>CM070512.1:5156538-5516375 GCA_036346375.1 Guadua angustifolia
GTTAGCCTAGCTGTCCGCCCCGCCTGCCACACGGTCGTGCACATGGACGCTTGCGAGAAACTAGCAGCCGCCTTTAACAAACAGATCGATGTATTCCAGACACCGGCTCCAGCTTCAAAAGACTTAAACGCGGCAGCCATCAGCATTTCGTTTTCCTCTCTTCTGTTCCTCCGCGAGGACTACGTCCACGTTGGACAGAGAATCCTGCAAGTATTAATTTTACGCACTGGCGCAGCGCACGGCAGCATTCCATGGTAATCTCTCCGAGGCGCTTGTCCAGTCGGGCGCAAGTTCCTTCCTAGTAATGCGATCGTATTCGTATCGCCCGGCGGCACGCATCGCGTGTGAGGTAGCGCGGCCAGCGCACGGATCAAAGGAGGTGGCCGCTAACGCGCGTACGTCGTCCGGGGCAAGCGGATGGACGGACGCGCGTGGAAGGCGAGCAGGTAGGTGATGTGGCGGCCCACCGGGCGCCCAGCGGAATGGATCAGGATCACTTCTAGGCTTCTAGCCGTGGTGGCCCGTGACGCGCGTGCAATTCGTCGCTCAGGTCGGCGTGGCCAATATATTTTTATTGGGAAAAAGTCTCGGATTGGTCGCTTCAACTATTATTAGCTGGTCGATATTGCGATCTGGGAACAGCGGACGTCCTTCAACTCCCAAAACGTGCACAGTTCGTCCTTTGACCAGATCAAATGGCGGTTTTAGCCCACACACAACACTGTTAGATTTTAAACAATTTTATAGGCGATAATGATCTGAAAATTTTATGGTACCATTATTAGTAGTTTAGGATCATACATAAAATTTTAAAAATAATTTAACATCATTTGTTATCTTTAAAAATCAAAAACAGAATAGACATAATTGGGACAGTAAATTTGCTAGATTTTTCTAAATTTTCTCGAGTATCATTATCTAAAATTTTTATGAAAGATTAGGAATTTTCTCAGTACCATACTATAAAAGTTTCAAAAATTTCAACTTTATTTGTTTTCTCAATAAAATCTTTCAATGCAGTAAGCACTAAACTTAATTTGTTATATTATATTTCAAAAATCAAACAGAGAAAGAACATAAAGTTGAAAATTTTAAAAATTTTATAGAATGGTACTGAGGAAATTATTAATCTGTCATAAAAAGTTTAGATAATAATCACACTCGAGAAAATTTAGAAAAATCTAAAATTTACTGTCCCAATTATGTCCATTCTATTTTTGATTTTTAAAGATAACAAATGATGTTAAATTATTGTTAAATTTTTTTATATGATCCCAAACTACTAATAATGGTACCATAAATTTTTCAGATCATTATCAAGTGTGTAAAATTTTTAAAATCTGATGTTGTTACATGGGCAAAAACCGCCATTTAACGGGTCAAAGGACTAATCAGGCACGGTTTTAGGAGTTGAAGGACGCCGCAAGTCCGTATTGCTGTTTAGGACCAAAGTGGTTCAGCAGGTATAGTTGGAGGACCAATTCGGCACTTTTTCCTTTTTATTGTGATAAGTGATATCACTTCTCCCTCAAGGACTCTCTCTTCTTATAATAAATAGCATCCGCTTCTTTCTTCTCCCTCAAAGTCTATCTCCTTATGTTAAGTGGTATCACCTCTTTCACCCCTTTTCTCCTCAATTCACTTTCCCTCAAACTCAAAATAGTTTTTGTATTTTAAATTTTTCCCTCAAGTTTTTGAAAAAAAGTATTTTTAACAATTTTCAAAAGTTTTTTAATCAACTTTTTGAACCAAAAGTTTGTTGAATACAATATTTCAATTCGAAAGTTTTAAAATTAAATGTTTTCGGGGCTGAAACTTTTCGATTTAAAATTTTTCAAGTTGAAATTTTCTAATTTGAAGTTTTTTTTTCAAGTTGAAACTTTCAATTTGAATTTTTTTTGTTGAACATTTTTGCCTTGAATTTTAAATTGAAACTTTTCGAACTAAAAGCTTTTGATTATTTAAATTTTTTTGATTTAAAACTTTTCATGTCGAAACTTTTTTGATTTAAATTTTTGAGTTGAAACTTTCTGATTTGAATTTTTTTTCAATTTTAAACAGAGTTGAATTTTTTCAAGTTAAAACTTCCTATTTAAAATTTTTAAAGTTTAAATGTTCTAATTTTAATTTTTTGTGTTAGAGAGGGAAGAAGGGGGTGGGGAGAAGTAAGGAAAAGGGAAGGGAGTGGATGGAGAAGATGACACATGGCATACTAGAAAGGTGATATTAAATTTCTTAGTTTGAGATTAATCTCAAAATAGTCATCATACCCACGGGTCGGACCAATATTACTTTAACTGTATTCTAGTCTATATTTTTTCATGGATTCGGAGTCTGATACAATAAAGTTCGGGTCGAAAACGAATAATATAGGTAAATATATAGTATGCGCATACAGAGGGGAATATACGCTGGGTTTGATACATGGTCCTTTTGTGCTATGGCTTCGCCCGCACAAGCTCCTGGTTCCCATCGTGTGCAAAAATTGGTACATGTTATGATTCATTGTAGGCCAAAATTTGGCTCACAAACTAGGAGTTTTTTCCTTAAAAAAAATGGCTCCCATGATGTCATAGGGCTTATATGAAGTGCACTGTCAAAAGTTTGGTACTCATTTTTTTCATGCACCGATTCCACCGCACAAGCTTTTGGTACTTATCGTGATGCGTTGTGGATCAAATATATGACTCACTAATTAGGAATGGTTCAAAATGCCACCAATGATATTATAGGGAATGTAGTAAGCGCACTTGTCAAGTTTTTCACTCACTTTTTGTGCCCTAGTTTCTCCCACATGACCTTATAGTACATTTTGTGGACTAAAACTAATTCCCATCATGAATCATCATAAGACCAAAATTTGGCTTACTAACTAAGAATATTTCAAATAACTCCCAGGATGTAATAGGGATGCAGGAAGTGCACTTGCTAACATTTTGTACTCGGTTCCTTTTGATGTCCTACCTTTGCCCACATGAGATCTTGGTGCCTGTTGTGAACCAAAATTGGTACCTATTGTGAACCACTATAGACCAAAATTCGGTTCACTGACTAGATCCCATAATATCATAGGGTATGTAAGAAGTGCATTCGCCAACATTTGCTGCCTAGTTGCTTTTGTGCCTGGTTTTGCCCGCATGTGCTTCTACTAGTGTTGTGATCTATTATGGACTAAAATTTTCCTCACTGATCAATGGATAGAAATGATACCCATGATGTAATAGGGCATCCAGGGGTGCACTATCCAAAGTTTGGCGCTACATTATGTGCCATGGTTTTGTGTACACAAGTTTTCGATACTCATCAAGGACCAAAATTGATATATGTTGTGAATTTTTATAGATAAAAAATTGGCTCACCGACTAGATATAGTTCTAAATTCCTCCTATGATGTCATAGCGTAGGTAGGAATTACACTCGCCAAAGTTTGCTACTCGGTTCCTTTTCATAACCCAGTTTTGCCCACACGAGATTCTAGTAATCATCATGACTTTGTGCAAACAAAATTCAGCTTATTGACTATGAATGTTTCCAAATGACCACTAAGATGTCTTAGGGCAAGCAGAAAGTACACTTGCTTAAGTTTGGTACCTAGTTCCTTTCTAAGCCCTGGTTTCGCTCCCACTATTCTAGTACCCATTGTGATGCATCGGGGATCAAATATGGCTCACTAAATAGGAATGATTCGAAATGACACCCATGACATTATAGGGAACACCGAAACTATACTTGTCAAAGTTTGGCACTCGATTCCTTTATGTGCCCTAGTATCACCTGCATGAGATTTTTGCACACGTCGTGGACAAAAATTGATACCCATTGTGATCCACCATAGACCAAAACTCATATCACTGACTACAAATGGTTACAAATGACTCCTTTGATATCATAGGAATGAAAGAAATGTACTTGCCGACACTTGGTATCTAATTCCCTTCGGTGCTCTGGCTTCACTAGCACGAGCTCCGTGTACTTATTGTGGAGCTAAATTAGTTTTCATCGTGACACATTGTAGACCAAAATTTTACTCACTGACTTGAATGGTTCTAAATGTCTCCCATGATGTCTTAAGGTATGCAGAAAGTGCACTCACCAAAGATTGGTATCTGATTGCTTTCTATTCCTCGTGTTCACCTGTATGAGCTTTTGGCACCCATCATGACACATTTTGGATGAAAAAATTGCTTATTGACTAGGAATGGTTCAAAATGCTTCACATGATTTTATTGGGCATGGATGAAGTATACTCACTAAATTTTAGTACCTAAATATCTTTGTGCCTGGTTTCACCCACACAAGCTTTTGGTACCCATCGTGGACAAAATTTGCACATATGGTCCTTTGCGAACCAAAATTTGGCATAATGACTAGAAATTGTTCCAAATGCCTCTCATGATGCCATAGAGCATGCAAGAAGTGCACACACCTCTAAGATCAAGGATGCCGATTAGAGAAGGGGTAAATAGACAGTTTGAAAATTTATCTCTAAATGTTCTTTGGCCAAAACTTAATTTATAACGCGGAAGCGATAAACTAAGGTTTTGACAATTTAAGCCTAAGTCAACTAGGCTCACTAAGTACACTAGTTAATTATATCTCTACTCAAGAATATGCAATCCTAAAGACAATTAAGAAATTTGATTCTAGGAATGCAAATTGCAACAATGTAAATAGAGAATTGCAAGCAAACATAAAGAGACACACCGATGTTTTACTAGTAGTGTTCAGAGACTTGCCGGTTTCCTCTAATCTACGTTGAGGCAAGCCCAAACCACATTGGACCAGCTCCACGAATTGAGTACCTACTCCGATTCCACTAGTGGTAACTCTTTCCCCCTCTAGGTAGGTGAACTCTGACATTCACAAATTTGTCGGGGCTTCTCACAACATTTGTTGAGAAGTTCACAGCGCACGACGCCTCTACACGTCGTATAGATATCGGCAAACACCAAGAGTAACAAGTTAAGCAATCTAGCTTAAACTCCACCAAGTCTCAATTCTCTTCTAATTTGCAATAAATGCAATTAAAAGCTCACTCTTAGCTCAAGAAGTAATAGGAAAAGAGCAACACATGCAACACCTTCCACAAGACTCAATAAGTCAAGCAACCAACCAAAGTCCCCGCAAGACCTCATTTTATAGTCTCTCAAAGAAAACTAGCCGTTTGGAAGCAAAATAAAAAAAACTCATCAAAACCGGCACTACCACCCATGTAGGATTGATAGTACCGGCCTCAAAGGTAACAAATAGTTTTTGGGTATTAAATACACTTAAACTAGTCATTGCTACAGTACCCCCAGCACTACTATCCATGTAGGAGCGATAGTACCGGACTTTAAACTCAAAAACACCTTCTCTAGCAAATAACTATCGCAAATTCAGCAATAGTGCCACTCGAGTGGCACTACCGCCCATGTAGGGGCGGTACTACCACATTTTCAGTAGAAAAAAGATCATAACTTTTTACTCCGAAGTCCAATTTAGGTGATCATAAACTCTATTGAAAGCTTATCAAGAGGGCTACAATTTTCAACCTTTTTCAAGATTTAAGCAGCCATAGATATTTTCAAAAATCACAAAAACTCCAATGTAGTAACTCAAGTCTAAAATTTGATTTTCTCGAAATCTCTCGCATAGACTTAATCAAGACCGTGATTACAAGCTAACAAAAGTTAATAAGATCAAATATTGAGCCATATGATGATCAAAACAATTTTGCAAAATATATTTGCAAATTCTAATCACATGCTCTAAGATCAAATACATGAATACCAATATTTTGTAAAACACATTTGAAATATAAATCTTACAAACAAGAGCAATCAAGATCATATCTTTGAACCATGTGATGATCAACTTATGATCAAAACAATTTGCAAACTCTAGTCAAATGCTTTAAAGAATTACACAAATATAAACTTATTTGTAAAACACATTTGCAAAACAACATCAAATATGAGCTTCTCCTATTTGCAAATCAAAGCTCCATATAAAGAACACATAAAAAAATTGCAAGTATGAGCTATAAATATTTGCAAAACACATTAGCAAATATTTGCTCCAAGTAAAAACCACTTAAACCAAATTTCTTGAGTTATCTATTTTTTGCAACACATGCAAATTCATAGCTCCAAGAAAAAACCAAATCAATTAAGATTTAATAAGAAGTAAGTATGAGTTCCCTTATTTACAACACATGCAAATACTTAACTCATGCGAAAACCAAATCAAGAGAGTGAGCTAGAGTGAACCAGATTGAGTTCATTAACATATGATGAAGTTCAAACTAAATGACTTAACCCCTCTTAATAATACGGCAATCTAACTAGCAACCCGGTCTCTCGTCCAAACACCGAGACCGGTAATAGATTAGAAACACATTCTTAGTTCTAATTAGTTATACCTTTGCCTCTAGCACCCACTTGGAGCTTTTATGATTCACAACATCTTCTCTCCAAGTACATGTCTTTGTCATGTTTATCAACACATGAAGAACCTCTCTTCTTTTCTTCTCTTCGGGATCTTCTTTAACCTTATCAACATATAATGACTTCTTCCCGATTATATATCATCGTTGGACTCAACCTACTTCACAACTTATGAAAGATTGTTAGTCCAACAAATACAGTTGTCTCAATCATCAATTTGCACTCCATTAACATATAATGGATGCAACAAAATCGATTGAGCACAATCTAAATAAATTTGAATGATTAATTGTGTCTTGAGTACATTGATGCAACTAATGCTTCATTATACCCAAAAACTTTTTGTTTGTTCTTAATCAATAAAGAACATCATTAAACATGATTGATTCTTTGATTGATTGAACGACAACTAAATCTCAGTTTAAATTTCATTTAAATTGATATAAGTATATATTAACTTCACAAGTTTCATATACTTATTTTGATGGTTACCATGTAATGATCCAAATTATGTTGGAGTAGTGGAAAGCAATGAATACTCTTAAGCCTTGTTTGGCAAAGCTCTAGATCCTAGCTCCACTTGAGATCTGGAGCTTGTAAGCTAAAATAGAGTGAATTAAGTTTATATTTTTAGTCTAAAATATAAACAAGATAACTCATCTAAATACTCTTAATGTACCCACAGCTCCAACTCTATAAATTTCTGAAGCTACGAATACTCTGCTCCATCAACTCCACGGATTTTGGTGAAGCTGTAGTTGTGCCAAACACCTCTTTAATACCATCAATAGGATAAACTCCACAAAAACTTATGCGCATAAATAATTTATTTTGAATCAATATGCACAATTTCTATTTGAGAATGCATTGGAGTTTATCCTAAGATACCATGAGTATACTATAACTAGGCAAGTTAATCTATACTCAAGGATTTATTTCAATGTCTTGATTCTTTATATATTATTTGGTAAGAAGACATGGACAATACTATTGAAACATCAAGTAAAAGTACAAACTCTCCCTAGTTGTGTGCATCCATGTAATATATGAAATTGGAAACATAATGCACATCTTTAATGTATAAGCAATGAAAGAGTTCATCCTTTAATTTGAATCCTAAGTATGCAATAGGATAATAAAATGAATACGAGTGCATACCTTGGGTTTTTCATTTTTCATCCAAATTTGAGACTAATAAGAATAAAGCTCAATAAACATGTTAATTTCATAATGATTAGATTTATCATTAAACAAAGATTAAGCATTAATCTGAAACCAATCATCAAAACCAATGTGCTTGAACTTACAACACCAAAGATTGATACCTAGTTCATTTACATTCATCCGCATGTGCTCCCCGCACACTGTGTTACTCGTTGTAGGCCAAAATTCTTCTCACTAATTAGGAATGGTTCCAAATATCACACATGATGTCTTAGGACATGCAGGAAGTTCTCTCACCATAGTTGGGTACATGGCTTCTTTCTGTGCCTAGGTTTCTCCCGCACAAGCTTTTAGGGCCTGTTTGGTAGGAATTCAGCTTCTCCAGATTCTGAGAATCTGGTGAAGCTGAAAATTTTAGCTTCACCAGATTCATGAAGCTGAAGCTGTGAGTACATTAAGAATGCTTAGATGGATTATCTTGTTTACATTTTAGACTAAAAATATAAACTTAATTCACTTTATTTTAGCCTATAAATTTTAGATCTCAGAAGAAGCTGGAATCTGGAGCTCTACCAAACAGGCCCTTAGTACACATCGTGACCCATGGTGAACAAATATTTGCCTCACTCAATAGTAGTAGTTCCAAATGCCTCCCGTGATATGATAGGGAAGGTAAGAAAACATTTGTCAAAGTTACGTATGCAATTCCTTTACGTGCCCTTCTTTCACCTGCATGACTATTTGGTACCCATCATGATCTGTCATTGATCAAAATTTTCTTCACTGACTAGAATTTTTTCAAAATGGGTCCCATGATTTTATAGGAAATATAGGTGCAATTTCCTTTTGAGGTGCAATTTTTTTGGGGTTATTAAACATGAATGAGACAACGGGACAAATCTATGCATCTCAACTTTGCAATCAAGCAAAATTCACGTTGCCTCTTTCCTTTCTTGACGGGGACGCAAAACTTGCTTGGGACATAAACATAGTATAGACAATAGTTGTCTGTAATATACCTCTATATCATTTATAAATAGGACTAAAAACAACTTATACAATAGACTATCTATATAGTTATTTATAATAATTTCTCGTATAATTAATAGACTATCTGTACAATGTATACACAACATAAAATCATTTATAAGATTATTTGTTAAATAATAGACAGCATCATTCTTTCTCCTTAACATCATCCAAAATCCTATATGGTATACTCTTTAGAGGGAACTCAGGTGGACCATTGTATATACACTTACAAATAAAGAACCAGGAAGGTGGACCATTGTATATACCTTTAAAAATAAAGAACCAGGAACAGTTGCGCCCTTAGCTCTGCATAGGAATGAAAATGGATCGGATAGGTTCCGACTAATCCGGATATTTTCAGATACGAATTCTATCGGATCTGATACGGATAGGGATTTTTTTGTTGGATACGGATACGGATACGGATTCGGTAGCTCACTATCCGTCGGATATGGATACGGATTCGGATAATTTGGATGTTGATGGGTGGATATCTAGATATACATGTGGATTGGGCCAAGACTACTCTTTTGGCCCAAAAAGATTTATTAATTTCATATTTTTTTAATTTAATTAATCCATAAAGCAAGTTTCAATTATTAAAATTAGCAAACCAACTCCAAAAATTATGATTTTTTAAAAGTTTTAGAAATAATCTAACATTTAAAAAATTATTTTCAAGATTTTATCGATTTTAAATTTTCTCAAAAAATTCAAGCACTCTTATTCTTAATAGGAATTTTAAATAAGTAGCTAAAATGCATAAAAACTCATAAATACATAATTTATTATTTTCAACATAATTCAATAAAGAATATAAATCCTGGGTTATTACATGTAAGTGTTATATACTTTTTATAGAGGCGTGATATCTAAGTATTATCAAACTTTTTGTGTGTTATGTGTTTGCTTCCATTTATATCTCTAATAAAGGATTATTTTTATTTTATGTTTTGATCTACGTGTATGATGAACTAATCGTGTGTGTGTGACAAACTAAGTCTTATATAATTTTATTTGTGATATGGTATCTAACTATTGCATAAATGAATGAAAATGCTTACATTTGTTCAATTTCTAATAATGTTTTGATCAAATCAACTAGTCATGTGTTTTCATTGATTTTTTATGTACAATCTATGGGTTATCATGTTTTGATAAATATTCAAACCGTATCCGATTTGATTCGTATCTGTATTCGATATTATCCGTATCCGTATTCGTATTCGCACTCATCCGAGCCCGCATCAAGCAAGGCAAGGCCAATTGTTTCACCGAGGACGCACAAGGTGTCTTGTGGTTCGACAAATGGCTAGTGGTGCCAAATTGTAAAGAATTGAAGGCATTGATTCTTGATGAGGCTCATAATTCCACATTCTCTATTCATCCCGGGAGTACAAAAATGTATCAAGATCTTAAGCCAAGGCTTTGGTGGACCCGGATGAAACGAGATTGCTCTTGTATGTCGCCGAAAGGCGACGTATGTCAGCGAAAGTGAAAGTGACCATTTGCGTCAGCAGAGCACACTTCAACCAACGCCCATTCCCATGTGGAAGTGGGAAGAGATTGGTATGGATTTCATCACCGGGTTGCCCAAGACACAAAAAGGTTTTGATTCTATATGGGTAATCGTTGACCGATTGAAAGATCGCTCATTTTCTTCTGTCAAGACGACGGATCTGATGAGCAAGTTAGCTGAGTTGTATCTTTATCGAATTGTGTCTCTTCATGGTGTTCCCAAAAGGATTGTCTCGGATCGAGGTACCCGTTTACCTCGCATTTTTGGCAATGCCTCCACAAGGCCATGGGGACTCAACTCTCTTCGGCCACTGCGTATCATTCTCGGTGATGGACAAGTTGAACAGGTGAACCAAATTCTTGAGGATATGCTTAGAACTTGTGCCCTTACTTACGGCAAAAATTGGGAGAAATGCTTCCCCTTCGCGGAATTCTCCTACAACAATAGCTATCAAGCTAGTCTCCGAATGAGTCCATTCGAGGCTCTCTATGGAAGATCTTGTAGGACTCCACTTAACCGGGTGCGAGTCCGAGAGAGACCCTATTTGGTCCCGAACTAGTCACCGGGGAAGAGCAAGTTCGATTTATTCGTGAACGGTTGCGGACCGCGCAGTCTCGTCAAAAGAGCTATGTTGATCGCCGCCGTCGTGAACTCAAGTTCGAAGTTGGTGATCACGTCTATCTCAAAGTCTCACCAATGAAAGGTATTCGTCGATTTCATGTGAAGGGAAAGCTCGCCCCTCGTTACATCGGACCTTTCTGGATTATAGCCAGACGAGGAGCAGTGGCATACCAATTGGAGCTTCCCTCTTCACTAGCCGATGTACATGATGTTTTTCATGTCTCTCAGTTGAAGAAATGCCTCCGTATCCCAACTGAAGCCACAGAGTTGGACACTCTTGAATTACAACCCGATCTATCCTACAAGGAGCATCCCATTTGTATTCTCGACGAGAGGGAGCGTGTTACTCGAAACCACACCATCAAATTCTTTAAGATTCAATGGAGTAATCACACCCCTGATGAGGCCACATAGGAGCGGGAGGATCATCTTCGAGCCGAATACCCCTACCTCTTCAATGAAGCGGTGTAATCTCGAGGACAAGATTCTTTTAAGGGGGGGAGGCTTGTAACAGCCCAATTTTCGTTAAATACGGTAAGTGAGGCTTGTCATGTTAACGTCTTCCATAATACCATTACATCCTCACTTAACTATAATCATACAAGTGTTAGGACATTCATCTTGCATAAAGAGGGAGTAACAAAATCCCAACAATCATTTTCCAAAACTGCACACATGTTATTTCACCTTAGTCAATGGCATGTGGGCCATGTTCATAAGAGAAAAGAAGAGTAGGCTGCACATACCTAACATACTATTTTTCACTTTACTCACCTTTACCCACTTACCTAACCCATCAATGACACATGGGTCCTACCTTGCATAGAAACTTGTGGGCTGCACACCATATCCATGATTTTTCTCACTCCAATCACTTCTACCCACTCTTTCACTCACCCTATGACATGTGGGACCTAGCCCCACATGTAAGGCATCAATGGGCAGCCCTTATAAGGTCAAAACCTTGGTTTCTCCTCCCCTTTTCCTGCCCATTTGCTCAGCTCAAACCAGAAAAACAGCAAGTGTGTTCTTCTCCAACTCCTTGCCATTCTTCCCCTCAAATCCCCTCAAGCTTTGAGTTTGAGCTTGTGCATGTTATACCACCTTGAAGCCAAGATCAAGAGCTTCAAATCCATCCAAATGGATTCTTGAGGCACCAAGTTTTGGGTGAGTGGCAACCAATTTCATTTCTTCCATGTTCTGAAATTTTGGCTATTGCAACTCATTTTCTTCCTCTCTATGGAATCCATCATCACACCTTGAATCGGGTCGCGCATATCACATCGAAGCTTGAGGAGGAGGACTAGTTGTTGTTGCAAGCACGAGCAAGCGAGGTCATCGTCGTCTACTCGAGCAAGGAGCAGACGAACCGCGAGAACCGGCGTTTCGACACTTTTCGTCATTCCCTCACCGAAACCAACCTTCACCAAGTGCCAAAGCAACCTTGTAGTGGTAAGATCCCACCCTAGTCCACCCTTTTGAAGTCCTAGTACATTGCTATGAAGCATAGAAGCCAATAGACGAATTGTCGTTTTTAAAACAGAGAAGCCAATTGGATAGTCCGAAGTTTCACTCGGACAGTCCGAACACCCTTCGGACATTCCGAATAAAATTTCGGATAGTCCGAGTAGAAATTTAGCTCTATACCGAGAGGGTCTGCTCGGATAGTCCGAGATTTCACCCGGAAATTCCAAACCCTTCGGATACTCCGAATCATATTTCGGATAGTCCGAATAGAATTTCACTCCATACCGAGGGGGTCCACTCGGACATTCCGAAGTGACACTCGGATACTCCGAACATAATTCAATAAGAGCCCTAAGACTTGAACTTTTGACGCAAAACTCAGTTAGTACTTTCATATTATGATTAGTACTACCCATCATGAGCATTTCATGCATCTTTTAATCATGTGCACCATTGGAGTTCTTGATTGGTGTTTATGGATTTGGATTTTCTCGTTAGGTGTTGACGCTTTGGAAGACACTCCCGAGTACGACTACGCTTTCGAAGTCAAGAACGAGCAGCAAGGCACTACCTTACTCCTTGACCATGATTGCTCCTACTATTTGAAATTTACAGTTTTGGAATTATTTTACCAATTGCATGCTTATTTTCAATTACAACTATGATTGGGTAGAATTTTTAGCTATTGCCACACTGTGATGTCATCCCCTTGCCATGTTCCTTTCGTGTTCTATTGTCGCCCTAGGAGGAGGGTCTATTCTTATTATATGGGTTCGTACCAATTGCTTAGCCATGCTTAGAACATCGTTAGAAACCGCGATAGATGGACTTAGTCCATTGGTCGCAATGATTGAGAATTATTATGATGATGATGGTTTCAAATGTTGGTTAATGTGTAGAGATGTTGGATAAGGACCCTAAGGATTAAATCCTGGTGACGTCTCTTTGAGTAACTATCGTGCGAACCACACGCCATTTATGGGACCGGCGTAACCAAGTACTTGTGTATAACTAGGGTATGTAAACCATGTGCACTCGGGAGTCCTTGAGCTTAGTGGAGCGTCAAGGAATGACCGCCGGAATTCCTTGGGCTTAGTGGAGCGCCAAGGAATATCCTCGGAATCCCTCGAACTTTGTTGAGTTGGGGATGTCCAACAACGGTGTACTCCTTGATCCACACACACCGAGCACCGAGCACAGCGGGATCGAGGGTCACAATCATCCGGATGGTTTAGATACACTACCATGCATACTTTGAAAATGGTTTGTCACGTTCACCTCGGCCACACATCCAAGGAAATGTGTTAATAGCTTGGCTTACGAGTGTGGCGTGTCGTGTGGGTAAAGTCGCATCAAGAGTTTTAAACTATTCAATAGCCGCGTCCATGGTTATGACGATCGCTTTCACCGATCACTTGGCGAGTATTAAGGTCTTAGTAAGAATGGGATGGGAGTGGGAAAAAGACATGAGTATTGGAGTACTGTGTGTGTAGTCGAACATGAGCGATGGAACTCATGGTTCGGAGAATGCTTGAAGGCATGAGATAAATGTGATGATGATGATGTTATATTATGTATTAGAATTTGCAAATGTTTACTAAATGCAATTCTTTTCAATCTATACATGTTTATTTATTGATTCCAAATATTGCTTTATCTTTGAAATTGCCATTTTGCCTTCCTTTGATGTAGCAACCACATGTAGTTAGAAACCAGCATACAACTTATATTATTGTGCGAGTACACTCTTTGTACTCAATCGGATTGTCCACTTGTCTGCAGTGAGGATGAGGCATTTGTCAGGGGACTTTTATGCGGCGATTTCGACAATTCTAACGCTTAGTCGCCGTTCTTGCCTCGCTTGGTTGCTCGAGGGTTTGGGGGCATGCCATCTGGCCCTTTTGTTGTTTACCTTATGTTTTCCGCTTGCTACTTGATGTAATAACTTTAATATGTCGTTATGGACAGCAGTCCTACTTTTGGAATGTAATAACATTTATGCTTCCGATAATTGTGTATGTGTTGTGATATCAAGCTGTTGGATGAGAATGCTCGTGTTGGCGAACTATCTCGACCAAAGACGGGTATAATCGTGGAACGTCCGAGGTTCCCTTGATTCACTCGAGATGTACCGCGCAATTGGGTGAATCAGTGGAGTCCCGGGGACGGTTCCCCACATCCGTGATCTAATGGCTGCTGTCTTTTCTAGTAATTACAAGATACAATGGTTTGGTGATTTTTGTTTCTTGTTATCGTGTAGTAACTTTGATTGGCTATAAAACTCGCGTTGTAACAGAATCATTAGCGATGATCTAGAAAGTTTCAAGATTTGCTTTCCTTGCTTCCATTACTTTTCCCCTGTTCTTGGTTCTCTGGTTGTTCTTCCAGTTTTTGCCTGTTCTTCAGTTTTTGCACTGTTGCTGCGATTGTGATTCTTGTTCAGATGAGAGTCTGACAAATGGTATCAGAGCCAACAGTGATCTTGCAAGAGGTCGCGAGTTTCCGCTGTTTTTGAGTGGCACTAGGTTTTGGAACTAGTTTCCTTGTAAAATTCCTAAGCCAACACTAGAAGAGCAGTGGATTGGGCGAAACTGGAATCAGTCTGAAATGCTGAAAATGGGAAAGAATCACGAAAGTGAAATGGAAGCATTCCTGGTTGGTGAAGTAGAAGATCTGAAGAAGGAACTAGTCGGAATGCATTCACAGATGGGGGAAAATTCTTCTGCTATCCAAGCTACAGAAACAGATGGATGGTAATCATCCCCTAGATTAAAGCTTGCAAACTTCCAGCAAGGAGAGGCTATCCACCTGTCACTTTGGCCATTTTGCGAAAAAACCCCTGTGTTTCTTTAAATTACGGATAGGTCCCTGTAATTTACGAATAGGTCCTTCGCGATTTTTTGTGAGGGGAAGATTTCCTTTTCTAAATCGCATTTGGGTCCCTCGTGCGTCGTTTTACGGAAAAAACCTTCCGTTAAATTCAAATCGCGAACAAGCCCTTTTCTAATTTTTCAGGATAGCGGATAGGTCCAAAAACGTAACATTTAGGTCCTTGCTCTTTACGTCTAGGTCCTTTCTCCGTTTTCTCGGGGAAAAAGTTTTCGCCACCGTAAAAATGTGTTCAAATCTATCTCTAGACTTTTTCCCCACCGCCCCATCGCGGTTTTCCAAATTTCGGTTTCCAATATTTCCCAAATAATTAAGTTAAAGAGATATTTCTACGATTCTAGCTCTCTATTTTTTTCCCGTTACGCTCATTATTTCAACGATTTAAATAATAAAACGCCGATAAGCAAGAAAATATAAATTTATATGATATATGCTCGTATGAACTGTGATATCGCTCAAAACGTTTGTCATCATCGATCTATTCAAAATGCAATCCGGTGATCACTGTAGACATGCTATCCTAACTGCTTGTATTGCATGACGTCTCACGATATTTCTTTCCATGTCTTTCCAGTTAAATCTTATTAGCTACGGGCGCGGCGTGCCGCCGTGCTTCCTTATCTAGTTATTTCAACATCGATTTACTAATGGGGAAGTTGAATGTTCTGGTGGAGAAATCTGAACAACAAGAAATCTCCAACACAGTGGCTATGCGAGAGAATGATTTTGAGCAAGTGGGTCAGACTGAAGTGAGAAACTCTGTACTGGGAGTAAATTTTCAGGAAACTCCTGGGAGCAGTCATTCAAGTATTCCAAATCACCATGGATTCAGTGGTATGACTAATATACCTCCTATTCCTCTTTGTTTTCCTTATGGATCCAATACTATTCTAGCAGTTGTATTTGGACAACTAAGAAATAATGCTAACAATGTGCCTGGAACATTTAGAGTAAGTGTTTATCCTTCAGTGATGTCCCATGGTACATTTGCTCCACAATATATTGCTTCAAACCCACCCTTCATACCTGCGTATAGATCACCAAGCAGTGGAAACAATCTGCCACTGTATCATATAAATCAGATCAGAACCAAAGCTTATGGCAACAACAATTGGTCCAGGACCTTTGATAGAGTAGGAAGACATTATGAAGAGAGGAATTATTATCAGGATGGCTTTAGCAAAGGGCCTAAAGTGGAGTTCCCAAAATTTGATGGTGATAATCCGGGGGCTTGGATTAGAAAGGCCGAAAGGTGTTTTGAGTTGGGAAAAACGCTGGAATGGCAGAAGGTTGCAATTGCTGAAATCTATCTTACCGGCCGAGAGGATCAATGGTTGAACAGTAATCGTATTGATACTAGTGCCTTAACTTGGCCGCAATTTTGTGAGCTAGTGTACAGGAGATTTGTTGCTGAAACCAGAATAGAGATAGTGGACAATTTCAGAGGACTAAGCCAGACGGAAGTATTGAATCCTACATCGATAAGTTTGAAGCAATGATGACTTTGGTCAAGAGAGATAATCCGGTTTTATCAAAAGCATACTTTCTGGATTACTTTATCTCTGGGTTAAAGAATTATATCAAAATTCCTCTAAAGTCTCTTTAGCCAAAATCATTGGTGGAGGCATATTCTCATGATCGGAATTATGAAACCAGTGTATATCAGAAGAAAAATTATCAATGGGCTCAAGAATCGTCCAGCAAGGGGAATGCAGCAGCAAATCTTCATTAAAAAGGGGAAGCAGGGATGAACAAAATAGATGGAAAAGAAAAGCCAAATCAGTCCGCTAGTAGCAAATGGTCAGGGGGGAAATGTTATAAATGTCAGGAACCTTGGGTTCCAGGACATAGTAGAGTGTGTAAATTTCAAAAGCAATTGCATCTGATTACAATTAAAGATGAAGAAGATGACAAAGAGGAAGGAGGTGAGGGTGATTATGCAACCCCTCCCAGTAGTCCCCAGCACTGGATGAAGGAAGAAGATGCATATCAATTATTTGTTCATGCATCCACTGGTACTAGTTTCGGGGTATCTACTTTTACTTTGAAAATGAAGATTGGGAAGATTACTGCCATAGCACTGGTTGATAGTGGAAGTTCGGCCACTTCCATAACACCTGACATCATTGATAATGCTAATTGCAGAGCTAGCAGTGGACCTCAAATACAAGTAACCATTGCGAATGGGTCTAAGATGGAGAGCAATTTAGTATGCAGAAATTGTCATTACTCCATTCAAGATGAAGAATTCTGTACAGATTTCAGGGTGTTGCCTTTGAGGGGATATGATGCTATTTTAGGAGCTGATTGGATACTTCAACACAGTCCTGTAAGGTTAGACTTGTGAACCAGAGAGTTGTCCATAACTAAAGGAGGGCAGAACATAGTCAACTTCCATAATGAAACTATTTCCGAAAAGAATTGTGTCATCAATGAGGTAAAGCTGATGAAAATGATGGAAAAAGGGGTGATAGGAGCAGTGATTTATTCAAAGGCTATTGTTCCTAAGGACGGCAGTTCCCAAACTAATATTTCAGAAATCCAGGAGGTCTTGCAGCGGTATTCAAATGTTTTTGCGGAGCCAAAAGAATTACCACCTATAAGAGAATGTGATCACAGGATTCCATTAATACAGGAGTTCAAAACTGTTAATGTGAGGCCATATAGACTTCCCTTCTACAAGAAAAATGCAATGGAGGTTTTGATAGAAGGCTTATTACAATCAAAGGTAATTAGACCTAGTGTCAATCCTTTCTCATCACCAGCTGTTTTGGTCAAGAAAAAAGATGGTACATGGAGGCTTTGTATTGATTGCCGGCAATTAAATTCTAATACCATTAAGAACAAGTATCCTATTCCTGTTATCGAGGACCTATTGGATGAGTTATATGGGCTAAATACTTTTCAAAGATTGATTTAAGGTCTGGTTATCATCAGATACGCATGAACTCCGAAGATATTTATAAAACTGCTTTCATCACACATACTGGACATTACGAGTATTTGGTAATGCCATTCGGGCTAACCAATACCCCGGCGACCTTCTAGGCACTGATGAACAAGTTGCTAGCCAAGCTTTTGAGAAAATGTGTTTTGGTATTCTTTGATGATATTTTAATATATAGCCCTACTTTGGACAGCCATGTGGAACATTTACAACAAGTGCTTGAGATCTTAAGAGTGAACAAGCTATATGCCAAAGGGAGTAAATGTGTATTCAGGCAAGAGCAGATGGAGTATCTTGGCCACATCATTAAGGAAGAAGGGGTGGCCACCAATCCTGATAAAATTCAAGCCGTGCAAGACTGGCCAATTCCTAAAAACATCACATAACTTAGAGGATTTTTGGGGTTGGATGGCTACTATAGGAGGTTCATCAAGGATTTTGGTATAATCTGCAGGCCCTTGTTTGATTCCTTAAGGAAGAATGCCTTCAGCTGGGGAGAGGAGCAGTCTAAGTCTTTTGCTGCGATTAAGAAAGCACTGACTAGAGCTCATGTTTTGGCACTTCTGACTTCTCCCAGCCATTTGTTTTGGAAACTGACGCGAGTGGGAGCGGCTTGGGTGTTGTTTTGATGCAAGAAGGTAAACCAATATCATACATGAGTAAGACTATTGGTCCTAAAACACAAGCATTATCAATTTATGATAAAGAGGCTTTAGCAATATTGGAAGCTATTAAGAAATGGAAACATTATTTAGTTGGGTCTAATTTCATCATAAGAACAGATCAGCAAAGTCTTTGATACTTGGCAGACCAGAAGCTCATTGATGGATTGCAACACAAATTGCTCATTAAGCTCCTTGGTTTTAATTACAGAATAGAATACAAGAAGGGGAGAGAGAATAGGGCAGTTGATGCATTATCCAGGAAATCACATGAAGAGAAAAGTTTGGCCATTACAACAGCAGTTCCAGAGTGGATTAATGAGGTGTTAATGAGTTATCAAGGGGATCAATACTGTGAAGAATTGGAGACGAAGCTGAGGATTGCTGCAAATTGTGCTCCACCTTATACTCTTAACTAGGGGATATTAAGATTCAAAGGAAGGATTCTTGTGGGAGCTGGATCTAATCTAAGAGAGCAATTGATCAAGTCTTTTCATAGTTCTGCTCTTGGAGGTCATTCTGGAGAAAGGGCCACTTACCAAAGAGTAAAGTTGTTGTTTTATTGGCTGAAGATGAAGACTATGATCTCAGATTATATAAAATATTATGCAATCTGTCAGTTGAACAAATCAGAAAACATACCTTATCCGGGACTACTTCAGCCATTGCCAATCCCGAACATGGCATGGACGCACATTACCATGGACTTTGTGGAAGGGTTGCCAAAATCTAAAGGAAAAGATGTGGTCATGGTTGTGGTTTATAAACTTACAAAGTACGCCCACTTCATCGCATTAAGTCACCCCTATTCGGTAAGGAAGTAGCTAGACTCTTCCTAGATAATGTGTACAAACTTCATGGACTCCCAACTGTGATCATCACAGACAGGGACCGAATTTTTACAAACACACTGTGGAAAGAGTTATTTAATGCCTTGGGAGTAAAAATCCGTTTTAGCAGCGCCTATCATCCGCAAACAGACAGACAAACAGAGAGAGTGAATCAATGCCTTGAAAACTACTTAAGATGCATGGCTTTTGCTAATCCAAAGAGGTGGCGTTTGTGGCTGACTCAGGTCGAATGGTGGTACAATACCTCATTCCACACTTCTCTGAAATTAACACCATTTCAAGCACTGTATGGTAGGCCACCACCTCAGATTGTGGAAAATGCTTTGTTCGAGCCTACTTCGGAAGAGACAAAGCAGAGAATGCAGGAATGGAGAGAAGCAACAGAAGCAATTAAGGTCAATCTGGATAAAGCCAACTCAAGAATGAAATATTTTGCTAACTAGAATAGAGCAAAAAGAAAATTTTGAGATTGCTGACATGGTGTATTTGAAGATCCAACTGTACATGCATAATGCTCTAGGGCTACATAAGAGCTTGAAGTTACATTCCAAGTTTTATGGACCATTTCGCGTCATTGAAAAGGTGGGAAATGTAGCTTACAAGATTCTATTACCAGAGGGATGTCAAATACATCCAATATTTCATGTCAGTCAACTAAAAAAGCATGTCGGCCCCAAAGTTGTGCCAAACAAGGAGTTGCCACTCGTCGACTCTGAAGGAAATATTCTGGCGGAGCCGGCAGCGATCTTGGAGAGGAGGATGATACCAAGAAACAATCCGCCAGTGATTCAATGGAAGATATTGTGGACCAATTTACCTCCAGAAGCGGCCACCTGGGAAGACGCGGATTTTCCAGAGTCTTTCCGAGTTTTCATCCTTGAGGACAAGGATGTTCAGCGGGGAGGTATTGTCAGGAAGCTGAAGAAGATGATCCGAAATCCAGGCGGGAAAAGTGGTGATCAATCCGGACACAGGGGATGTCTGCGATTCCTTCCGAAGGGTGAATCGAGTGGTCAGGATGGATTATGTAAATCCAAGGGTCAAGTTTAGATAATGAAGTTTCTCAGTGGTCTAATGGCTGCTGTCTTTTCTAGTAATTACAATATACAATGGTTTGGTGATTTTCGTTTACTGTTATCGGGTGTAGTAACTTTGATTGGCTATAAAAACCTGCGTTGTAACAGAATTCTATTAGCGATGATCTAGAAAGTTTCTGCGCATTTGCTTTCCTTGCTTCCATTACTTTTCCCCTGTTCTTGGTTCTCTTCTTTGTTCTTCCGTTTTTGCTCGTTCTTGCTTTTTGCACCGTTGTTGCGATTGTGATTCTTATTCGGATTCCTTCGGGAGTCTGACAGCTTATTGGGGTGGTCCATTATTAATCCAGTGAGCAATTAACTCAGTGGGATTACTTGGTGTCTCAAGTAATTTTGCAATGTCACTTATGGAATACTCCCTCCGTTCTTTTTACTCGACGTTTTTGACTTTCTACGGTCTCTGAGGTACAACTTTGACTATTACTTTTTATAACTTTATGTTAAGATGTACTAATAAAATTATGAAAGTATCTTTGACAACAAATCCGATGATGTAATTTTCATACAACCAATTTAGATAATTACAAACCTATTGGCGGACAACCTTTAGAATGTTTAACGGCACGGATTCAAGTAAAAATGAAAGGAGGGAGTACCAATTAGTGTATTACTGCTATATCTTAGTTTATGATGGGAGAAACAAGGAAGTAGTTATCGAGGGTGAAAGCTGATGATATACGATGGCTTTGATATGATGTAATGCTTCCGAGTGTGCGACCAGCTCTCTTGAAATTTTGCTAACTTAAATTGACATCTCCAGTTTTTGAGAACTTAAGAGACATTAGCACAGTAATGTAGTAGATACAAATACAACGATTACCTGCACGGGGGCAAGCATATATACCAGTCGTGTAGCCTTATATGCAGCTAATACTTACCTGCTAAATGGTGGTCTAAGTTCTCGCATAACGAGTAATACATCCTTGATTGGTCCGATACCACCTAATGCTTCTGCATGTTGTTGTTAGGGATCTTCTTGATGATTCCGTTTGACAGTTATACATTCCTGTTTTGAATATTTTGACCATGCCATGATGCCATGTTATTCTTCATGATTATTAAGAATCAAACTGTATTACAACATTGATTTCCTAGTCCTTCATTACTTTCTGTAATGCTGCAGAATTTGTTCTTATTTGGGCTACTTCATGTCTATGGTGCTTTGAGAGTGATCTTTTACGAAATTGGATCATGATGTAGTTTTTCTTCTACAGAACATACAACAAGAATCGCAGAAAAATCCAAAATCGCTTCCTTTTAACGAGGTTTGTATTTTGATTTCATCAACTATATCTCTTGTTGAAAGGTCTTTCTACTACACTTTTTCTCTATTAATTAATGGATTTACTTGAATCTTTTAATGGCAGAAACTTTATTGCAACATTGGAAATCCTCAATCCCTTGGTCAACAACCGGTTACATTTTTCAGAGAGGTGAGTTTGTTGAGAGGTGCTTCTATGCTTTTTTTTTACAGTTGCATAAATATTAAAGCATGAATGAAAGGTGGATAGTGATTACTCATCCTTTCGTTTGTTTTAAGATTTGTATTGGGAGGAAAAGCATTAAAACATTGCTCGAGTTTGTTTGCTTTGGATTTTTACGTGATGAACGATTGTTCCATGGTTGCTTACTTGTTCATGCTGTTTTTTCAGATCCTCTCTTTATGTGATCGTCCAGCTCTCCTGGACAAAAGTGAAACTCATGCTCTATACATGTACATGGTACATAAAAGCTAAAACAACTGAAATCTTAGATAAGTACAAGCAAATTAGTGCTAAATTGGTTACATTGACTTAATGTTGTAATGCAAGTTGTTACACTCGTAATAATTTAACAGGAGACATGCAATGTGTACTAAGTTGTTTCAAGGCACTTTTTTTCCCCCTACTGCATGCGTTGAAGGGTGAGAAATGAAATTAGTTCTAAGGTAGCTATGAAAATTAATACAGTAATTGCCTGATTATGGTTGCATGCTAATAGCATATGCACATATTTAATTTTAAACAGCTTTTCTGCACAAGATTGTAGGCACCAAGTAGTAGGCTAGCTACTCATATTGGTTGTCGCATTTTAGAATGTTGATTTACATGTTTGCATACAGTTCAGATGCTATAGAGAGAGCATGGCAAATTCTAGATAAGATCACAGGAAGAGCAACAGGAGCGTATAGCCATAGTCATGTGTATATACCCCTTGGAGGAAAGCCGTCATGATTTGATGAGCTTGATCGTTCATGTGGCTATCTATTTCAGGGTATAAAAGGTTTGCGTGATGAAATTGCTGCTGGAATTGCTGCCCGTGATGGTTTTCATGCTAGCGGAGATAACATCTTCCTAACACATGGAGCAAGCCCAGCAGTATGTATGAATAAGAGATCACAAGCCCAGTGTAATCCAGTATATTTTTTCACCTAGGTGCACATGATGATGCAGTTATTGATAAGGTCTGAGAAGGATGGCATTCTCTGCCCTATTCCACAATACCCATTGTACTCTGCATCAATTGCTCTTCATGGTGGTTCTCTTCTATGTTCTATAACAATGCTTCTAATGCTATACATTTCTTTGTTGCTTGTTGGAGCAGACATCCATCTCTGCTTGCAGGCAATAAATTCGCGTTATATCCTTCGTAGAATTTTGAGTTCAGTTGAATTTATTCATAATGAATCGGTCATGACCGATTGGTGTTGCTTTGTACATGTGACAATGTTGGCATTATATGGTTATGAACACATCAAACTTACTGTGATGAATCTCTGAGATGTTTGACCATCTAATTTA
This sequence comes from Guadua angustifolia, assembly GCA_036346375.1. Classification (NCBI taxonomy): domain Eukaryota; kingdom Viridiplantae; phylum Streptophyta; class Magnoliopsida; order Poales; family Poaceae; genus Guadua; species Guadua angustifolia. The sequence goes on from CM070512.1 coordinate 5,179,993, forward strand.
TAGAACAAATTCTATTTCAGGTTCCTTATTTCGTTGACGAAGAGACAGGTTGGGGACTAGAGGTTGACGAGCTTCAGAAACAACTGGAGGAGGCTCGATCTAAGGGTATCACCGTCAGAGCACTTATTGTCATAAATCCAGGAAACCCAACTGGACAGGTTAGTATTGATCTGTCTGTTATCTGCAAAAGGCCAAAAAATTGCATAATTATTCATAAGAAATTTTTCTACCTCATAAGCTGTTAACTCTGCCTATTGGAACATGGTAGTTAAATAGTTTATGAACCCATCCTCTTTATTTTTTTTTCAAGAATTATGGTCGGGTGGAGTGACTACTTAACACTGTTCTGCTTTATTCAGGTACTCGCTGAGGAAAACCAAAAGAAAATTGTTGAATTCTGCAAGAATGAAGGACTTGTCCTTCTAAGCCAACTTGTTGATTCATTTCCCACTAGGTTTACCAAGAAAACATATATGTTGAAGATAAACAATTCCACTCGTTCAAAAAGATTGCACGATCAGTGGGATATACTGATGATGATCTTCCTTTGGTATCATTCCAATCAGTTTCTAAAGGTAATCCAAATTCAGGAGCTTCTAGACTTTGTGGTCCCTTTGTTTGTGCCTCTCCTAGCATATGGTAAGATTTACAGTTTGTTCTGTTAGGTTACTATGGAGAATGTGGAAAACGAGGAGGCTACATGGAAGTAACTGGATTCAGTGCTGATGTAAGGGTACAAATTTACAAGGTGGCATCAGTAAACCTGTGTTCCAACATCTCGGGCCAAATGCTCGCTAGCCTCATAATGAACCCACCAAAGGTCAGTGTAGCGTGCATAGAGCAATTATTAAGATAAAAGTGATTGCGGTAACGCAGATGGTTGCTCCTTCTACAGGCTGGGGATGAATCGTATGAATCCTTCATGGTAGAGAGAGATGGTATCCTTTTGTCTCTGGCTAGAGTAGACACGCAAAGGTTTGTCCCAAATCTTCTAAGATTGGTTGATTGTTAACACTACACACTGCTGTAACTGCGGCCTTAATGTATCACTGCACTTTCCCCCTACCATGCTTTATGTCCTAACATAAAAGAACCATAATATCACAATCATTATAGAAAAGAATAGGGTCAGGATTGCAACCATTGTCCGGGTTTTCACATATGCAAGATGAGTATATGGTGATAGCTTCAGGCTCAGATATCTTCTGAAGATTTTAAGCGCCTTCTCATTGTTACCTTTTTCCACTTTATACAGGCATTGGAAGAAGCATTCAACAGTTTAAGAAGGCATCACGTGCAACAAGGCCGAGGGTGCAATGTATCTGTGTTCCCTCGCTTTCATTTACCCCAGAAGGCGATTGGAGCTGTCCAAGCAGCTGTAACTGTTCCAGATGCATATTATGCTCGCCGCCTTCTTGAAGCTACTGGAATTGTTATCGTTCCTGGCTCTGGATTTGGGCAGGTTGGTAATCTAAAAGCCTCAATAAATATTGTTCAGCTATTGTTGGTTCAAAACATTGTTTTCACTGACACATTTTCCATTGGATCTAAATTTTGTGATACTATGAAGGTTCTTGGAACATGGCATTTTAGATGCACAATCTTGCCCCAGGAAGACAAAATTCCAGCAATCATATCCAGGTTCAAGGGATTTCATGAGAAGTTTATGGACGAATACTGTGATTAAGCATCAACCTGTACTCAAAACGGCCATCTCAAACTTTGCATACCATAATTTTGTTGTGAAAATAATAAGCTCATCCATTTGTGCTGCATCATTCAGTGGATGAATCAACCTAACTTTACCGACTTCTTTTAACGATAATTTTAAATGAAACATTACAAAATCTTGAGAATTGCAGATTTGCAAAAACAATGCTTCTGTTTGACTTGTGAGAAGTGCCTTACGCCTGTGAGATGTAAGAAAGCACTCAAAACCTGTGAGATGTAAGAAAGCACTCGAACTTTGAGGTCAACTGAAATGTCCCAGTACATCCCTAAAATTTTGCCTAATGTTACGGGGAATCTTACTGTCCAGATGTTCAGTTCTGTGATGGGAGCTTGAGCTCCTTCTGCTCCTTTGACAATGCTACATGTAAAGACACGCAGCACCTGCTGTCAAATACACCCCAATGTTCTGGACTGATAAGATAGGTTTGATCAGCAGGAGTGTCAGGTTAGTATAGGCTTCCATTCTGTTCCAAATGAGACCTTCTTACTGAAGTTCCAACAGCTAGTTAAGAACCGTTGTTATCCCAACTTCTCAGATAGTCACAGCCCAGCTTTATTTTGAAAAAGTAAAGACATCCCTGTGGCAAAGTTTCTCAAAATTCAAGGCTTTCGATGAGTAAACTGTAAAAAACTTTTGAAATGCACGTTCAAATGCAGAAAGGAGCCATGAAATTAGAGTTTCTTTATTTTCTTTTGTTTTTAGCTGCGATACAGTAGAACCATTTTTCTTGGGACACAAGTGGCGACCTGTGCGCACGTGGTCCACCTACACCGATGGCCCCAAAAGTGTCTCTTGACTCCAGTCTCGACCAGCCTGGGCCAGCTTTGCCTGCTTCAATTCTTCATGAATCATATTTACCAGAGACTAGTAGCATATTCAGCCTGTAAAACGACTGGTTCCTGTAAATTCTTGTCAATTAGATGTTCTTGATTCGCAATTTGTGTGTTTCTCTTTGCGGTTTTTCGGTTACTTGGTTTGATTAACCAACGCTTGGCATGCTTGAGACACAGTGATTATTTCACATAGGAATCCTAGAAAACTATGTCGTTCCAAACGGGACCTTAGAAGCTACAAGCCTACAAGTCATCAAGGTGTCTACAATGGCGCTCCAACCGTAATCCAGCCATCCCTGGTTGCAAATTTGTACGTCGAGCTATAGACATCTAGCAATCTAAAAGGCAAGAGCATGCTGGCTTTTGTGTAGCTGGTGTCCCTGGATCGGTGGCTGCAAGATATAAACGCAATGATCGTACATAATTCCCCTCCACACTGTCAAACATTCCATCATTTTTAGTTGCATCAACTCGCGATTACCGGTCCCCTACCACTTCGCCCCAAAGCAGCTCTTAGGCCAGGGCCAGGCAGGCACGATCCATCTAGAACAGCACAGAATAATGCCCATCACAACGACACAGTTCACACACACAGCATGTGAGCCGATCGAACACAAGGCACAATCATCGTCAAAACATCACATGGATGAGTTGCAGAAGAAGTTGTTGGCATGTCAGTATAACGGTTTGCTGGCCACTGCGCACACAGGATTACTGCGGTAAGTGATGATAGGGTAAATGGAGCCAATGGGAAAGTCCCTGTGAGAGGCTTTGAGAGAGCTTTGTTTGCACCTGCTAAAGCAGCACTTGCGCTGATCCATGGCTCAATGCAAAGCAAGCTAAAAACAGAGCAAGCAGCACACGCGCTCGCACGCACGCACGCACCCCCGTCTGGATTGGAATACCCAATTTTTACAAATAATAGTTCGGTCTTAGACAAGAATCTGAAAAGAAAAATAAATTCCCGTGTTTCAAACAAGGGCATGGATTAACCCAGTGCAACACAATTATGCGGTTCTGCATCCAAATTTTGCTTCTTTTTATTTGGCGAAACGCATGGGAGGAGATGAGAGAGACAAAAGGGATCACTAGTTTCAATAGTGTCTAATGTCTATTGCAAGGACAGAGTCAAGGAGCTTCGCACGGTTGCCTGGGGTCCTTGAATTCTTGATCGCCTCTTGGTGACTTGTGTTCTCGATGCTACTATACTTTCTTCTGTAGATCGTGCAGTTGTACCATGCATGTTAGTAACAGGCATACACATCAATAAAATGCACATCACGAACGTAGAACGTAGTAACTGGCCAGGGGCAACTGCTAATTACGGAAAGAAGCGCAGTGGCAGGGAGCACTGCCATTGGCACAAGAATCAAGAAACAACAGAAGCTGGTCCGACAGAATTGGCAACACACGAACACATCCGAGCAGACAGACAGGTGATTTGATTCCCATGAAACAATCTCAAATCACCGGAACAAATCATGCACACGAACAATCATCCATCTCACTACACGCACTACATCTACATATCAAAGGCAAGCACGCACTACTAGCAGCTAACTTGGAACACACGAGCAAGCATCCGCTTAGACGGCGACCTCCATCCTTGGCTCGAAGGAGAAGGCGGCCACGAACTCCATGGCCTCGCCGTCGCCGCCGGCGCACGGCGGCAGCTCCTTCCAGCGGTTGGTGCTCACGTCGCACATGAAGCAGCCGTTGGCCTCGCCGGAGCTGACGCAGACCATGACGCGGTCGCCGTGGCCGACGCAGTTGACGTCGGCCTTCTTGCCGTAGAAGGTGTGCGACATGGCCGGGGGCATCGCGGCCACCTGCCGCCACACGCCGTCGGTGAACTCCCACACCCGCAGGCTCGCCGTGTCCAGGTACTCCGAGAGGACAACCACGTAGGCCCGGCCGTCGCACGCCACGACGTCTATCGAGTACTCGTAGTACACCGGCAGGATCCTTGGGAGCTCTGCGAACACGCGGCGCGCCAGGTCGCAGGCCACGACCGCGCCCGAGTGGCTCAGGAAGTAGGCCATGGCCTCGTCGCCGTCGCGGCACGTCACAACGGACGTGTACTGCCTCGACGCGCTGCGTTGCATGTTGGTCGCCACGACGTCGCCGGACTTGTTCAGGAAGTAGACCGTGTCGTCGTCGTCGTCGTCGCTGTCAGGCGCTGGCGCGTCCGGGGACGAGGAGTCCGGCTTCCGCGACAGCACCACCGCTTCCTCCCACGCGTTCTTGGAGGAGTCGAACACCGTCATAGAGAGGTCCGAGAGCTCGCCCAGGATGAGGACAACGCGGTAGGGAGAGCCGTACATGGCGACCGCATGGAGAGCACCGGACGCGACGGGCGGCTCCGGGAGCGCGCGGGACGCGCCGGTGAGTGGGTTGGCCACGGTGAGCGCGGCCGTGTCCGGTGCGCGGTAGAGGACGAGACCCCCAGAGGCGGCCACCGGCACAGGCCCCGGGGCTCCAAGGCGCCACGCCCAGGCCCCTTCGGCGGTGTCGAAAGCGACGGCGGGGCAAGGCGGCTGCCGCTCCTGTTGGTCGGATACCATGAGGAACCACGGGTCCCGAGCGGGGACGCGGGAGCAGGCGGCGAGGAACGTGGGCGACCCCGCGGCCTTGCGCCACCGTCGGCACACGCCCAGGAGGCGGAAGCAGCTGGCAGGCGGGAGGCGCGCGAGGACGCGCTCCAGCATGTCGTCGTGGAGTTCCCCAAGCCCACCTGACCGCTCGCACTTGCGCTTCTTACCGCCGCCGCAGCCGCTCGCTGCCGCCGCCATGCCCGTTCCAAGATCTCGAAGCAAACAGAGGAGCGAAACAAGAAGCAGATCAAGATCGAGTGAACCCAAGCTAATGCCACTAGTGGTGTGAGTTCGCCGGCTTTATATCTGCGTGACTAGAAGCGCAACGAGGGGAGGAGAAGAGGTACGTGGTGGGGAGGAAGCTTCGTGGGGACTGGGGAGAGGGAGGAGAAGGAGGCTCTTTGGGGAGGTGAAGTGAAATGTGAGGAGGAGCTCGTCAGCTCGTGGGCGTGGCGTCGGCGGCGGCGGCGGCGGCGGCGGTAGGGTGAGCGTGGCGCGCGCGAGTAGGCACCACCTTGGCACTGCCTGCCTCCTTTGTGGCCGTGTATATATAGCCGAGGGCCGAGGCCATGACCGCGCCGGTGCCGGGGGACGGACTAATTGTGAATCTTATATCTATAATTTTTTTCAAATCTAGTCTCTATTTGTTTAAGTTTATAAATTTGATCATTTCTCTCATCACAAAAGACACGGCAATGTCACCTGCGGTGCTCGAGAGCACAAAAGGTGATCAGTGCCACGGCGAGGCGAGGGACCGTGGAAGCGGGCACTGCAACACGGGAGGAGAGCTCCTGCGGCGTTGGAACGTGGGATGAGGAATCGGGAACTGGCCCGGTGCACATCTCGTTGCCGTAACCAGTGAGCTTGAAAGCAATCCTATCATGATGGGCCATACGTTGCTCCCGCATTTTACCGAGTTTCTGTGGCTCCGGTCACTTGCCGTGCTTCTGGGTATTTATCGTGCTCCCGGGTATGGCAGGTGACATATATCGCTTGCTACACCTTCTGTGGTCAAAGTGAGGGCTAGATTTATAAATACTTACACGAGTCTAGATTTGTAAAATAAATAAATAAGTAAAAGAGGTACAGAGCGCAGATAAGCGTTTGTTTTGTGAGTCTTGTATGTTTCAAGGGATATTGCCCTTCGAGACTTCCTAATCCATTTTTTATCTGGTTTCATCGATTTATCTGGTGTTTTGGGATTTCTAATCTCCATGCGGTTGCAAGCGTCGAGTGAGGTTTGCATGATCTTTTTGTGCGCAATCTAGAGGGCCAAAACAGAATGTTACAACAGGACCAGGGAGGCGTCCTGATGGGCTTTGGGTATCACTTCACCGGAGGCAAACATGCCAACATCCCTCGGGCGTTCATTGGAGACGAAAGTGGAGATTATCGCGCACGAACTTGAAGCAGATCTAGCAATGCGCGGTCAACACCAAATCACTGTTTCTTCTTCTTCTTCTTCTTCTTTACGGCCGTCTGACACAGGATGATAAATAGGAGTAACTGCGATCGATCTCGTGGTCTCCAACTCAATCCTGTTCCAAACTGACCAACCGGCAGACATGCACCAAAGGACAGAACATATGTTTATTGATAGTAAATGTAGTTACTGTTAACACGCTCTAATATGCCATACTTTAGTACGAGGACTAAAGTTAAAGTAAAATTGAGAAATGTATAAGTGAAAATAACTTAGATACTCCTACTTAATTGTCTTGAAAGATAAGAGATAATAATCTGTATGTGGTGGTAATGAATAGATGCAAGTAATTGAGAGAGAATAAATAGGAGTATAGTAGGAAAAAGCCTTATTTAATCTACATACAAGTCTTATATTTCTGAATAAGATTATTCAAAATATAAGCATTATATTTCTGAATGGAGGGAGTACGAGGTAGAAGTACGTGTAGCACTCCCTCCGTTCATTTTTATAAGGCGTATTTTGACTTTGCAAAAGAGTTAAGGTTGCGTCAAAATTGATAAAGGTATAAAAGAAAAGAGAAAATTGCTTATTTGCCACTGAAAGTTGGCCAGTTCTCCAAAATACCATCGCGAAGATTGTCTTCCCTCCATTGCCATCCGATCTCAAATTGCCTTCCTAAAATGCCACCGCCGTCCATTTGGTCATTAACTCACCGCTTCTCGGGCACGCGAAAAGACCAAATTGCCCTCCTTTTGAGTGTGTTGCCCTATTTAAATCTATCAAATGTGCTTAGAATTTTATGAAAATTTTTGGAGATGATCTTAAGAGAGTACTAAAATTTCTGTAAAAATTTGAGAGCATGAGCAACTCTGTGATTTTCTGGAAAAATCGTTTAGTGATTCTGTCTTAATGAAAGAATTGCCTAATTTAAATCTATCAAATGTGCTTAGAATTTTATAAAAAATTTTGGAGATGATCTTAAGAGAGTACTAACATTTTTGTAAAAATTTGAGAGCATGAGCAGCTCTGTGATTTTCTGAAAAATCTTTTAGCGATTCTATCTAAATGAAAGAATCTAAATTTTGATTTTTAGAAGCACTAAATAAATTCAAAAATTTATGAAATTTTTGGAGTGGTTCCTTGGGTTATTTAGAATTTAAATAAAATATTTCTAGGCTTTTAAATGTTTTGAATTCATTTCGCCGTCCAAGTTAGCACACGTAGGCAACTCGGTCTTTTCGCGTGCAAGAAGCGGTGAGTTGATGACCAAATGGACTACGGTGGCATTTTGGGAAGGCAATTTGAGATCGGATGGCAATGGAGGGAAGACAATCTTCGCGATGGCAGTTTGGGGAACCGGCCAACTTTCAGTGGCAAATAAGCGATTTACTCAAAAGAAAATGACTTAGATGCCCCTGCTTAATTGTCTTGGAAGATAAAAGATATAATTTGTGTGGATGGTAATAAATAAATGCATATGGTTGAGAAAGAATAAATAGAGGTATAGAAGGAAATGCCTCATTAAATCTACACATAAACCTTATATCTATGAACAAGATCATTTAAAAAATAAGCCTTATAAACGTGAACTAAGGGAGTATATAACTTCATCTGGACTTAGATATAATTGTCCACCTAACTTGCAAACCATTGACGACAATCTTCTCCACAATTCTGCAATCTCTCTTAACCTTGTTAGATGGAATGGCTGGCTTAACCTTTGAGGTCACGACGCCTTTCATATATAGCCAATGTTACAACAGAGGATTACAACCTGCTGAGAAAATCACAGAGAGAATCAAGGAGGCGCAGCTCTGGAAAACATGGGAAGAGAATTATCTACTTCCATCTATAGAAATCTCATACTATGTTTAACACCCCCTCAATCTGACGGTGTAACACTAAGTTCGGATTATACCGAAATTATTGAAGGAGGAGAGCGGCGCTGCCGTATAACGTCGACTAAATGATCTTTAGAGGAGATGGGCGCACATCAAGTCAGCCGAGTAGAAACTCGTTCACGAACAAAATGATAATCCACCTCGACATGCTTGGTGCGATGATGAAAAATCGGATTAGCACACGTATGTGGCACCAATATTATCACACCACGCACTTGGCGGGCGTGGTTGATATGCCCAATTCTCGTAATAAAACTTGAATCCAGATTAACTCACCGTGGCATCAAGAATCGCTTTATATTCCGCCTCGAGATTCGATCGGGACACCGCTCGGTTGTTTATGAACTCCAAGATATAAGATTGCCACCAAAGAATATGGCATAGCCACCAAGATTCGCCGATCATCGTGGTTCCCTACCAATCAAGATCTCGAGAAGGCACTAAGGAATAAGGAACTTGACTTAGTGAAGCATAAGCCCATATCAATAGTGTCATGAAGGTACCAAGAATCCGCTTGACCGCGCCCGATGGTCTGTTGTTGGAGATGATAAAATTGACAAACTCTGCTGACACGTAAAGATATGTCGTCGGGTCAATGATAAATATTGAGGGCACCAACGACACTACGATATCTCGTGGTATCTTCAGAGGAAAGCTTAGTACCACCATCCAAAGAAAATTTCTCAAGAGGGAACCATAGGTGTAGACACCCCTTTGGCGGCAAGCATATTGGTGCGAGTCAATAAATCATGGATATACTTGTGTTGCATCAGAATAAGTCCTTGAGGAGTGTGCCGAACTTCAATACCAAGAAAGTAACTGAGGGCGCCAAGGTCTTTGACAGCAAAATCATCGCGAAGCTGAGCTAGTAGTCGTTCAGTTGCCACAGATGAGGAACTGATAATGATAATGTCATCAACATAGATGAGCATATATATCTGAATATCCTCCTTATTAAAAATGAACAAGGAAACATCGGCCTTGGATGTAGAAAAACCAAGGTGAAGAAGTTTAGTGCTGAGACGAGAAAACCAGGCACGGGGAGCTTGTTTCAAACCATATAGGGATTTATCCAGCTTGCATAAATACGTCGGATGATGAGAATCCTCGAACCCAGGAGGTTGCTTCATATAAACATCTTCATGAAGAATACCATGCAGAAAAGCATTCTGAATATCAATTTGCCGAATAGTCCAGCCACGAGAAACAGCAAGAGATAATAATAGCCGAATAGTGGTTGGTTTGACAACTGGACTAAATGTGTCATCATAATCAACACCATATTGTTGTTTGAAACCTTTGGCAACCAAACGTGCTTTATAGCGATCAATAGATCCATCAGGCTTTTGTTTGAGTTTAAAAACCCATTTGCAATCAATAATGTTAAGACCAGCACGAGGAGGGACTAAATGCCATGTTTTATTTTTAAGCAGGGCCTGAAACTCATCAACCATAGCCTGTCGCCAGAGAGGATGCTCCATAGCAGTGACATGAGATGAAGGTTCAACAGTAGCAGTTCGTATCACTGAATAGGTGACCGTACCATCAGTACGTACCTTGGGTTGCCGTATATGATTTTTGAGCCGAGTCCCATACTGGTGACCAGAAGAAGGAAGTGTTGAAGCAGTGTTTGGAGTGGCCGAGGCATCAGCCGAAGACTCCATATCAGGCCCGGGCTCAGCCGCTGGTGGAGACACGGCAGGGTTCGGAACAGATCCGTCAGGTGGAGCTGCCAAGGTAGTGAGCGGGGCACCTGGACTGGGCGATGGTCCCGAGCCGGATTCACTCGGTGATGTGTTTGTTGAGGCGGCGGTCAGCATCGGCGCCGATTCCGAAGCAGATTCAGAGACCACCAAATTTGCTGCATCCAACAGGTTAGCAGGAGCAGAAATATGCATATGATCACAGTCCAAAGTATTACTGCTGCTACCCAAATGCAAGGTGCGCAAGGCAGAACAGGCAGGTGGCGATGACTGTGGTTGAGATGTACTTGTAGAGTTCTTGGAGAAAGGAAAAACGCATTCATCAAAAATAACATCCCGAGAAATATAGACGCGGCCCGAATCAACGTCAAGGCATTTGTACCCTTTATGTAACGAACTGTAGCCCAAGAAAACACATTCTTTGGAGCGAAAAGAAAGTTTGTGCTTGTTGTAGGGACAAAGGTGAGGCCAGCAAGCGCACCCAAAAACTTTTAATAATAAGTAATTAGGTGGAGTATCGAAGAGACGTTCTAAAGGGCACTTGTTATCAATAACACGTGTGGGAAGGCGATTGATAAGATATGTGGCTGTAAGAAAGGCTTCGTCCCAAAATTTAATGGGCATGGATGCATGAGCAAGGAGAGCTGCACTCAGCCAACAATGTGGCGATGTTTATGTTCAATGAGCTATTTTGTTGATGCGTGTGTGGACACGAAACACGATGAGCGATACCCAAAGAGCGAAAAAATTTGTTGTGGATGTGCTGGTATTCACCACCCCAATCAGACTGAACACATTTGATTTGAGTGCCTAAAAGGCGCTCAACATGAGTCTGGAACTGCAAAAATATGCGAGGAGCTTCAGTGCGATCATGCATCAGATAAAGCCAAGAAAATTTGCTGAAATCATCTATGAAGCTAATATAATATTTAAAACCCCCGACAGACGGAGGCGCAGGACCCCATACATCAGAAAAGACCAGTTCCAAAGGAGACGATGAACGATGAACAGAGCTAGTATAGGGGAGTTGATGACTTTTCGCTAACTGACACGCATTACAAACTGGCAAATGTGACTCTCTAGGACATGAAATATTATTGAGATGTAAAATGGAGTGAACAACTTGATAGGCAGGGTGGCCAAGACGTGCATGCCACTGGACACGATTTGTGGATCTGCTCACTAGGGCTTGCTTGAGAGCATAAGCGTCAGACGGCGTGATCGGATAAAGGCCAGATTCACACCGCCCGTCCAGAAGACTTCTCCTCGACATGCGATCCTTGATAGAAAAATGCCACGGATGGAATTCAAAAAATACATCATTATCACGAGAAAATTGATGAATGGAGAGATGTTTGGAAATGTCAGGGACATGCAAAACATTACACAATGCAAGTGGGCGAGCAGCAGTATTAATGGAAGAATGACCAATATGCAAAATCCGCAAACCTGCGCCATTGCCGACTTGAACTTGTTCACCACCATGATAGCGTTCACGAACAGTTAGGCGATCAAGATCACTGGTTATATGATTAGTAGCACCCGTGTCGCTGTACCAATTCGGATCAATCTTGTATGAAGACGTGGCCGCCAAAGCTGCAGACGGAGGATCTTCAGAATAGGAGTCATCCATCCTGCATCAAAGATCGGATGGTCAGATGACCCGCTTGCCACAATCGACAGAGGAGCGACGGAATTGTCGCGGCGATCACCACGGGCATCAGCAGGCCGCGAAGAAGAGCCCCCACGAGAATGAGTGTGGCGACCGCGACCACGATCACCACGATCGCAGCCTCGCTGATAGCCACTACGGCCAGCATAGTTGGCCGACGACCCATGATGAAGCTGGAGGTCGGCTTGGTGTTGCAATTGACGGGCTTCAAAGGACATGAGATGCGCGTAGACATCATCCAGAGTGAGGAGCTCACTTCTGGTGGTCATGGAGGTGACAAAAGGATCATAATCAGGGCCAAGTCCAGCAAGAAGATATGCAATCACCTCGTCATCTCGTAGGGCAGCATCGGCGGCAGCAAGTTCAGTCGCCAGGCCTTTGATCTTGCGAAAATATTCAGCCGCTGGCATATCGCGCTTCTTGGTTGTAGCGAGCTCCACACGGATTTGAATCGTGCGAGCACGAGTCGAGGAAGAGAACATGCGTTGCAGCGTGTCCCAGGCCGCTTTAGATGAGGTAGCCGAGACCACATCACGAAGGACCTCCTCAGACATGGAGGAGAGGAGACCGCTGAGGACCTGCTGGTCCTGCTCATACCACCGGTCATATGTCGGGTTCGGCACCAGGTCTGCGTCGGCATCCTTGGAGGAGGCAACCATCTTGGCAGGTGCAACAATGGTTCCATCCAAATAGCCCATGAGCTTCGTACTCCGGAGATAGGGGAGGAGCTGGGCGCGCCATATGATGAAATTGGCCTTCGTGAGGCGGATTGTGACTGCATGGTGGAGGGGAATTGGGGCAAAGGCTGTCGGCTGGGAAGAAGAAGACATGTTCGACGTGGAGGAGGAGGAGGAGGAGGAAGATACGATGTCAATGAAAAATCCTTGGCTCTGATACCATGTTAGATGGAATGGCTGGCTTAACCTTTGAGGTCACGGCACAGCTTTCATAGATAGCCAATGTTACAACAGAGGATTACAACCGTTGAGAAAATCACAGAGAGAATCAAGGAGGCGCAGCTCCTGGAAAACATGGGAAGAGAATTATCTACTTCCATCTATAGAAATCTCATACTATGTTTAACAAACCTTACCCTTTGCTGGGTTTGAAATTTCATTTTCGGTTGACATCTCAGAAGTGGGTATAACCTGAAATTTCAATGAAATCTTAGAATTTTGGATGAAATGTCGAATTTCTGATGAAATCTAGTCCAAATTCAAAAGACAAATTTGAAATTTGGAATTTTTTAAACAAAATTTGGTTGAAATTGACAAGTTTTCAATAAAGTTCAATGAGCAAAAAATGGTTTAAAACATGTTGAAAGAATTTGAAACTTTCTGTGGATGGTCCTAACACATCATTAATGTTTCCATAAACATGTCAGATGGTGATCAAGCATAAGGAATTTTTAAAAATTTTGATAGTTCTATTGTCCTGATAAAAGGTTAACCTGTAAATTTCAACTGAATAAAAATTAATACAAAATACCATAAAAAACTTGGAAAATTTTTGTAGATGGTACTGACACATCAATAATATTCTCATAAAATGTTCAGATGATGATCAAGTATGAGAAATTTTTAAAAATTTAGAAAGTGCAACTATCCTCATGAAGGGCTCACTAGCAAATTTCAACCCAATAAAAATTTATTCAAACCACGTTAGAAACTTTTTCATTATTTAATGGTCCTTAAACATCGCTAATAGTCTCATAAAAATTTCAAATCATGATCAAGCTTGAGAAATTTTCAAAAATTGTTACACTTCTCTCGTCCTCATAAAAGACCGATGATCAATACATAGATTTGATTGAGCAAACAAAAAATTAAAAAAATTCAAACTCTTAGAAAAGGCTTCGAGACAATTTTCAAGCTCTCATAAAATTTTTAATCATGATCACACTCGAGCAAATTTATAAAATTCTAATAGGGTTGATGTCTCAATTACTTTCATTTTGTTTTTGATTTTTTAAAGATAAGAAATGTAGTTAAATTATTTTGAAACTTTTTGTGTGATCCTAAACTTCTAAATATGGTACCATAATTTTTTCACAAAGATGATCAAGCTTGTAAATTTTTATAAAAATCTAATACCTTTTAAGCCAAAATTATAAAATGTCTCAAAATTTTGATTTTTAAACAAATTTTCATGAAAATGACATTCTTAAGGGTTATTGGGTCTAGTCCGGTCCTCAAAAGTCAAAATTCGGTTAAAAAACCCAAAATTTCGATGAGATTTATCAAAATCTAGCCAAAATTTCTGAGAATACTGTAGCAATTTGATTTTTTTCAATTTTTTATCCGACCAAGATTTTGAATCTCATCCACATCTGAACTCCGATATTTCACGAAATTTCACTGAGATTTGTATCCTTAACCCTTCGTTGTCAGTTTCACTAAAAAAAACCCGATGATTCGTACACGCAGGAGAGGCGTCATGAGCTCAGCTCGCACCATTACATCAATTGTACAGCATGCGATAGCATCAGTGTACCAGCGTATATGCATTAGTGGCACACTAGCACGAAAAGAAGGACGTCGTAGGAGTCATTGACTTTGACCACCGCAAGAGTGAACGAGCATGCACGAATTTCTACAATGAAAACTATAGCAAGCGAAAAGCAATGTAAACAGGGCAAGATAACCCAATTTCCATATTCCGTTAGACCATGTGCCCATGTGGAGGTTACCTCTTGGTGTTTGATGAGTATTTGACTTTATTTTGTAAGTGGTGCTGAGTTTTGAGCCGTGTTTTTGGAGAGTTTGCAAGTTCTGGGTTGTTTCCACAAAGAAAGGTAGCACCACCATTGAAAGGGCGGTAACAATGCGACGGAAGGGCTATGGTGGGTCGGCACCATATCCTAAATGAAGGCTGCGTGAGTTGCAGTCCGTTTTTCACAGGCTAGAGAGGGTAGTTTCTCATTGAGGCGACATAGCGCATTTAGGAGTATGGGAGGCAACACATGGTGTATTTTTCAAATTTTACAAGAATTGTTGTACAAAAAAAATTGTTAACACTTCAAGGTTAACACGTATTTGAGAACAAAATTAATGTACAGAATATCTGCCTTAATTTTAATTTTTTAATATTTTACAAATTTAATATCTACCTTAATTAAAAAAAATTCATATTTTACACAGTGGTCGCCCAATGGTCTGGCGACAATAAGTAGTCGCCCAATGGTCTGGCGACAATAAGTAGTCACCGAATGGTCTGACGACAACAAAGTGGTCGCCGAACGGTTTGGCGACCATAGCCTGATCTCGGTTTTAGGGATTCAAACCGACCATTAACGCGCGATTAGCCTATTTTCACCAAACGGTTTGGCGACCACCCTATTTTCGTCAAACCATTCGTCGATTGTATATTATTTCTGCAATTTTTTTAATCCGAATATTAATGTCGCAATTTGTAAATAAAATAATATTATTTAAAAAAATCGTCTTGTGGCCTTTTCTTTTAGCCCGAACCAACGGATTTAGATCGATCGGACCCAATTCACATGGATGTAGCATTAGTAAAATTCACTGTGAACATTGGTTCATTTTTTTAGTCTAGTTTATTTCTTATTGACAGAAGGATTCGAAGGGGATATATATCCTACCACACCTTGGGATCCTAGCAAGTCACCTGTCACATTATGAGAATACAGTAAGTCCACATGCTCCGGTAGGCGGTAGGAGAGTGCAATAGATATTTCATGCTGTTTCGGCTGTTAGAAATAGATCCAATTTATTATTTTGTTTGAAAGTGACCATACTTTGAATTTTTTTTAAAAAAAAGGCCAATTCGCAATGGATTACTGTCGGTTCATCGCCCGTGTACGAAGCTCGTAGATTTCGCACGATCACAGCCATTTGTTTCTTGTCCTTGACGTGGCCGTAGAACGGGTGTCCGGTGCATATGGATCTGGCAGTGCATTGGTCCTCCGCTACGTCTGAACCAGCAGGACCGCCTGACTCCATTGAGCTAGCACTTTGATGACTTTGACCGTGCCGAATTGAAATCCCCTGTAGGGTTCGTCTGCAGCAATATATGTACTACGGTCGTCCAAAAAAGGAAATGCGTTCCATGTATCACGCAACCGGGTTTAGCTGCGTGAGAACAAAGAGGTCATAGATAGACCAAGAGAGTACGAAATTATTATCTCTTTTTTAGTATCTTTTTCTCGGTTTTTACAAATTTAGCCCCTCACGACTGTATTTATAAAATTAGTCATGTTCTTGAAATGAGCCTCCCACTCTCCTCACCTGAGGTAACCTCCCATACATCCCGATCTCCCCCTGCGCCGCTAGGCTGCGCGCGGCAGCCCGGCTACCGCATTGCCTGGCCGTGAGAGCTGCTGGCGCCGTGCTCCCGGCTTACTTCGGCGCTCAACTGACATGAGAGCGTCTTCTACGATGAGAAGAGATTAAATTTATAAATGATTTTAGGATTGTATGTGCTAGGTTTATAAAAAAACCGAGGTGATAAATACTATAAGAGGGATGATCGCAGAGAATACGGCAGACACACTAGGAAATTTTTTTTTAATAATACATTTTTTATTCGGAATTTCAAAAATATTCCACCGAAAAAAAAAATTCAGAAATATACCTCTGTCGCACGTTGGACGTGCGACAGGGGCCTAAATAGAAAAAATACACGGCGACAGTGCCCAAGGCCGACGTGGCCTCTGTCATACGCTAACGGCGACAGAATCGAACGGCGTCGTCGCGCACGGCGAACGTCGCGATGTGGCGAAAAAGGCACTGTCGCCGCACGAAAGTGCGACAGTAAGAAAATCGACCGATGGTCGTGCGACAGGCGGGGGCGCGGGTTCCTGTCGCACGATGGTAGTGCGACAGGAACATTTATATGAGCCAGTCGCCCGGTACTGTTCTCATTTGTGCGCCCGGGAAGAGAACAGAGAGAGGAGAGGAAGGGAAGAGGAAGAGGGGAAGAGAGAAGGAAGAAGGGGAGATTCTGCGCCACGGTTTTGAGGTAAAATTTTGTTATTTTTGTTGTTTACTTTTCTTAGCGAAGAAATTATGATATGTTAGAAATAGTTAGATCTAGAGCATTGTAGCATAGAATAGTGGTAGATTAGAAATAGTTTTAGATGTATGTTACGGATAAATGTAGGTAAATTGATAGGTCACAACTAGTTCTAGTTTAGAAAATTTAGATATTTTTTATGGATAGGAGTATATCGGTATATATTGAAGGAAATATAGTTACTGAATGAGTATTTTTTAATATATAAGTACATCGATATTTAATGTATATATTGTTAGGAATGAATTTTTACGGATAGGAGTATATCGGTACATATTGATGGAAATGTAATTTTTTTACGATATAACTACATCGATATGAATTATTAGGAATGTAGATGTTTTTACTAGAGATATATATTTTCGCATACCATGTAGGTATAGTTATGTTACGTCATAGTATTTTGTACGGAAGATAATTAATTAGTGGGTAAATGAATGGATTCGCAGATATGGCGTAATCGAGTTCCATTTAGGATTTATTATGGAGATGGGGTTGTAATGCATGGTTTGGAGGGTGCAGATCTAAGTAACATGCAAGATGTGGATGAAGTTTGAGTAGGCTCGAGGAGCGCACATTTGGTTCCGTGTTGAAATGGTTGTATTATACTTTTTGGATGGAAGAAGACAAGTGTGAGTTGAAGGTTTTTGCCTATGTAGTGTGCTAAACGACACTATTTACCGGGAGTTAGTTGAGCTAAAGGAACCGCATCGTGGAGATCATATGTGAGGGGGCAGAGCAACGGGATGGAATCGAGTGCTTTTAGTGCGAGCATATGAGAGGATGTTGCCCCCAACAGCAGCTTGACGCCGGTGAGTGTAGTCACCTCAAAATGAGCTCACTTGGTGACACCAAATTGGGGGATCTAGCCATGAGCAACATGTTCAAGAAAGTGGTGAACACGAGTTCGATTCGGAAGGATGATGAAAATGTTGGCCAAGAAGCGCGGAGACTGGTAGACGAAAGTGAGCAAATTGAGGAAATAACAGCTAGGATGGAAGAGGAAGACCTTGAGTACAAAGAGAAAGCGAAGAGGAGGAGGACGATGAGTCGGATGAGGAAGATGGAGGAGGTACGAGACGCTTGTGCCACCGAGTGGAGCACGCAGAATTTGAAAATATGGTTGTCAATGAAATGAGGGAGATGCCTTGGCAAGACAAAGGATAATGAGGTTAGGCATAACAAGATGTACCCGACAAAAGAGGTCAGGCAGATGCCGTGAAAGATTGGGCTCTATCATTAAGAAGGACTTTCAGGGTTAAGAAATCCACCCCAACCTGCTATGACGTGGTGTGTGAGATCCATGGGTGTCCGTGGAGAGTGCACGCGTACAAGCCCAAGTGGGGCACCCATTGGCTATGTTCGAAGGTTGAGCAAAGATACATGTATGATCGAGAAACAAAGGATGGCTCACAGAACCTATCATCCGGGTATGTCGCGAACATCATGTACGCAGAGATAGTGGAGAACCTGAGTTTTGAGCCCCGTGCTATTATCCGAGCGATCGAGAACAGATATCAGTACACAATTAGCTACGGGAAGGCGTGGAGGGCGAAGCAGAAGGCACTAGAAACGAGGTTTGGGAAGTTTGAAGACTCGTACCACAACCTCCCCGCACTGCTCAGTTGTATTCAGGGAAGAAATTCTAGGACCTACTATGATTATCAAGATTGTCCGTCAGACAAGTGGCCAACTAAAATGCATCTGAGGAGAGTGTTCTTCGCATTCGGCGCTTGCATTAAGGCATTCTGTCACTGTCGTCCGTTGTTGTGCGTGGACGGCACATTCTTGACCGGAAATACAGAGGGCAACATCGACAATGTGGGTGTCGATGGGAACAACCAGATTCGCTGTTGCCTTTGCCTTCAGAGAAAGCGAGAACTACGAGAGTTGGTCGTGGTTCCTCTGAAACCTAAAGATCGGGTGGTCAAAACTCGCCCAGATTGTGCGTCTTTGCATGACAGTATGCCGGGTTGCTTAGTGCTATCAACCACCGCAAACAGGGAAGATGAGCCATTCGATGGCACGACTTGCAGAGTCGATGGTGCATGAGGCATTTGGGTGCAAACTTCTATAAGCAATTCAAGAACAAGCAACCGATGAACATGTTCAAAAGACTATGTAACTCCAACCAGAGAGAAAGTTCGAACTCGTGGAAAAATCTTGATGACGACAAGGAAACACAAGGAGCGAGAGCGAACAACGATGGCGCCAAGATGGAACACAAGAGCAAAGTGAGCCTCTTTTCCCCGCCAACAGAGGACGAGGCGACTAACCGTAAATCGGAGGCAAAGGCCAATCAAATGTTTCTCGACCGATCAAGCACGAATCGAAAGAGAAGTGGTCATCGTTATATGACACACATGGTGCGGATACGGTGTGATGACCACTAACTGCGTAAGTTTACAACCGGGTAATGCGAGGGATGGGGTGTCTTCCATTGGTAGGAATTGTCGAGGAGGCCGAGGGTACAACCAAGTACTTTCGGACATGCATGCAATTCCGAGATAGTAATGAGAGATGAGAAGTTCTTGTACTCTTCGATGATCACTAAATACATGGATGAGAAGGCTCGTAGGCGGCCAAATATAGAGCTATCAAAGTTGGTGCACGTACACTGCGCTTCGAGGTGATCTGCAGGGATAAAGGAAGGCGTGGAACCAACCAGAGGGTTGTCACTCAGGAGTGCATCTTACAGGCTGAGTGCAAATGCTCGTGCAACCACCTACCGTGCACTCTGCGTCGGGTGTACACGGTTCGCCGAGGGCTCGATCTTCGGAGGATGTCCAATGTTGCTACAGTTGTGGGCGTACGAGAGGTTCCAGATCGGCCGGCCCCAGATCGACCTGCAGCCTATGGTGGGCACGCAGGCAGGCGGTGACGTCGACGGTCCGACCATGGGCACCATCTGGTGCCTGCGACGGGTACGATATTGCAATCACGTGTTTGATATTTTTTGTTTAACTTTTCTGAGTACTAACGGTGCGTTCTATCGTGACTCTGACCTAGCTGGCGCGACTCGATGTGTCGGGTAGCCTACCGCAGATTCGTCGCTGCGTTCGACCACCTCACCGACGCCGCGTTCGGCTGGGCGCCAGACGCGACGCAGAAGCAGCGGCGTCGTGTGACGGTGGCTGTCCACCCTTTGCACACGAGACGACAAGATCTTGGTTCACCGCCGGTTCCTCGTGTTCGACGCCCACGCCGAGGGCTACGCCGTCCATCGTGTGATGAGGCGCTTTGGTCTCGACAGTGTTCCCGATGCACGACGTCCGTGCGATCCCACCCGTGGCCCACTCGTAAGTTCCCTGTATTGATGTTTTATAATTGTTCTGCGTAATGCTATCTAATAACGCTGTACTTATTTTTCACCCACAGCACGAGGGAAGGGATACTGCGACCACCCCGGCACGCACGTATGCTGCCTTGGTGCGAGGAGGGGGCGCCCTCGAGGACGTCTACATCGAGGTCAGCGCCCTCGACGCGTCGGACGCATCGGGCGTATCATG
The DNA here is from genome assembly GCA_036346375.1 of Guadua angustifolia. NCBI lineage: Eukaryota > Viridiplantae > Streptophyta > Magnoliopsida > Poales > Poaceae > Guadua > Guadua angustifolia. Next base: position 5,200,400 of record CM070512.1, read on the forward strand.
AGTGGTACACTCCGGACTTCGTGTGCGTTTGATGCGTGTCGACCCGATCCTCCTAGACACGTTCCGTGGTGGCGCAACACGCACCCTCTCCATATGGACTCGGTTCGCACGCTTTGATGCGTTAGTCCATACCTTCGATATAATTTTTTGTGCTAACTAATTCATAATTTATTTTGCTAACTAATCCGTAATTTATTTTGCAGACTGACGTGCTTTGCACTATCAGCACAGGGAGCTTCGCAGCTTGTACACTCGGCTGACCAACGGAGAGGACGTGACGAGACAGGACGTCACCCTTTACGTCGGGAGGTGTCTGGACAGCTCGACACGCGCCCTCGAGCTGTCGGGTCCGGCCTCCCTACCGTCCAGAAGGGCGTGCCGCTTAGCGGGGCAAGGGGTGCGCCAGGTACGTCTTCACACGGTCCCGCCCCGCAGGCTGCGAGAGGGCACGCTCAGAGCGATCGGTCTTTGGTGAGTACTGAAATGCACTGTTCAAGTGTTACAATCGCGTATTACAATGCTCAAAACAATTCTTTATTTGGTACAGGCCCGCAGGCACACTTCTTCGCGCACGCATCTGGACACGCTCCTGACGACTACGACGACCAGGGCGATGCCCCAGACCCGGAGGACTACCGTGATTACCTCTCCACGGACGTCTTTGGGGGTGGGGCATCATCATCACAGCCGTACGGAGCGCCACCACCGACGCAGCCTAGTCGGCGAAGACGGCCCGCCAAAGAACGACGCAGCTACTCGGCCGTGCACGCGACGCCCAAATAGGCCGTAGAGGCCCCACCGCCGCCTACGCTTGACGACTCGCGGGACCGTGTTCGAGGAGGAGGCCTCCCGAAGCGAGGCCGATGAGTTTCTTTTGATTTTTATTATTGCCGTATGTTATGTACTAAGTGTTTCATTTGAAATATGTTGCACTTGCATTTGTATTTTTTGTAAACTTAATCTTACGTACTTAGTTGTTCCTTTCATCAGCTAGACGCTTTGTCACACACCTAGCACCTTTACTCACTGGTAGCACCTTTACCACGAAGACACGACAACAGACGCAACAGCTTTTCCAGCGCGATGTGACTACTCGCTGCTAGCAGCTTTACCAAGCTGATACGACAACACACGCAATGCGGCTTTTCGGTAGCGATGTGACTACTCATTGCTAGCGACTTTACCAGTGAGACGACATCACGCCATTAAATGACAACACGCGCAACACGCCATGAAATGAGAACACGCCGCAACACGCCATGAAATGACAACACGCCGCACACGCCGCAAAGAAGAGCTGTAATTGTGTGGAGTAACCCCTCACCACCACTATAAAACAGGTCCGAGGGGTAGACATCCAACACAGCCAAACCACAATGTCGTTCTACCGTCGCCTCTTCAGCAAGCAGAGGTCATCCCCCCCCAATATCCGGATGCCAGTAGCGTCGACGCCGAAGTTCTGCCGGAGTTGCCCCGACCCAAATGCGACTGCAACCTACCGGCGAAGATGATGCAATCTACCCATGGAGAGACGGCCGCCACCACTCATCTTGTTGTGGCCGCACCTACGAGGTAAAACTACTGGTGTCCACACAATACAGGGTAACACTACCATCTCATGCATCGTTCTTTCTTTTCTCAGCACAACGACCGGTGTTGCTTCTTCCAATGGATCGACGGGCCGGAACGACGTGACTACGAATTTCTCTACAACTGCCACGACGCCTACCCCGCTTCGCCCGAGAACTTCACCCGGTGGGAGAGGCCGCCAGGATATGTCCCTTTTCTAGATCGGCCAGAGCTCAAGGCCGGTGTGCAAGGGCCCAACCAATCGGTGAGTTTCATGCGTCATACTCTTGTTAAACTCACAAATTAGTAGTTCTAAACAGTTCATCGCACACAGGAGTTCAAAAGGACACTTGCGAATGTGGTCAAGTCAACGGAGGAACCTCCTCCAGGGCCACCCGAAAGCCCCGACGTTTGCGTACATGGCCTGGAGGCAGTGGTTGATACCTGCCACGGTGATCTAGCGGACCGGAGATTCTACCGGTGCCCCTTGGCCGAGGATGAACGGTGCTGGTACTTCAACTGGGTGGACCCGGAGACGTACCACCCACATCTCATGCTTCCTGTATGGGATAACTGGGGGGAGCAACCCTCTCCGTGGTGCCACTACCGCCCAGAAAAGCCAAACCCCGAATACGCCTACGGTGTTATGCAACGACCAAAGCGGCATCAGATTGATCGCAGGCACGCTTCCTGTTGTTCAAGGATAAGCCCAACACAAAGCTCTGCACCATATAGTGGAGTGCGAGCGAAACAGAAAGCGGCGTCTCGCATGTCTCCGCCAACGCCAACACAATGAAGTGGAGGTTCCTCTTCTCGAAGAAGAAGAGACAAGGAAGCAAATGGCCGAGGTCCGCAACACGCAACAAATCCTTGACTCGTTCTTGCAGACCATCCGGAACCCGGTGGTATTAATATAGGGGACGGGAATCGGGATGACATGCCCATATGGGAGGCGTAAATCCACATAAACAACAACCAAAATTTAAGTCTTATACACCGAGACGCGTCGGCATAGGCCACCCAATCGGCGGCATACTGGGAGCACCGCGAACCCCATGGAGTTCTTTCATAGTAGGGATTGAGCGGTGTCCGAGGACAAATCGCAAAATTAGAACGGGTCGTAATATCACGAAAATGTATGACATCATTCATTTGGCATGCACCAGATAGGCGAACGATCATTTGTTCCACCATGACGAACAATGCTTTCGTTAGTTAGTTAAATCCTTTGTTGTAATGCCCTTGTAATATCATCTAATCTATTGCTTATTTTATCATCCGAACTTTCGTATATGTGCCCTTATATATATATTGTTTGAATTTTAAAAAATTCCTCATATCTTAAAATAATTTGAAAATTTTATGGTAATATCACTGATATATCAGGAACCTCCATAAAGAGTTTCAAAATTTTTCGACGTCGTAAAAGTTTCCATGGTTTCGTGGCCGCAAGTGTTTTTTTCCGATTTTCGCAACAAAATGCCGAGGCAACGTCCGGCTATCTCGCCCATACGTAAGTGGTAGCCCGCATTGCGTAGGCCGCCCTTGATTTTTTCTGTATTTTTTGGACCATATCCGACTGTCGCTGAGGCTACGAAAACCCTAAGTGGCCACGATTCACCGTCGTGCGTGCGCGAGTGCCTTTTCCGATTTTGGTAACAAAATCTTTGAATAACGTCCGACCATCTCGCGCAAGATCAAGTGGTATGCCACATTGCGTGGGCCGCCGTGCTTTTTCCCCCGTCATTTTTACGCCATATTCGCGGACCTTACGAGGCTACGAAAACCCTAAGTAAAATGCGATCACTAACGAAATAAAATAAATTTTTCCGATGCATTACAGACAATTATGTACAACCAATTTACAACAAAATTGTCAACAAAAATATTAAATACAAAAATTCAGATTCTTGTAGCGTTAAATGCTCAGCGACAAGCACTTTCTCTTCAGAAGCACTTTAAATCGTGCGACGACAGACGCCGTTGTATTTTTCTTCTCGTCGTCGCGTTCATATGCGACATCTCTTGACAGAGGCCACGTCCATAGACATGGCACTTCTTACATATGGATCGCCCATGTATTTTTCTATTTAGGCCCTTGTCCGCCTGAGTCCATGGAGCTAACGCTTGACCGTGCGGAGTTGAAATATATGTACGGTCATCCAAAAAGTATATTCTGAATTTTTTTCGGTGGAATATTTTTGAAATTCTGAATAAAAAATGTATTATTAAAAAAAAAATTCGACACACTGGTGATAAGTGGAAAGATGCACTAGACGATACCATAGACATGGGGTTGCGTACGTGCATCTTACGTGCGATAGAACAAACATATGCGATGCGAGGGAAGCGTGCAAGTTGCAACCAAACAAGCATGCTTGCTGCCAGGAGGTGAGAGAGAATAAAAGAAACGAGAGAGAGAGAGAGCAGATGAGGACGTGACCGTCCGCGTGTGTGCATCGCTGCATCGCATATAGTAATCACTAATCAGGTTCCGCCTGCCTGCCCCTGATAGTCCGATGCACACGCACATATGCGCAGCTGTTGCGCGTGCGGCACTACGTCAAAGACGAGGGAGGGAATCCACGGCTGACCTTAGCACCTGAGTAAATTTAACATAATTACAAGTCTTTTATAAACTATACAAAACGATATGTTTTAGTTTTTATTTTACAAAACTATGTAATTTAGAAGAATCCACATCATGTGAGTTTTAGAATTGATTATTTCTTATAACGGGTCTGATAGCGAGAGCGCGTGAGACTGTCATATGAGCCCATACTATTAAACTCATTACAAGAAATGATTAACTCTACACGTGTGGTTTTGCAACATAAATTCCTTTAAAACCTGTAGCTCCATAAAACATATCCTAAAATCTACAGCTTTCTCGTAGTTCTGTAATAAAAAACTTGAAAGAAATTTATTCGAACCACCGCAAAGCAACAAGCGGGCACAGAACAAAGTGTACACGACACGCATCGCCGCATCGGTTGCGCAAGACATCTTGCGCTGTGTGCGTCTCCTCGTAGCGGGAATCTCTTCTTTCCATATCGTCTCTCTCTCTCTCTCTCTCTCTCTGTATAGGGCATCTCATATTCTCATCTCTCTGTATCTCTGTCTATCTCTGTGTGGGGTGGGTCTTGACATGGGAGCTTTTGCTTTTGCACAAGTCAAATGGATGTGGACCCCGGCCTCGCCGGAACAAGGGCATACAGGGTGGGCCTCCCGGCTTGTTGGCCTCTTTTCTTTCTCTGAATATTTTTCACTTGGAATATGAGCAAGCCACTAACCACAACTGAACTAGGTGTGGGTATTCAGTGTTTTTTTCTTAATAGGTTTGTATTTTCCGTTTTTGAAAACTGTCTATCGAATTTTTCGGATCAAAATAAAAAACTGAACCGAATTAACTGAAATATTTTGATTCGATTAATTCGGTTTCTCGGCTAACCGAAATATGAATAAACACTAGATAGATTAGATTTAGTCCTTTTTATATTGCAACATATGGTAGGATAAACCCACATAATATTCATAGGTCATTACAGTTTAAGCATAATAGAACATATAAATATGCCAAACATATGTATAAATGTGTTATAATATGAGAATTTTTTAGTCTCTTTAGGAAAAATATTATAAAAGTGGTATCGTATATTGTCTATTCGGTTATTTCAGTTTTTTAAAGCGAAAAATCAAACCGAACACTGAAAACTAAATTATACCAAAAACTAAAACTTAACCAAAAAAACAAAAATCGAAATAATCGGTTAATTCGGTTCGGTAATTCAGTTGCGGTTTTAAAATGCCCACCCCTAAACTGAAGTTTGGTGCTGTAGTGAGTACCTTAGAAACAAACATCATGTGTGATGTGTCAACCGAAGATGCGAGTATTTATATTGGATCGAATAAATCAAATTAGTTATAATTTATTTATATTTTCTCTGCAATAGAGTAGTAAAAATACTCTTAACAAACCAACAACTAAATATTATTCCTACTACCTACTATGTATTACAAGCATAATACATCATAAAAATTAGCTTGCAACTTACATTCTCATTGATCAAAATGTAGCAACTAACGCGTCACAACATAGAAGTACAACTGAGTAGCCTGTAGGAAAAGAAAATCATAATAATAAAGCAGTAATGCAATGTCCACAGGCATTGACTGCATCTGGATCTCCATCCAGTAATCAAATAAAATCGGGGGAAATCACCGGCAGAGATCTCGATGCCGTCTGCAGGGGAAAACCGAACACCAATCGACCTTCCTCCATCTGGAGCACGCCTGCAACCAGGCCTGTGTCCCTGTGCGTGGGTCCCCCCATCCAACCGCTCGCTAGCCTCGCCTCACTCGCTGCCTGCCCCCGAGTGCACTACAGCCATATATGATTCAGATTCAGAGGCAGGCCAGTGTCGCCGCTGCCGCCGCGTGATGTGGCTGTGCCGCTGCGCCTGTCTGCCTGCGCCCCTGCCCTGCCCTGCGCTGCGCGTGTGTAAGCACCTGCCAGGCTGCCGCTTTGACGGTGCGTAATATTTGCGCCCAGCGAGGGAGTCAGGCCGGCACGGCCACTCAGATACCAAGCCAGGCCAGCTAAAGTTTTCAACGCCTGTATCATGCTACGGTTGGACCTGTCAGAGGCAGGCTCAATAACTTGGAGTAGTATTGCAGGCTTGCAGCTGATATAGTAGCTTGCTCTTTTTTAAAAAAATCGCTAAGTAGTCCGTACCACTGTGTAGTACGTTCGGTATTCCTCGGAATTGACGTAGAGAGGAGTTGACGTACTGAGAGCCATTGGATTGGAGTGTGGCGAATGGGCCATTGCTCTTGGCTTCTGCATGCTGCTGCCTAACTTGTTGATCTTTTGTTTCTTGTAGTTACTTAGGGCTTCGGCTCGATGCTTTAATCTCGCAGGCTTTGCAGTGCTTCGAGTTAGCAAGTGTGTTTTTCCTTCGACCGGATTGTTTTGTTGCCGTAAGGCTAACAGCTTCAAACTCAAAGACGGGCAGGAATGCAGGATCCATCCAAGACTTCCTGAAACCCAAGAAAGATGCTGCAGGGCCGTACGTAGGAGCACACATCATCTCAAATGAAGATAAAGAGGTGACCGATGAGGGACGGAGATGAACAAGAAAAAAGAGGGTGAGAGAGAGAGAGGTAACCTCATCGTTCCATCTTGGCTGGCTAGGTGCGAGCTCGCGAGAGGGAGGGAGAGACAGAGAGAGAGAAAACATGTACAATCACTGACAAAAGCTCGCAATGCAATGCGATGCTGCAGCAGGCAGGCTCTGGCGAGGAGTAGACGCATAGATTTGCTACTCGCTGAGTGAGCAGTGCCCTTGCAGCTAGCGCTGCGTGCAGCAGCCCTGCCGCCTGATGCAGGCAGTACAAAAACTAAAGCGAGACTAAAGACACGGGCGGACGTGACTGGACGAGGGTCGCAGCTGCTGCTGCGACGTCGTAGTAGCACTAGTGAGTACGTGCGTCCGTCTATCGTCCGTGCATGAGCTGTCGATCTGTGCATGACCCACTGCTGCCGCTGCTCTAGTTGACCTCCGTGTGGCTGGCCTCGGCTTGGATCATCCATCCGGACGGATCATACGCCGCCGTGTGATTGTGCAGTTCTACAGTGCGTACATGTAGCTGCAGTATTTTAGTCTTACGAACATGCTGTATAAAGGTTTTAGATGGGAATCGAAAATGATCCGTTTGCAATAAAAGAATGTTTGGGGTCATACGTTGGGTGGGAGAGGATTGAGGTTTCAAATTTCGTTTTCGGATCATATTATGCAGGCGGTGGAAATCTAAAATTTCAATGAGATTTTGAAATTTTGGATGAAATCTGGTCAAAATTCAAAAACTAAATTTCAAAGCCGGTATTTTTTAACGCGGTAACACCGAAATTTCCCCGAAATGACTGAAATTTCGCCCAAATAAATTGAAAATTTGCCTCTTTCAACCCCAGTTGAAATGGTCTTTCGAGACTAGAAAAAAATTGGGGAAATATGAAAAAACTATGCAAACATTTATCTATATTTTCTATGTGTTTAAATACAAAATAATAAGTATTTGCACATAAAATTCCCCATCCAATAGATTCAGCCTCAGGTTCTTTAGTAGAAGGTCCAATATGTTCCACATTGTGTCCAAATCTTTGCCACACACAAAATCCAAGTTAGGATTTGGGGTTTATACTGAAATACAGTTTAAGGCTAAAATTCAATTTAGGGTTTAGAGTTTAGGTCAAAATACATCACTTCCATTAAGAACCAAGGCGGCTACGGTTAGTACATGCACACATATACTTAACAAAACTATATATAGTACCACGACTGCACTGCAAGTACACATGGGATCGGAAATCTAGTCCTACAAACATGAAAAATATTTTGATCATCTCGATCAATTTTGTGATCATGCTAAATCCGGTCCCATAAACACAAATACAAACCTGAAAACATGCTAAATCTTGGTCAAATTTGTGTCAAACATGCTAAATCCTGTAAACACACATGCAAACATGAAAAAATTGTGATCATCTCGATTAAATTTTTGATCATGCTAAATCTAGTGGTGCAAACACACATGCAAACATGTTAAATCTCGAACAAATTTATGGTCATGAAAAAATACGATTGCACTACAAGTAAACATGCTAATTCCGGTCCTGCAAACATGAAAACCAGTTAAATTTGTGATTATCTTAGTCAAAAAAATCCTAAAATCTCGCGGAAATTAACCGAAATACAAGTTAGGGTTTAGAGTTCCATAATTTGTGTGTGTGTATATATATATATATTTAAATGTTCACATGTATTCTCAGAAAAGACATTGCAATTCGTTAAAAAAAAATTGGTATGAAATCCGGTCATGAAAACATGAAAACCAGTCAAATTTATGGTCATGTCGGTCTAAAAAAAATTTGAAGAAATCTCACTGATATATCCTAAAATTACTATAGCAATTTAAAATTTTCTAACTTTTTATTTCATTGAGATTTAGAATGTTGACCCGCCGTGAACCTCGGAGAAGATGCTACTACCAGACTGTTACAACAGTGAAAAGGTGGTTAATTGATAACGGCGAAGCAAACACACTGCCCTATATAGCGAGGCAGCCTGCTCTAATCATGCAGGCGTGGGAACCCGCCTTAAACTTATCATAATCTCGCATTAAAATGCTGTCATGTAGATGTAGCAGCAGCACTGCAGTGTCAGCATGGGTTACCGTCGTAAACAGTGGCGTATCCAGGATTTTGGGTATGGGTGGTCCAACTTAGCATAAATTTTTTAAATACCGTAAATCTAACATGCCAATATACAATACAAGTATAGAATTTACCAAAAGTGCATCATAATATATTAATAAGGTGTCTTACGAACATCTTAAAATCAATAACTAAGTATGAAATTTGACTTAAAGAAACTTACACGACTACAATAATTTGAAGAAGATTACAGTACTACTTCTTGTTGGGTCTACGCTTTCTAATGGCCATGAAAGTGTCCATTATATCTTCTTCATTCACTTTAAAGAAAATATCTCGCTTAATGAATGTGACTAGACAATCGTTTACTAAAACAGATTAACCTATGTTCACTAAAACAGTAATTTCTGATGATCCCACCGTTAGATCGATGTGAAATTTTAACTACTGAAACTAGACTCAATTTTCAAGCTAACACAATAAAAATCAGCTCGATCAGATCTACGGATCTAAAGTTATTTTCTTCGCAATTTTACTGAATCAAACGCCAGACCAAATAAAAATAGATTGACTCACGTTCACCAAAATAATAATTCCCAAAGATCCTACTGTTGGATTGTTGTGAAATTTTAACTGTAGAAACTAGATTCAATTTACAAATTAACACAACAAGAATCAATCCGATCGGATCAACGGATCTAAAGATATTATCTTCACAATATGACTGTCACGTTCACCAAAAAGCTCGAATTTTTGGGTGGCCGGCCCACCCTCTAGATCCGCCAGTGGTCGTAAAGCATACGCAAAACCGCAAAAGCAGAGCGACCAGCTCGCGACGCTGTTCGATTGTGCAGGCGTGCGGCCACCGAAGCATAATGCATGCCAATGTGTCTTCTTGCATGCATGCTGCGTTTGCAAGCAAAGGTGCAATGCAATGCAATCGAGTGGCTTAATTACTTACTGTACTAGGACTGGTTTGCAGCTAAGCCGACAAACAGAAAAGCAACCCAAACCGGCATAATTCGAACACTTTCTCTGTACGTCTAAAAGAAATTACTTAGCTGCAGCTGTTCCGGCTTGCATAGTGTTAAATATTGTAACTCATATTCAAACCTTTTAGAATTTAAAAAGGTATGCTAGATGAATTTTAATTGTATTAGGATTTATAATAGCAGAGGAAATTCTAATTCTAATAGGAGTATGATTCCTATTTGTTTTAAAAAAAGAGCTAATGAGGCTGTATAAACCTAGGAGGGATAATTAATGGAGAACCTAAGTAATTAAGAAGCTACAAACTAATTAATTCATCCATAGCAAAAGGTGCACAATATGATTAGATGTTAGGAAATTCTTTAGCACTAAATTTTATATAGGACAAGGATCCGAGAGTCTTAAAAGGTTCAAGAGATTATGAGAGAGTAACAATCCCTTGTATTCTTTTGAAGTTGTACTTAAAAGAATTTGCGGTCGGCTTCGTCAAATCTTTCTTTCTCGTTGTGATTGCTTTAACGTTGTTATTTTGGTTCTCTGTACAGAATTCATCTGCTTTGTTCTTGAGACCGTGTATGCTCATGCCATATTTCACAAAACTCTGATTTGATCTGAGGGTTGCTATATATAAAAAGGGGTATTCGAGTATTACACACAGCTAGCTAGCAGAGTGTTCTACAGTATTTCTAGCGTTCTGTCTTCGCTGGTATCGAAGTATAACACACATCTAGCTAGCATAGTGTTCTACAGTATTTCTAGCCTGCTGTCTTCACTCTTCAGTGTACGTACACAGTATGTACTACACAACGCTGACTGCTTGCTAGACAGTATCGCGTGTGACGACTTTGTTCTAGCTAGTGGCAGCCTAGTGCTCGTGCACGGAAGATATATATAATTTGACGTCACACAGTCACACAGTCACACGTGAGACAAAGACGGAGGCCAGCTTCTCGTCCTTGGTACTTGCAAAAGCCAGCCAAAGCAAGAGAGAGCCGGCCAGGTTCGAGCGTGAGCGTGTTCTCGCCTTGGATGCTGTTAAAGACAGTCCAAACGCAGCCTTAATCCGGCCTGGCCTAAGCTAAAATGATCCGTCTCAACTCGGCTCACTCATCACACCTGCGGCCGCTCGTACGGGCTACTGCTCACTACAAGCAACCTAAAAACATACGCCTTTTGATGCTTGAGGGAGATCAGCGCTGCATCCGTATGTACCAACAGCAACATATGCATGCTTAAGGCTGCCTGAGTGCGATTATAACCCTAAGAGCGCGCACTTTTTGTATGTGTTCTTTCTTCTGTTAGTCACTACTCACTACTCACTACTCTATCTAGCTCTTCTGAGAAAGTAGTTGTGGTTTTCGCAGTTGGTGGTGTGGTGGTGGTGGTAGTAGGGGATCCACTGCACTTTTGTCGTGTACACTGCAAATCATGATTATGTAGGGTGATCACAGTGTTTACTAGAGTTTTGTCATGTACACACGCAAACCATAATTATGGCATCTACGCCGTCTAGAAAGCGCTTTAGTTTTGTAGCTAGCGCCATGGATTGGCATGGCATGCGAGGCCGGCAAGAGCAGCACAATGAGTGTGCATTCTCACAGCGGCCGGTGGCATAGTGATCGCGAGTGGCCAAGTACATGGATGGATTCAGACTTCAGAGATGGAATGGACGGATCAATGGCGACGCTGCCATTTTCGATGGACCTAGCGGAGCTTTAGGAAGGAGCGATCTTTCACCTACCCGTCGGAGTGTGAAAGGACGCGAGATGGAAGGAGAGGAGCCCTAGCTGAGAAGAGAAGCTAGAAGCAACATGTGCCATGCGACTTTAGCAAGAGATGCATGAGCCTTTTCCCTTTCTCCTTCCCCAAGGAGGCCAGCCAGGCCGGCCGCCTGTTCCGGTCAGCCTTGCACGCACTACCGGTTGGTTGGCTGCGTCGTTCTTCTTTTCCGGGCTTTGCTTTTGGCAGCTAGGAGAAGGATCCTATCCATGCTTGCTTGGTCGACCGTGCGAATTTTGACCTGCCGAACTGGCCCTTCCGCCAAAGGGAATCAAGAATTTGTCGGGAGAGGGAGGAGAGGATTCACACGCCATTTTTTAAAAATCTTGGACAAGTTAATTCCGACTCTTTAAAAACTTGATGATCTTCCGGGGAAATGCATGATTAGGCCGGCCGGCGCGGAAATTTGGCGATGCGTTCACGATTTGTAGACCTGAGCACTAGTCTGAGTTCGATTTGATATTTTGATTCATGCAAGACGTGGACGGGAGTTCCATCGCTCGCCCGCGCTCGAAGGGATCTGGAGCGTACCATGAGAATTGGGCCACGCACAATGCCGGCCTGTTTCTGTGCGTGAACCGTCAAAATCTAACGCCTTTCCCGCTGAAGGAAAAAAAATATCCATATATCTATGCTACACAAATAAAAACAATATGTGATATTTAAGGCACTTATTTCGTTTTAAGGACAAGAAAAATTCATAATAATCATAAAAAAAGGAAAATCGGAAAAATTCTTACATTTATCGAAAGAAAAGAGATGGATCTCTAACACTTATTTTAGTAGGACAAAATTAAAATGGCGCAGGTTAATCATATGTAGATATTAGACTAATATAACAAATACAATTGCTTTTTATTATAGGAAGTAGAGTTGTGCACAGTTACATGGGTAAATTTCCTTCACAAATATAAATAAAAATAACCGATGATATCGAAAACACCACATTCGTTTTAAGGGCAAGAAAATCTCACAATAATCCTAAAAAAGAAAAGGTCACATAAATTCTCACAATAATAGAAGTAAAAAAGAGAAAGATCTCTACCATTTATTTTATTAGGATCAGATTATAACGTGTAGATTATTTATATATAATTATTATAATTATATAAAAAATATAATTGTATTTTAATTATAGGGAATAGAGCTGGCTGTGCAGAAGGGGGTTGTTTTAAAAACACTTGTACGGTAAACGATACACGTAACAGCCTAAAGTCGTTGCACGAACAGGTCGACCTTGTAGACGACCGACTCCGGCGTGGGGCTACCCACGGCCGTCATGAGGCAGTACCCGCGCGCCATCCTAAACGCGCCGGTGCCGCCCACGATGCCGCGCTCGATGACGCCCGCGAAGCCCAGCACGGGGCCCAGCATGGCCAGCGTGCTCCCGCCGTACTCGCCGGCAGTGAACACGAAGTTGATCGCCGACTGCAGGCCCGGCGGGCTCACCAGCCCCGCGCCGACAAAGACGCCCTGGTACCGGCCGAGGAGCGCGGAGTTCCCCGGGTCCGGGCCATCGCGCAGCTCGTCGTCGAGCACGCCGACCTCCCCGAACGTCGCGTTGGCGCCCAGCGGGGACGGCACCACGATGGCCGCCGTGGCGTTCGGGCCGGGAAACGTCTCGTGCATGTACAGGCGGATGTGCGTCAGCCCCTGGTCGCCGTCGCCCGCGGCAAGAACGACCGCCGACGACGAGGCTAACAGGAGGAAGAGAAGCAGCAACGACGGTGAGGAGGAGGCCATGGTGATCGATTGGAGACTACAACGAGTTTCTGGCTTGCTTGCAGCTACCCAAAGATCAAAGTCGATGCTGACACGATGAATCGATTGATCTGTTCTAGTTTTATAGAATAGATGTCACCACTCTCCGTTGACCTTAATTGCGTAGTGGTTTTGCGTGTGCAAGTGTATAACAATCGTGTAAACATCCAAGCCTGCGTGCAAACTAGTCACTGTAAACGAATAAAATATGTAAACTAATGTTACTTAACTAATTTAGAGGTTAGTTAGACTTTCACAAAACGATTATATAATGTAAGACGCGAAGATAGAAAATTTGAGTTAGAATGTATAATTATCGGCCACTTAACTAACTAGCTAGCATAAAGAAACTGATCGCGAAGTTTTCTTAAGATATATGTACTGCAAAATTTAAAGGCAGAGTATAAGGAGAGGGAATTTAGAGTTCTGTTTTGTTTCTAATGGTTATCAATGTTTGTCTTACCAAATTTTAGTAGCGTTGACCAAATTTACTAAGCATTTGGTTTACTGCCAAATTTTTGGCAAAATTCTCTTTTCCCTTAGTTCTCTAGTTCATTTTCTTACCAATCTTTGCTAAAACATTGGTAGCTAATTTCGTGACTAAATTTTGGCGATGCCAATTTTTCGTAAGGTTTAGAAAGGTAAATTTGTCATCAAACCAGGAAGGTGGGTAACCTAACTGGTAGCTACAAGTATCTGAAAATCTGTCGTATTTCTCATATTTTTTGTGTTAGGGTTTAGAAGAGGCAAAAACGAGACAGATTTTAATGTGAAAAAACACTTGTAGGAAAAAAACCACCGGAAACAAACCACTACAACCATTCTCAATTTACATGTATATAGGGGTAAGATTTGGACTCCTATTAAGATATTTGAGGAAATCTTATATGTAACAAACTATTTAAATATTTAAGGAAACCACATCCCCAACATTTTGCAAGGAGGGCCTGGAAAAAAATGAAATAAGCAAACGGTCCTGCTAGCAAACGACACTCCAAAGTAGGCCTGGTAATGGGCCACGATTTATAGGGCTAAGAGGATTGGGCTTGTAAATGGGCTGCTATAGAGTCATGCTAATTGGCAAAAAATAAAAGTGGGTAAGGATAGGATTGGGTTGGCTTTAAACAGGATTGGGTTAGGATTTAAATGGGTTGTAATTTCGGGTTTTGTAAGGGCCAACCCACAACTACAGCCCGTGGAAGGAAGAAATAAGGGCTGTGTTGTTTACTCGTTCCGCTTCGTGCCTTCCGCGGTTTCGCCTTCATGGAGCACTGGAGCCTTCTGTCGTTCTGCGTCGCTAGAATAGCCTAGAGCAACACGCAACGGTGGCGTTGGTCGTCTTCAACTCCGAGCACACGGCTCTGGCGCCGCCGTGCCGGTCTCTAGGTTGCATCTTCCCAAACCATAAGGTGAGCAAATCTCTATCTCTCTCTCTCCTCTCACAGTAGATCTGATCAAATTGATTTGGGGTTAGTTTAATCTAGGTTGGCAGATGAGTGTTTAATGTCTTGGTGGCAGCGGCCATCTTCAACTCCGAGCACGTGATGACCGCGTCTCTACTCAACGCCACTCCTTCTTTCGGTCGATCATCTCGACGACGCTTTCGTTTGTTGAAGGCAAGAAGCTTTTCTCCATCATTAGTGCATCTTCCCATGAGCTAAAGTAAACAGATATCCCCCTTCTACTGGATCCCAATCAAATATATCCAGGGATAGCTAAATCCCGGTCTACAGATGAGCCTTTGTTTTTTCCCCTTTTTTTGGATTTTGTAGATCTGTAAGGCTTTAATTTGCTACTTGTAACACAGCAATGACCCAATATCTAATTAGATTATAACATATTTTTAGGTTTCACTGGATAGTATGCTCAACAATTGGATATGCTAATTTTGGAAGAAAATCGTGTATGGAGGATGAAATGGATATGCAAGTAGTATTTAGTTCTTGCCTCTTTAGTACTAAATTTATCATGTTACCACCAAGGACCATGGGAAAGTAATGTTTCTTTCAGTCCATACAAGAAATATACTATTTATCTATGCTTACGTGCTAAGGAATCATACATTCGAATTGAGGAATAATTTTTCATAATAAAATCTCTATCTGATTGTTTTGTCCTTTACTTTGTACATAGTTTTGAAAGTACTACTAGTATGAATCCACTTCTTGTAAAGCTGTTATTGTGTTTAAAACGTGAAGCTATAAATCAAATTATTGACACAAAGAAAATGCAGAGGATGAAAATTGCTAGGAAAATTCTGAAAAATTTTAGATAATTATCTACTGAATAGATATAGACCAAGCTTTACCTTTTAAACAGTGAGCATGCAATATAATGATTTTACCAGTAGTAAAAGTTATTTTGCATAAATAGAACATTATATGTTAAACATCGCAAAGAGGGAGCTGTTGGGGATTGGATAAATTACTATAAAGACCATCATGCCCCGGCATCCCTTCTTCGGCTGACCATGCTTCCCTTTGATGTTGTTCCCAAGGAAGATCCTCGGACGGACCGGCTACCGGCTCCGCCCTGTCCATGTTCGCATACTCGTCCACGAGCATACAGCTTAACTCTCCGAGCATGGTTGCTCGGGCTGGCGGCAAAGGTCAACCACGACCAAGAAAGAACCCCGAGCATTTTTCGAAAGTCATACTTAGGCTGTAAAGGCGACGTAGCGGCAGCTGCGCTAGCCGTTACGTCATGATTCGGGCCCATCACATCCACAACGCCGCGTGGCGAAAATCAAGGGGCAGTCGCTGCCACGCGCGGGCACGTAAGGGCGTGATATTCGGATGTGGTCGTTTTAAATCGCCTATAAATACCTCTTCAGTACACAGCAGAGGGGGAGGAGGCGCGCGCCAGGAGGAGCCAACGTAGAAAAAAAAGCATATATAGGTACTGTAATAGCAACACCTTTTGTAAATGGGCATAGGCAAGATACACCCTGTCAAACCCTTGTAAGCATCAAGATAGTAAGCAAAGAAGCACTGGACGTAGGGCTGTTATCTCGATCGTGAGAGGCCCAAACCAGTATAAAACCCCATTGCCTATTGCTCTTTTGTAGCTCGACCTCCTCCCGCAGCATTCTTCGGACGCTAACCCTTCACGTAAAAAGGGGGCCCGGTTGATCCCTCAATCAACAAGTAAGCTCGGCGAGGGGCCCGTTCCCCAGACACCGACATGAGTTTATCAAGCTTGCCCTGAATGGCAACAAATACCTTACCGGGGCAATGAATACTAAGATTAATTTGATAGCTCGATGTTTTGGAGTTACTATTTTCCCAACCTGAAGCAGGTATATGTTAGACATCGCAAAGAGGGAATTTTATCAAGCTTGCCCTAAATGACAACAAATAACTTACCCGGGCAATGAATATTAAGATTAATTTGATAGCTTGATCTTTTGGAGTTACTGTTTTTCTAGCCTGAAGCGGGTACCGCTTCTCTCCCCGAAGCCGCTAGATGTACAACTTCGTACCTCCTGAGGCACCATCTTCATACAGACCTGAAGACCGAATAGTTGATGGAAGATGACAAGCTGGTATTTTTGGATTCCCTAGAGGAAAAATATATAACCAGCAAAGATCCATCCTGTTGCTAAAAGCACAGCGTGAATGGATCCTCCCGTGCTTTCAGGATATGCATCTTCCACCCCAATATGAGGATACTGCTGTAATAGTATCGTCTTGCCAAGTACCAGAAGTACTTCGAATTTATATGCATTTGCTAGAAGTAGAAAAATATGATTAACTCCTGGTGAAAAATCATCACGTACTTTCTAATGGAAGTCTTGCAGTGCCCAAAGCACATGCAAATACTCAGCAGGCTAGCAATAGCCGTGACCGTAGAAAGGATCAAATGAAATAAAGTGAATTAGGGAAAGAGCAATTCATAGTGGAAAAGTAAAAGTAAATGGTCAGATACTTCCAGAAGTAAGCCTACAAACCATGAATAACCCTGTTTTAGGTATGAATGCATTGACCATGGGTCATGCAACTATTACATCCTGAAGTATGTGGAAGACCTTTACTCAAAATCCACTGAAAAAATCAATAAGACCCGGGGTAAACAATGTTGAATCATATTTCACTGTTCAACCTGTTACTAACACGAGTGCTGAGAAGTGTGATAATATGGTTATTGAAATTATAAAGTTTGACGGGTCCCAAAATGACATATACGACTCATATGGAGACCTGGATTAGTCTCCTGAGTATTCCTTCATTTTGCTAGTCAATGTTACACATTCCTTATAAGTCTCCTTATCAGTTTAGCTTAGTTCCTGAATGAACGTTTGGTCTACATTTCCGTTGAGCAATTATCATTCAAAATTGAATAAATTGATATTTCCCACATATTTGTTTAATTATGCTATGTTTGTCCTATATTCTACAATTTATTCCTGATGCAACAATTGTTTAATTAATAAATCATATTTATTATATAGAACAAAGTATAATTCGATAGCGGAGGAGAAAATCTGTCTAGAAGACAGTTGTACCATACTAAGTAAATTGGAATTATTATGACTATTGCTAGAAGCGATGCTCTCATAGTTAGCACTAGAAGAATGACATATTATACCCTGATTGATTGGAGGCTACAACCGGTTTCCAGCTTGCTTTCAGCTACCGAAAGATCAAAGTCAATGCTGGCACGATGAATCGGCTTGCTTTCAGCTACCCAAAGATCAAAGTCAATGCTGACATGATGAATCGATTGATCTGTTCTAGTTTTATAGAATTGATGTCACCACCCTCCGTTGACCTTAATTGTGTAGTGGTTTTGCATGTGCAAGTGTATAACAATCGTGTAAGTGTAAACATCCAAGCCTGCGTGCAAACTAGTCACTGTAAACGAATAAAATATGTAAACTAATGTTACTTAACTAATTTAGAGGTTAGTTAGACTTTCACAAAACGATTATATAATGTAAGACGCGAAGATAGAAAATTTGAGTTAGAATGTATAATTATCGGCCACTTAACTAACTAGCTAGCATAAAGAAACTGATCGCGAAGTTTTCTTAAGATATATGTACTGCAAAATTTAAAGGCAGAGTATAAGGAGAGGGAATTTAGAGTTCTGTTTTGTTTCTAATGGTTATCAATGCTTGCCTTACTAAATTTTGGTAGCGTTGATCAAATTTACTAAGCATTTGGTTTGCTGCCAAATTTTTGACAAAATTCTCTATTCTCTTAGTTCTCTAGTTCATTTTCTTGCCAATCTTTGCCAAAACGTTGCTAGCTAATTTCGTGACTAAATTTTGGCGATGCCAATTTTTCGTAAGGTTTAGAAAGGTAAATTTGTCATCAAACCAGGAAAGTGGGTAACCTAACTGGTAGCTACAAGTATCTGAAAATCTTTTGCATTTCCCATATTTTTTGTGTTAGGGTTTAGGAGAGGCAAAAACGAGACAAAGATTTTAATGTGAAAAAACACTTGTAGGAAAAAAACCACTGAAAACAATCCACTACAATTGTTCTCAATTTACTTGTATATTGGGGTAAGATTTGGACTCCTATTAAGATATTTGAGGAAATATTATATGTAACAAACTATTTAAATATTTAAGGAAACCATATCTCTAACATTTTGCAAGGAGGGCCTGGGAAAAAAATGAAATAAGCAAACGGTCCTGCCAGCAAACGACACTCCAAAGTGTGCTATTATTGAAGGGGTCCACGCTAAAATGTCATACAAGCGCCACATCAAACCGTAGGTTGGTCAATTGGTCTTAGGGATTGAACGACGTGAAACTTGCAGAGGTATTTTTGCAAAAATCATATTGTATTAGTTTATAGTTGGAATTACAGTGTCGACAGAAATTGGCCGTGAATGGAGGTGTGATGCGGTGGCGCTGGACAGGCGTGTTGGGCTGGTATATTTGGTAAATTCGGTTCGATGGTTATGTTTTTTTAACACGACAATTGAAATGCGATACTAAATATAACTTTGGTTCGGTATCGATAAATATCATAATATTTCGGTTTGGGATCGATAAATACCTCACTTACCAAACTAACGTGAGTTGTTCTTTTTTTTCTTGTTGTTTTGGATATTCATACGGTTTGTAATACACATATTTGACCATTACTTTATTTAGTTATACGTTAGTAAAAACTATTACATGTATTTGACCATTAGTTTGACAAATCTAGTGGTATTATTTCCATTTGAAACCATGCTTATACACTGACCATTAATTTATGTAATTATACGTTTATTTTTTATTTCGGTGTCCGGCTTATTTTGGTTGACTCATAATTTTGTACCAAAAAATGGTATCCCGAAATTATATTTTTTGTCATATTGACGAATACCCAGGAGATAGGTATCCCAATGCCCGGAGAAGCGTCACGGGCATACCGCTACTGGGCCTCAAGCGAGAAGCCCAAAGATAGAGACTCACGACCTCCGACCGAGCCGACCCGAGAGCGGTCCGACCAGCGATATAGTACGGCGCCTCGCGACCTCGGCGAGAGACCCGTGGTTGACCCAACCAATGGGTCCGACCGACGGCGACTCCGAACGAGCTCGGTTCGTCTCCACCAAGCGGATGTCGGATCATCGAGGCCGCCCCCTCTTGGTCGCTCGGTGGACCGACCAACGAATTGTCTGTCGGCGAAGCGGGGCAGACGCTGCGTCTTCGAACACCGAGACACACCCTCGGCGTCGACCCTCGACGCCACCGACGCAAAGACGAGTGCGCCGTTTCCGGAGGAGCGGACCGAGCCGTCCTCTCGTCTTCACCAACCCAACACGGGGCGTACAACCACCGTCGAAGGCCGCCTAGCGATCGACACCGAGGCAAAAGACCGGACTCCAAGGCGTGGGGAGCCCCATCCATTTTTCCTTTTACGCACTCCGTGTAACCTCCGCGCCACCGTCCTCCCGGTGCTATATAAGGAGGTGTGGCCCCTGGAGCGGGGGCGAGCTAAGCGACCAAACCACAAGCACCCCGAGTCACCCTCGTAGTCGTTCCGAGTAACCCACACACGAGGCGCCCGAGCCCGAGCTCGGCCCTCGCTTGTAACACGCGGATACACCAGAATGAATAACATCCGATCACCCATGAATGGAGTAGGGGCGTTACGCCGAACCAAGATAACTTCGTGGACCCCTGTCTTTTGGTCTAACCATTCAAGGAGCGGAGCGCGTAGCCCTCTAAACCTACAAATTTACTCGCGGTTCTCGAAACAAGCGGTTAGCGCGCCCGGTAGGGGCCCGCCCATCGGCATCTCCGGATTCCCATTTGTCTCCTTGATGGCTCCCACCACCGACGGCGACGCTTCTTCGCGCCGGAGCCGAATCCGTTTGAGTTCTTCGACTTGCCGTCACCACGGCGGAGAGCTCGAGCTCGCTCCGCCGCTCCTCTGGCGAGCCCCCACGGGCGCTGGACCTCGCCGCCCACGCCCTCAACCACCTTCGACTTGAGGACCTGCGTCGCCTTGGCGCCGCGCCCATGCGCCAAGACGCCGCCGCTTCGCGGGGCGCGCGATGTCCGTCGCAGCGACGCTACCACCTTTCGCGATCGCATTTACGTGGCGATGGCGGCTCTGGCCGACCTCCCTCCACGAAATCTCGAGAGTTCTTCGACACCGACTCTAGCTCCGGCACGAGCGACCATCGACGGACCGTACTCCCACGAATGCAGCGTGGTCGGCGTGAGTTAACGATCGGCGCTACTTCCCGAGCCAGAAGCCCGCCACCGGGCTCCGGCAGCCGGAGGTTGGCGCCCGGCATAGCGGCATGGGTCTCCTCGGATCCACCACGACGAGCTTCTCGGCGGCGAACTGGAGTTCGCGCGCGGACTTAACAAGGCGAGTCGACCCGTCGAGGCCAAGCCGGCTCCGCCACCGCCATCCGGCCAGCAGCGTCTTGTAGCGCCAGTCTGGAATCGGCAGAAGAACCGGTCGTCGCCGTGTGTTTTCCTTCCTAGCCAAAACCGCGCGGCCGCAATGTTGCTCATGGCGTCCGAGCCGAAGCGAACACGAGGCGGGGCCACCTACCAACACCTCCGGAGCCGATAGAAACGCCGCCGTACCATATGTACCGCCCGGCGCTAGTCACTCGAGGTCCCCTTGGGCCGCCAAAGCCGAGCTCGCCACGGCCGTGAAAGCCGCGCGCCGTTGAGCGGCCCGGGCCTCCACACCCCAAAGCGACAGCGTCTCGAACGCCACGACTATCGCGACACCCTCGGCCTTCGCAAGAGGTCGGCCGGCCAGGGGGCGTTCGCAAAGTCGCGGACGGCGATCGGCGTCCACGGCCGCGATCCGAGCCCGAGGCTGGGACCTCGGGCATTCTCTCCGAAATCCGTCATGATTTCCCCCGATTCGGGCACCGTCAACATAGCCAAATACACGGGGGCCACGAACCCCGGTGTTTGGCTCGAAGACTACGGCTCGCTGTCGGCCGGGCGGAACTCTAATGATCTTTTTATCATTCAGTACCTCCCCATTTACCTGGCGGACTCAGCCCGAGCTTGGCTCGAGTACCGCCGGGACTATTAGGAACTGGGCCGATTTGAAGAACGCCTTCGTCGGGAATTTCGAGTACCTAAGCGCCACAGGAACTCTGGGACCTCAAAAGTCGCAGCAAAGCGGCCGGAAACGCTCCGGGACTACATCCGGCGCTTCTCCCAACAGTGTAATGAACTCCCCGACATCAGCGACGCCGACGTTGTGGGGGCATTCATCTATGGCACAACGTGCAGAGCCTTGGTCCACAAGCTGGGTTGCGTCAAACCCAGGACCACCAAGGAGCTGCTCGACGTTGCCACCAACCACGCCTCCGGCGAGGAGGCCGTGGGGGCCATTTTCGACAAAGGGAAGGCCAAACGAGAATCCGGCTCCGAGCCCGCCGCCCCTTCCGATCGCTCCGACAAACGGAGGCGAAAGGGAAAGCAGGTCCGTGAGGACCAAACGGTCGCCGCCGCCGACCGCCCTGACAAGCAGCAGGCGCGGCGGGCGCCCGACCACTTCAAAAAATTGATGGAGAGCCCGTGTCCGCATCACGAGTACCCCGTCAAGCACAAATATCGGGACTGTGAAGTCCTGAGGCGTTTTCTCTCCGGAAACCCCCCGCAGTCACGGGGCAAAGGAAAGAAGCGCGACCCGATGCCGGAGGTCGAGGAAGAAAAGGCAGGTGGAGGGTTCCCGGAACCCGACGGATGCCTCATGATCTTCGGTGGCCCGGAGAGCTACGCCGACAAGCGGCGGCAAAAGCTCGCCTACCGCGAGGTGCATACGGTGACCCCGGCGGTCCCGAAGTACCTTCGGTGGTCGGAGTCTCCGATCACCTTTGATCGGGCAGACCACCCCGACCACATCCCGCACCCGGGAAGATACCCGCTCGTCGTCGATCCCATCGTGGGGTCGAAGCGCCTCACGAAGGTGCTCATGGACGGCGGCAGCGGCCTCAACATCATGTATCTTTGAGGCGCTCGGCGCCAGGAGTGCTGCGCTCGACCCTGACCAAGAGCAAGGCACCTTTCCACGGTTGTGGGATTCGCCCGATGAGTCGGGGCGGATTCTTGAGTCCGCGGAGGACACGAAGAGGGCATGATCGACCGGGCAGACCCGACCAAGACCGTCTGGTAGGGTCCGCCCTCCCGCCAAATAGGAAAGCGCTCGTCGACTTCCTCCGGCGAACAAGGGCGTCTTCGCTGGAAGACCTCCGACATGCCGCATCCCAAGGGAGGTCGCCGAGCACACCCTCAATATCCGACCGGCCGAGGCCGATCATGCCCGCTTATTGTTTGACGAAGAAAGCGCAGCTCATAAGCGAAGAAGTAGCCAAACTTTTGGAGGCGGGGTTCATAAAGGAGTCGCCACCCCGGTGGCTTGCCAACCCCGTCCTGTAAAAAAGAAGTCCGGGCAATGGAGGATGTGTGTTGATTACACGAACTGAACAAAGCGTGTCCCAGGACCATTTTCCTCTGCCGGATCGACCGGTCGTTGATTCCACGGCGGGTGTGAATTGCTCTCCTTCTGGGCGCCTACTCCTGGTTATCACGAGATCCGATGAAGAGTCCGACCAGCTCGCGACTTCTTTTATCACTCCTTCGCTCGTTTTGTTACGTGGCGATGCCCTTTGGTCTCAAGAACGCAGGTGCTACATATCAATGGTGCATGTACACCTGTTTCGATGACCAGATCGGCCGTAACATCGAGGTCTACGTGGACGACATCGTCGTCAAGACCGGGAAGGCCGGCGACCTCATCGCCGACCTTGAAGAAACTTTTACGAACCTCCGACGCTTTCGCATAAAGCTTATCCCCGAAAAATGCGTCTTCGGGGTCCCCAAGGGGAAGCTTCTCGGCTTCATGATATCCGAACGCGGCATCGAAGCCAACTCGGTGAAGATCTCAGCAATCATGAGGATGGGCCCGATCGCCGACCTAAAGGGCGTCAAAAGGCGACGGGTTGCCTCGCGGCTTTGAGCCGTTTAAGTGTCTCGCCTCGAGGCGTGGAATCCGCTCTATAAAGCGCTTAGAAGATCCGACCGCTTCGTTGGACCGGAAGCTCGGAGGCCCTTGACCAACTAAAGGCCTTCTGGCGTCACCCCGTCTGGCGCGCCCGGCGCCATGTGAGCCTCTACTCCTCTACATTGCCGCCACGACCCAAGTCGTGAGTCGGCACTCGTCGTCAGCCAGACGGAAGAGGGCCGCCCTCAAAGTGCAGCGACGGTCTACTTCGTCGCTGAAGTACTCTCGAGTCAAAGCACATTACCCGCAGTGCGAGAAAATCCTCTCTGCGGTGCTAATCGCAAAGAAAAATCGATCCACTACTTGGCCAACACCCGTCTCGTCGTAACCTCTTCGCCGTTGGCGAGATCCTCCTAACCGCGACGCCGGGAGGATAGCCAAGTGGGCACTCGAGCTCAACGGCCACGACATTTCGTTCGTCCCCAAGACGGCGATCAAGTCCCAAGCCCTTGCTGACTTCGTGGCAGAGTGGACCGAAGCCCAGGCCCCTCCGGTGCTTGAAGATCCCGAGTACTGGGCGATGTACTTCGACGGATCCTACACCAAGAATGGGGTCGGCGCTGGGGTCGTTCTCGTTTCCCCTCTCGGCAACAAAGTCCAATATGCCGTCCGACTGCTCTTCGACGCCTTCTGAACAACATCGCCGAGTACGAAGCCCTCGTCAACGGTCTCCGGATCGCCGCCGACCTAGGCGTGCGACGGCTCTACGTATACGGCGACTCCAAGCTGGTGGTCGACCAGGTCATGAAGGCCTCGGAACCCCGAGATCCACGCATGGCGGCGTCTTTGCGGCGCGTCTGGCCGAAGAAAGTTCAAAGGGTTGAGCTCCACCACGCCTCTGCGGCGCAACAACGGCGAGGCCGACTACCTCGCCAACCCGCTTCGCAAGGGCCCGTCCCGACCGGATCTTCGCCCGACCTCCACCGGTAGTCCATCCGATGGACCCACCGATCACACCACCCGGCCGTGAGCCGACCGCCAATCAACCGAATGCGCCGCTATCCGACTCGAGTCGGGACGTGCTTGCGGCCGAACCAGATTGGAGGAAGCCCTACGTCGATCGCTTGACGAATGGGACCCTCCCTCCAGACCCGACCGAGGCCCGGCGCCTCGCGCGGCGAGCGAAGTCTTTTGTCCTGGTCAACGAAGACCTTTACAAGAAGAGTCCCTCAGGGGTCCTCCAGAAGTGCATCCTGACTGACCAGGGCAAGGAGCTGCTGCTCGACATCCACGGCGGGGTGTGTGGTCACCACGCGGCACCACGATCCCTCGTGGGGAAGGCCTTCCGTCAAGGTTTCTATTGGCCAACCGCCGTTGCCGACGCCGAGCAAATTGTTCGCACCTGCGAAGGGTGCCAGTTCTTTGCTCGACAAACGCACCTGCCAGCCCAAGCCCTTCAGACAATCCCCATCACATGGCCGTTCGCGGTCTGGGGACTCGACCTGCTCGGACCTTTCAAAAAGGCGCCCGGGGGCGTCACGCACCTCTTCGTCGCGGTGGACAAGTTCACCAAGTGGATAGAGGCGAAGCCGGTCGCCACTATTACGTCCGCGCAGGCGGCCAACTTCTTCCGCGACATCATCTACCGGTTTGGGGTCCCGAACTCCATCATCACCGACAATGGTACGCAGTTTACGGGGAAGGAGTTTCTCGAGTTCTGCGACGACTTCAACATCCGCGTCGACTGGGCGTCTGTCGCCCACCCGCAGACCAACGGCCAGGCCGAGAGGGCGAACGGCATGATCCTGCAGGGGCTCAAGCCGCGAATCTTCAACCGACTGAAGAAGTCAGCAGGGCGATGGGCGTGAAGCCCCTCCGATCCTTGGAGCTGCGAACCACTCCGACCCGGTCGGCCGGGTTACGCCGTTCTTCACGGTGTTGGCGCCGAGGTCGTCTTGCCAACCGACACAGGTCTGGCGCTCAAGGTTGCGAGACCTTCGACCAAGCTCGGGGACTCGACTCACAGCAAGACGCCGTCGACCAGCTCGACGAGGCACGCGACGTCGCCGTCCTCCGATCAGCCAGGTATCAGCAGACGCTGCGACGATATCAGAGTTGCCAAGTCCGCGGCCGAGCCTTCAACATTGGCGATTTGGTCCTGCGCCAAGTCCAGTCCAACGTTGGCAGGCACAAGCTTTCGCCCCCGTGGGAAGGCCCCTTCACCGTTGTGGAGGTAATTCGGCCCGGCACCTATCGACTAAGAGACGCCGATGGCAACATTGTTTCAAACACTTGGAACATCGAAAAGCTTAGACGTTTCTTTCCCTGAAACTAATTTTCTTGGCCGGACCCCGCCCGAGCGGCGCGAACCTGCTCGGGAGCTTCTATCCTACGTAACCTCGTTGCGTGGTGCCCAAGTCGACCCAAGGTCCTCCCAGCGAAGGACCCGCTTCGCCGGACCACTACGGTCTACGTCTTGTGAAAACTCCGGTAGTTTTTCTTGACTACGACTACTAAAGTAGTGGTCCGCAAGGCGCAGTGGCCTCCGCGCCCGCGACCCACGGACGGTTGGCAAAGGAGTCCCCGCAGGCGGCTACTAATGACGAGGACGATCGGCACGAAATGAGCGATAGGATTGAGTCGAAGAAAAGCACGAAGTGTCCATTACAAGAAAGGGAACGTAAAACGGCATACAACTTGTGCAAGTCCTGAAGCAGAAAAGAGCGCAAAAATCGCAAAAGCAATGAAAGGACAACGAAGACGAAAGGAGCCCCGATGCCCAAGATGCCTCGCCTGCACGACGAGTTTAGGGGCGAGCGCGGCGGCCCCCTAAGGGTCGGGGCCAAAGAAGGCGTCGTCCCCGGAGACCTCGCTCGCATCGGTCTCGTCATCCGAGACCTCCAGATGCAGCCACTCCGCCACCGTACCCGCCGCCTCCCGCACTCTGGCTCGCGCTTGGCTCGCGTCGCCTCGGATGTGGGAGACGGTGGCCGCTGCGTCAAAGACGCCAAAGATGCGCGGCATGTACCGGCCAGGGCGGCAACCCTTCGCCCTTCTCGGGCGGAGCGCTCCCGGAGGGCTTGGGGCAGGCCCTCCAACGCCTCAGCCGCCCGAGTAAGCCCGAAAGCGTCTTTGCGCCATGGTGGGCTGAACCGGTTCGTTCGGCTCCACCGCGGCGACCTCGAGCTCCTCCCCATGCTCTCGTGAAGGTGGCGGAGCATGGAGAGGAGAACAGCAGCGTGGTCGAAATCCTCGTTCGCCGGGGCTATCTCTGCCTCGGCGGCCAAAGACGCAGCGCACGTGAGCCGCCTCGTCTTCCGCGGCTGCACCGCGCCCGCCAGCCGTCACTGCGTCTCGAGGGCGTGGGAGGCCCCCACTGGGACACCAGTCGGCATCTGACACACCAAAGGCGTCCACCATGCTCGCCGCCCGATCCTGGCAGAGCCACTCCCATTGCTGAGGGTGCGAGTCCGCCCGCGGCGCTTGTCGGCGCCACACACAATGATCGGACACGCAAGAGGCAAGTATCAAAGATGAACCTCAAATTGGCAACCCTAACGCCCACTAAAACCACTAGAAGGACATATACCCGCCATGGGGCTCGGATAAGAACCTTGGCGAGGGCAGCTCAACGCCACCCCTCGCCGCCGCGCCGGAGGAACCCCCCTCCGTCCGAACTTTCTTGGAAGGAGAACCCCCGGGGTCCGCTTCCGCAGTCCGCTTCCCCGACCTCCTGTCATCACCGCCACCGCTCGCCATAGTCCTCGAGGAGGTGCTTCCAAGATGAAGGAGGCGAAGGCATGCAAACATCTGAACCAGATGGGAGTTCCGCTACCCTGCACCCGTATTTATAGGGGTGGTTTCAAGCAGCCAGAAACCGCCTTCGCATCGGGCGCTCCGCGAACTCCCTCTGACACGCCCACCGTCCGATGTGCCGACGCGACGGGCATTAAATCCCACCACATTAAATGCGCCAAGCGACACGGCGCAGAGGACGCCGCCGTCTTTGGCGCGCGACCTTCGATCTTCGCGCAGAGCCAGTTATCCGGACAACCTCGAAGTCTGCGCCAGGCCTCAACGAGCCGCTCGACTACCGACCAAAAGAGATAAGTCTCGAATCTTGGTCTCCTTCGACTATCTCGAAGGACCTGCAATACGCGCCGACCACGGCCTGGTCGCCGCAAATTGCTCGGGGGCACAGGAGCAACGTTATTCACACTCATACGGGCCGGTGGACCGACCGACCACTCGGCTCCCGGCGGAGTAATTCGTCCAGACCAAACGCTTCGACCTCGCCCAGTGCTCGGTTTGAAGTGGCGCTTTGTGGTAGGGGCTACCCGCACGGCGCGAGCCACAAGTCGGTCGGAGCCCTTCCTCCGCCGCATGAAGCGTGAATTTTGTTCTCTAACGTCGTTCATACTCATCTGGGCGGGTGGGCGGACCGACCACTCGGCTCCCGTCGCGGAGTAACTCGTCCAGGCCAAAGCGCTTCGACCTCGCCCAGCTATCGGTTTCAAGTAGCGCTTTGTGGTAGGGCTACCCCGCAGGTCACGAGCCATAAGTCGACCGAGCCACTCATCCCCCGCATGAAGCGCGAATAAACGCCTTTTTGGCCTCAGGGTTCGTTAGCTCTTCCTTCGCGTCTCCCTCGGGAAATCGAACATGCCTACGCCCGAAAAACCCCGGCGGTTTCGAGGGCTATGGTTTCCGAACGCGAAGGAACCGCTCAAACTTCATGAATCGAACACAAAGGCGAACCCGATTCATTACATGTTAAAGTTTTTACATTTTAAAAAGGTAATGTCTAACATTATTCATAATCCCGTGGAGAACGCTCTGCGGCGATATCCGATCAGCGATCACTCGGGCATGGGGCTCGGCCTGAAGCGCGAAGCGATGGACCTCCTCGTCGGTCCGGTTCCTGGCAATCCTGCTACTGACATTGTCCAGGTTAATACCGTTGTAGAAGGACATGGTGTTAACCAACGAAGTAGCCCCCTGTGGCGCACTCGTCTTCACCGATTCTCGGCGTGCTCGGCACACGAGCCAACTCGGTCGCGAGCAGGCTTGTGCCCCGCCGACGGCCCGCGAGCGGTTGCGAACAACCCGCCGACCTTCCCGAGGTCGCCAACTTCGTCGACGATTCGTCCGATCGCCTTCCATCTCTTTCCACGCCGATCGAGCCATCGCTCCTCGCTGCGACCGCCGCGTCGCGCTCTTCCACCGCCAATCGCCGCGCCTCTGCGACTTCGCCAAGGTTCTTCTGCAATTCTGAAGATCGGGGCAAAAGTCAGAAGGGCACGCTCGACGCCGCCGCCTTCCAAATCAGCCCGAATAACAACGTCTTACCGGCCGTCGATTCGGTCATGGCGATGAGCTTGGCCCGAGTCTCCTCCTCGAGTTTTTTCGCGCCACGCTTCGCCTAGCGACAACCTGGCGTTGTTGGCTTCGCCAGAGGGACTCGATTCGGTTACCCTCGCGCGATCGCCTAACCAGACGCTCCTCCTGCAAGACATCGGCCATCTCATTCATCGTCCGGCGGGCCTCCTCTGCCGCGGACCGCTCACGCGCCACAGCTTCCTGCGCCTCACGCAGCTCGGAGCCCAGTTGGTTGCGGTCCTCCTCCGCGGCCGCCCTCCCATTGCCGTCAAAGGCGGAGGGAACCGGACTTACCCTCCGAACGCTCTCGCAGACGCTGCAACAAGCCGGCACATCAATACAAGGTCCAGCAGGATTTGAAAAGCCGGAAAAATTTCGAGCACAACTTACCACACCGGCCGGGTCGACCCCACCGGTGACCGCGTCCAGCACCCTGCCGGAGGACTCGAGGAGCCGCCCAAGCTCGCCTGAATCTCCTCCATCTCGGTCTTCACTCGCGAGGAGCCCTCTCTCTGAGGATTCCCACTCCCCAAGCTCCGCCCGTCATCCAAGTGAATGATGCCTCGTCGGTAGTCGTTGCTGCCACACCAAGATGGGCGGTGGCGACTGGAGGGGTTCCCTTGTGGTCGTCCCAGCAGCCCGCACCGACGGCGGGGCCTCTGGCGCCACCGGCGGCGAATCAACGACCACCACCACCGCCTGCGAGTCCTCCCCGGGCTGTTCCCTCGGCAACGGTAGCGGCAAAGCTTCCAGCGCCAGGACCGGCGGCATGTCAGCAACCGGCGGCGCGAGGCCTGCTCCGCCATCGTCGGCCCCGATCTGACAATGAGCGGCGACGGCCGCCCGGTCTTCGTAAGCGTCTTGGCTCCACGGTCGACTCGGCCACGACCCGACGCGATCGCTTGTTGCGCGTCGATCGCCGCGGCACGACCAACACCACCGTCTCAGCCATCTGCTCCGACCCGGATAGCCCATCCCCAACCTCCGTCGGCGGGAGTGGCAGCGACGGTCCCAACGGCAATTCTGCCACCTCCGTTAGGCTTTCCCCCGCGAAATCCCTAAGAGCACGGGCCGGTCAGAAGCAGCTCAAGCAAAGCCGGCGTGAATGACAAAGGGAACAAAACCAACCGCGTCGAGCGGGCGCTGAACAGCCGCGCTCTCTTTGTCGGCCTCTCTGGCGAGGACGGGCCGTCTCTCCCTCCATCCAGGGGTGCCGCCGCCAGGGGTGACCCCACCTGGGGCACCCCAATGACGACTTCCGTATCAACGCCCTCCAGATCGTCGCCCGACGACAACCCGAAATCGTACGCTTTGTACGGGTCACCGGGATCTCTGCCGTCGCTGGAGGACGACCCCCCGCCAAATGAGGAGAAGGCGGTCGTTTCTGACATGTCCTCGCATGCTTGCATGGCCGCAGCGGGCTTCCTCTTCTCCTTCCTCCTGCTCTCCTGCGCTCTTTCGGCGGATTCCTCCACTTCGGCTTTTTGGCGGGCGCCGCCTTCATCTCCTTCTCCTCGGCGACCATGCCCGGAGGATGCCCCAGCGAGCCACGAAAGGGGGTGGGAACTCTGTTGAGTCAAAAGCATGAATTAAGGCGAAGGGCGCAGGCAGCCGAGACCCTTGGACACAGATTTGGGGGTTTCGCCCAAAAGGCCTCGGGGCGCCGCCGGCCTTGCACTGTGGCCTTCCACGACCAGGGCAGCCGTCACCCGAGCCTCAACCTCCGACGAGGGAGGTCCAAATGCTCCATCCTCATGGGGTCCGATGCTCCCACGTGCTCGAACATTGGGTGAGGCACATCCATGAGGGTTGGGCGCGTCTCGCCATGAGCGTCGCGACGACAATGCGTCGCCCGTCGAGCCCGCCTCTTGAGACCCATAAGTCGCTCGAGATCACCTCCATTTTCCTCTTCTCCTTCACGTCCGACTGTTCCATTCGAGCATCGCCTCCGGTCCTCTCCCGGTGAAGGCGGGCGCTGTCCCCACGTTCGAATGTAGAACCATTGAGTGCCATCCTCGATTCGAAAGCGATTTCATATCGATGTACTCCGGCGCCGGTTGGACCGGCCGGATGGCGGCGCCCGTCGGCGCTAATCGCCCGCCGCCGACTTTCCTTGGCCGTGCATATGGAAGAAGTACCTCGGAGGGCCCAATGGGGCTCGACCCCAGAAGGCCTCGCAAACGTGATGAAGATCGCAATGTGCGGCCGCCGTGGGGATTCGGTGGTGCGCCTCCACCTTGTAAAAATGAAGAAGTCCAGCGGGACAAGCGAGTGGAGGAGGCCGAATCCGCGCTTCGAAGAAGGACGCGACACGACGATCTCGCCGTCGCCCGGGCTCGAGCCGCGGCTCTGTCGGCACCCCACCGAGATCGTCGCCGCGGGGAAGAATCGCTTCTTCGCCCGGCCGAGTCTGTGGCGTCAAGCACGCGAACACTCCGGCCACGACATCTCCGGCGGGGACCGATGAGCGGAGAAATTTGGCGAGATTTCCTCCCTAGGTTTTTGGCTTCCCTCGCAACCGCGTCGACTTTCTCTTTCTTTTCGGCGAAAAACGGACAACGCGAGGAATCCGGCCGGTGGCTCTCCCCTTTACAAGGGGCCTTAGCCCCGTCGGCCGGACGGCGTCGGTACCAACAGCGATATCGCGAAGAGGAGCGGCATGCGTTTCCCTCCCCGACCGTTGCGACGGTCCAACGGTACGACGCCTCGATCCTTGGTCGCCTTTGCGTTAATTCTGACAGATGCTGAATGACGGCGAAAAGGCCACGCATCGGCCAGAGTGGCGCACCGCTCCTCGGGCCTCGTTCCCGAATTCGAAAGGGCGCCTGGCAACAGCAGAAAGGCACGCCAAGGCCATTATGGTCCCGGAAGCGCGAGAGGCTCACCAACTTATGTCCCGGCTTGGCCGAAAGTCTTTGTGGGCTCGGCGCCCGAGCACCAAGAGGGTGCATCACCCGAACGAAAAAATCGGCGAGGGCGAGGATAAGGTGAGCTCGGCGGGTCTCCAATTGGGCGGCGGACGGCCCAATCACCTTTAATCGTGTTGAGACCATACTTCACACTCTCCGCGGAACCCGTCGGCGGGTGGCGGCAATGCGCTTCTGGTCGGCGACGACCTAGAGTCCGACACGGGATCAAGTAAAAAAGGTTCTCATGGGTCGCCCGAAGTCCGGACGCCCGCGACGGATAACGTCCGCTCGAAACGGTTCTCCTTTCGGGAGGCCGCCAGGGCCCACTCGGACAAACCCGCTATCAGCTCGCGCGAGCATGGCGTTCAAGCCAACGCATGGCAAACGCGCGTTAGCTCACCCCCTCCAGGTCCCACACCTGCGGATGGGCGTATTAAGTGAAGCGCCGCCACCCGCTTCGGCGGCGTGGGGGCGCCTTTATCCATTTTCGGCGCGCCGAAACCTTACAGTACATCGGGGCCACGACGAAATGGCGCCGCCGAAAAGAAAACCCCGGCCGCTCTCCGATCCGCTCGGGGCTCGGCTCCATCCACGGATCGCCGTGTGCACCGGCGTTAGCGGCAAACCGAAGCAAAGGAGGCCTCCGTTCAGCCGATGCACTTGCGGTATCGACGACCTCGACCAGAAACACGAGGTCCCCAAAAGCCGCCCGCGCGGGCGAGCCCCGGCAAGCTCTCCGATCCGTTCGAGGCTCGGGGCTCCATCCACCGGATGTGCTTTTGCCGGCGAATCGACCAGATCCGATGGCGGGACGAAATGCAAGCGATCGTCGATCCTAAAACACGGAGGTCCGGCCGTACGAGCAACATGTCGACCGGCGCCCGTCGAGCAGAGCAAACCCCGCCGGCTCTCCGTCCGTTCGGGGCTCGAGGCTATTGCGAATACCGGAGATAGAGTATCCCCCGCCCGGAGAAGCGTCGACGGCCGCCGCCGCCTGAGCCTCAAGCGAAAGCCCAAAGCAAGAGACTCACGACCTCCGTAAGCCGACCCGAGAGCGGTCCGACCGAGCGATATAGGACCGGCGCCCGCGACCTCTGGCGACGAGGACCGGGGTTGACCCAACCAATGGGTCCGGCCGTCGGCAGCTCGAACGAGCTCGGTTCGTCTCCACCAAGCGGATGTCGGATCGCCGAGGCAAGCCCCTCTTGGTCGCTTCGGTGGTGACCCGAAGCAATTGTCTGTCGGCGAAGCGGGGCAGCCGCGTCTTCCCGAGACACCCGGTGACACCCTCGGCGTCGACCCTGACGCGGCAACCTGAAGCGGTCGCGTTTCGGGAGGAGCGGACCGAGCCGCCCTCTCGTCTTCACCAACCCAACACGGACGTACAACCACCGTCGAAGGCCGTCTAGCGATCGACACCGAGGCAAAAGACCGGACTCAAGGCGTGGGAGCCCCATCCATTTTTCCTTTTACGCACTCCGTGTAACCTCCGCGCCACCGTCCTCCCGGGCTATATAAGGAGGTGTGGCCCTTTGGGCGGGGGCGAGCTAAGCGACCAAACACAAGACCCAGAGTCACCCTCGTGAGTCGTTCAGAGTAACCCCAGACACGAGGCGCCCAGAGCAAACTCGGCCCTCGCTTGTAACACAGCGGATACAGGAATGAATAACATCCGATCACCCCTGGCTGGAGTAGGGGCGTTACGCGAACCAAGATAACTCGTTGACCCCTGTCTTTTGGTCTAACCATTCAAGGAGGCGGGAGCGCGTAGCCCCTCTAAACCTACAAATTTACTCGCCGGTTCTCGAAACACCGACACATATCATGCCGAATAACATAAACTGGTCAGTTTTTTGGCACGGTTTTTTTGTTGAGTAAAACCGTGCACAGCCCTACAGGCAGGCAGGCATAGGAGAGCTGGCCTAGGAGGATGGTGAAAAATACCAACCGGTGTGCCATCGTAATAACTAGATACGTTTGCGCGGCGGCACGCCGCGCCGCACAGGTGAGCGGCGACACGCATAGATGATTTTCTGATCGAAGAAAAAAATAATAGTAAGAATCTAAGCTTTTTTGGAGAGCAATTTTGTAAAAAAAAACTCAATTAGATGTAATTTTTGAGATATTTCACAGGATTTTAGAATTGAAGAAAAGAATCGTAAGAAAAATGTAAAAGGTTTAAAGGGCCTATTCAAAAAAACCGCATCTAAACTTTTTTTTTTTATGTATTTCATAGGCAAAACGTAGCCGGGAAAAAAGTGTGTAAGACAACAAATTTTGGAAAACAATTTGCGCACGATTAAAACAAAGTCTGAAAGTTTTGAGGGTTTTATTGTTCTAGAAACGGATCTAGATGTATTTTTTTGGTTCTGGGTGGTCATCGACTCATCAGGGTCTCCTCCAGAGACAGTTGCATCGCAAAAGCTTTAGCAGAGTCAACATCTGAAATAAGTCAGAACCTTTTCCACATCTAATAGCATAACAGATTCCCAAGCAGTCTCTCATGTAAGGT
Source organism: Guadua angustifolia (assembly GCA_036346375.1). Taxonomy (NCBI): domain Eukaryota; kingdom Viridiplantae; phylum Streptophyta; class Magnoliopsida; order Poales; family Poaceae; genus Guadua; species Guadua angustifolia. The sequence goes on from CM070512.1 coordinate 5,234,945, forward strand.
CTCTGCTAAGCTCATGTTTAAGTTTCTCCCAATGAGTAACTGCCTAGAATAATGGATAATGGTACACTTGACCACCAATATTTCGCGAGAGAACCTAAAAATTATATATAGCACAATAAAGAATAGCATGATAGAAATCATAAAAGGCATTTTCTCCATATCTTTTTGTCAAGAGTCTCTCACCTAAGGAAGCTATATCACAATACTTCTCACTGAAAGAAAAATATGTCCACATGATCTGATTTTTAGTGAATTGAGCAGCCATCTGTTTATAGATACCCTGAGAGTATGGCCCTTTTCTGTTTCATATGCACGAACATCATCTCCTCAAAGTCTTAAACGACCAATACCAAGAGACGCGGCAATGTACTCTGGAAGACCAGCAACCCCACCCCACCAACAATTTGACTCAACAAAAGGGATGCTGTACTTGTCCATAATTTAGTTAAAAAATGCAACAAAAGGCACAGAAAAACAACCAACACAAGTATTTCAATGATAAATCATCAAATTGAAATATAAAATAAATCGAAGGGAAATAAGCATCTTACCATTACCATGAATGCTGTTTTAAGGGCGGTACCAAGAGCAGATTCTACATTTACATTGTCCTAAAATATATTTGGCAAGCTATCGAGAAATGACTCAACAACACGTCTAGAATCGACCAAATTAACCAACAGGTCATCAGGCAATGGTAGAAAAACATCATCCAAATCGGCAACCACCATCATCTGAGCTTGTGTCAAAGAAGACTGATACAAGCACAGAAAACATGTCGTTTAAGTACCTCACATAAAATTAAGTTCGATATGTTAAAGCAGTGATGTTATTGCAAAATAAAGAGATAAAACACAGTGTAATGTGCTCATGGGCCCATTGCTCCAACTGAGTATATGAAACTGTGAAAGTGTAATGTGCTGTCAAAGGTTAAGAATCCAAGCTGTGTTCGTGAAAAGCCTGGAAGATCATCAAGACATGATTCGGTGGTCTTTGAGACTACCTGGAAGAAAGCACACGTCAAATCATAAACAGAAATCAGATTATATAAGAAGAACATCCTGCAGCGCTAATATGCTTTATCAATGGTACAAAAACGATGACCCTCAGAAAGATCAAAGTTCAAAACAAACCTACAAAAATAGAAAAAATATACTTGAAGCAACCCACTTTGGACTCTGGATACCGATACATCAATAAGAAAGAAATAGGAAGGCGGTATTGGTGGCCGCATCATATACTCAGTTGGAGCAACAAACTCCACTGTTCCTTTAAAAAGTTCAGGTCTTTTAATCTGAACCATATTTTCTGCCACTGCCATTAAGAGCACAAAAATACTCACCACGAACTGCAGAAAAAGAGGGATGTGAATTTGTATAAACTGAACTTTTATTCCTTACTGAATCACCAACAAAATATTCTTCTTACTTTTGGAATCAATAAAAAATATTCCTGTACAACGATTTGAGCAAATTTAGTCCATGAGTACATGACACCTCTTTTAAATCACTGTTCTATAGTTAATTCTGGATCTCGATTAACATTTTGACATAAATATACAATTAATAAAGCAATTATTAGTAGAAACAATTTATGCTCAAGTAGCAGTATAGAAACTTATTAGACGATCTGAAGATAACACAGCTATCTGTTTTTTAGTCCACCGCACGGTACAACACATATAGACCAAATATGCAACTTGTCCTTATATTAAACTACCGTAGCACCGTGAAGTGCATGAATGCAAGGAAACCTCCTCCAGGTCAAGTAACGATGTTTCCCAAAACATCCCAATCATACGTCTCATCCCACCAAGGACCTGGAGAAACATTGTTCAGGTTTTGGCCCAACAAGTAAAAAAAACATCATAGAAAAGCAATAGAGCTATCCATAGAAAATTGTTAATGCATACCATATCCACAGCTATGTTTCCAAGCCGGATCGACCTTTCCATGCTCTGACTTAATTTCCTTTATGTGGTCCTGTAACAAAATGCAGTTTAGACAAAGTAATGCTACATTATTCTGAATTCTCTTTCATAAAGACAAGCAAACAGGGCAATGAACCAGTTGCCAAGTAGAACCTTCTCCAATACCATTCCTGAATATTCTGATTATTTATAACTATAGCTAAGTGCAAAACTAAAATTGCAAACAAAATATTAGTCTAACAGGCCTTTCACTACCCTTTCACTGTAAGAAAGAACCAGGACACATTTACTTTGTAAACAAGAAAACAAACTACCGCTTCAAAAAGAACCAAACCAAAAAATGATAATTATACTACCCTTTCACTGTTTTCAAGACTCTATCTTTCTCCGAGAGATTGCCTCTTTGGGCTGACCAAGGTACCTCAGCCTTGATAAGAGCAGGAGTGGGGCCAACCTGAAATTTTGAAAAAAAAAATCATTTGAAATAATGATAATATGAAGAGAAAAGTATAGGCATGCAGAATAGCAGCTATCATATGCATACGGCTAAACACTATGCATCCAAGTTCAGAAAATAAAACAATACAGCATTACAACATATGAAATCGATTGCATACAACAAATCTGAGGAGACATATGCCTCATTGTTGAATGCTGACAATGTTCTGTAACGAATAATCTTGTTACCTTTTTAGTTTTTAATCCCGCAACTTCTGCATGTAGCTTACATTTCAACATTCGTTGCCAGAATGATATGTTTACAGTTGCACAGCATGATATTTAATGAAACAACCTGTATAATAGGAGAACTCAGTTTCATCAGAAGCTCTCAGTGCATGAAAACAGGAATGGTTTCATGCCATCCCTAGAAATCCTGAGATGCTCTGTAGCCCTTGAAATCCTGAGATGCAACCATTCCTATCCATGCTTAGTTAGAGAGGAGTAGGATCACGCACCGAGCACACAACATGAACTTGTTGGGTAAATTCAGATAATGAATAAAATTAAGACACACACTGATCACACAATGCACTAAACTACTAATGCAATCTGCTTAAAGAACAAATTTAGAATCCGAGACTACACAAGTCGAAATTATTAGCAGTAGCGCAGCACATCACCATCCCTCCTACTCCATCTCTAAATTCACATCGGGGAGGCTTAAAGGCTGAGTAAAAATTCAGAGGCATAGCGAGCATACTAACAAGATTAAACTTCTAAAGAATCGCTATTTTTTGATCAAACAGGAACAAAGCTAATACATAATTGCATGCAGTTATATTTTCCTACTAATTATTTACCAGAAGCAGCGCAGTTGTTTTCAAGCGCTGGTCTGAGTTTTGATAGGATCATTTGGGGTAGTATGCGGTCGGACTTCATTATATCTGAGATCATGATCTCCTTTTCGCATGATCTTTTGGATTGGCGATCATCTTTTCCACTGAAGCATCAAAATAGATAGGCAATGAGTCAAAACAAACTGAACAATATAGGATAGCAGGCAGTCGATTGTTCCCGTTAAGTCTTTCATCTCGTTTGCACGGATCGATTAAGAGATTCAAAGCAAGAACTTGATCAGGCAAAAGATTGAACTACTAATGATAGAAATTAGAAAGCTCACCACAAGAGTGTCAAATAGATAGGCAATGAGTCAAAATAAACTGAACAATATAAGATAGCAGGCAGTCGAATGTTCCCGTTAAGTCTTTCATTGCGTTTGCACAGATCGATTAAGAGATTCAAAGCAAGAACTCGATCAGGCAAAAGATTGAACCACTAATGATAGAAATTAGAGAGCTCACCACGAGTGCCAGCCATGCCAATCTCAACAAAAATCTATTAAAAGGCTGCCTCCAGCCCTCCACCTCACAAACTCGGTAATCCAATTCTAATTGCTTGCCCACAGCAGAACGTAAGGCATCAGAATCACCGCCGGGTTGCTTCGGTTGTACTTAGCCGTAGTATGCATCAAGACAGCAGGCAAATGATCAACAAATAACTCACCAAACAAATTAGTTCCTCAAAAGAGAAGGCAGGTTAACAACTAATTAACATTTGCCAAAGATAGTAAATTTATAGATAATCCAACAAAATACCGAGCTTAAGTAATGTGCTAGACAATTCCATTAATTCAACAAAAAGAAGTTAGTAGTCATTTCACTATTTGCTTACAAAATTCAAAGAACACAGGAAGTCTGGCAAAACAAAATTCAAAGAACGGAGGAAGTTTGGCAAACAACCATTTTGACACAAAGGGCAAAATCCAGTTATGTAATTCACAATTTCCTCTTATCTGAGTGCCATAATATGCCTAATCATCATGATTATGTTGAACCCAAACCCTAAATCCCCTAATTTCTGACCGAAACATGAACCAAAAACCCTTGAATCAGCCAGCCAACTACCAGTTCACCAGATCTCACAGCCTAAGCTTGTCAACGACTGGAAACCCCTAAACATCAGACCTTGAAAAATCTCTAGCTCAATCTTGTTTGACTTGCTGGAGGTCAGGATCGAGACGTACAGGGAGAGAGATGTGGGGGCAGCCGAATCGGAAGGGTGAGGAGGAGCTGTACCTGCCTAGGACGGTTCATCGAGGCAGAAGACGAACACATAGCGTGTAGCTTTCTGGCTGGTGGAGCGATGCCTGCGCGTATGGAGGAGCCGACCACGTGGGGAGGAGCAGCAGAGGCGTGGGCGTGTGAAGGCAAGTGGGAGGGAGGGAGAAGCAGGATCTGATCGAAATCCTCGCCGTCGCCCTTGTGCCCTGGGCCTAGGAGCTCGCGGGCATGGCCGAAGAGGAGAGGGCAAGGGCGAGAGAGCGGAGTGGGGACGACGATCTCAACGAGGGGAACAGACAGAGGGCACCGTCTCGTCGCGTGGCAAAAAATACGCAGGGCGACTCGTGCGCCAGGGGAAGCGGGGATTCGAACGCACAACCTGGTCGCGGCGGTCCAGGCCGCCGTGGCCGCTCGCGACCGATCGAAGAGCGGCTCGGTGGTCCTCGCCCTCCGTCGCCACCCCCATGGAGAAGAGGACGCGGGCAGACAGCCAGGGACGGGGATGAGGACAGGTACCGCGATGCTCCTCGTGTTCTCCGTGAACATCGGAGAAGCGGCGGGCGGCAGGGTCTGTGCGGAGGCGCCCTCGGCCTGCATGTCGGGTCGATCGGCGGCGGCGAGTCGGATTTGGGGGATTTTGGAGCGTTCCGTGTGTGGGGGATTTTGGAGGGTTCCGAGCACAGCCAGAGGTCGTGGATGGACACGCGCGACCGCATCGGCAAAAAAACGGAAGAACACACCACGCAGGTCACAGATGCCGCCACGCGTCGACCAGCTAAAAATCAAGCCCGGGGCTGCGCGAGGAAGATTCGAACGTGGGTGGCCCGACAGAACACGAGCGACCTCACCGCTGCACTGCGCACTCACATGCGAAAAATGACCGCGAAAATTTGTGAGCTATGCAAGAGACGTATCGACGTGGCTCAACGCGGTGGCCGCCGTACGCACGGCCGAGCGCTGCGCTGTTCCCACGCGCAACGCGGCGGGAGCGCGAGCGGCCACGTCGCCAAGACAATGACGTGGCGCGCGGAGGAACGTGAAAACCTCCAAAGTTTAATATAGGGATGATGTGCTGGGCCTGTTCGGACTTGTGAGCCAGAACCACCACAAAGCTGAACGGTCTCGATCTGGGCCAATTTAGGCCGGAACGATAGAGCAAGGGCATAATTACGATCCCCGTTACTGCATTGCCGGCCCAGACCAAACCTGAACCAATTGGTTACGCAGATCATGGTATCAAATTTTGATACTTATAAATTTGGTACAATCTTGTTGTAACACACACACACACAACGACACGAGAAAGCAACAAATAGAACAGGGACGTTCGATTACTGTTTATTTCATCGGACATCTCTTGCAACATTTTTTTTTCCTACGTTTGCAACATTTTTTGCCAACCCGTGCAACATCCGTTTACTGTAGCGTATTTTATTGTTTGTTGAAGAAAAATGTTTCGCGTGGTTAAAAAAATATTGTACACGCAGAAAAAAAATATTGCAATGCATCTGGAAATTTAGAACGTCCGGCAAAATCATTAGGAATAGAAAATGTTGAGATGAAACGTACTCCTTTGCCCACTGCATGCGCATGCTGCTGACGCCCAGACGGGATATGGGGAATAAGCAAGCTAGATCTCTGACTTGGAGAAGCAAAAGCAGAGGAAAACGGCTACGGAGTGGCAATGAATCCAGGTGGTTAATAGTACTGGCCACGGCGGTCCGTGAGCACGAACAGGTCGATCTTGAAGACGGACGACTCCGACGTGCTGCTCACAACCTCCATGAGGGAGTAGCCGCGCGCCATCCTGAACCTGCCTGTGCCGCCCACGACGGCGCGCTCGACCGTGCCGTCGACGTCGAAGCTGTACTGGCCCTGCACGGTCAGCGTGCTTCCGTTGTACTCTCCGGCGGTGAACACGAGGCTGAGGGCCGACATGAAGCTCGGGTCCTCCAGGTCCGTGCCGACGAAGAACACCTGGAAGCGGCCGACGAGCTCGGACGCCGGGTCCCGCCCCGCGCGCAGCTCGTCGTCGAGCACGCCGAGTTCCCCGAACGTCGCGTTGGCACCGAGCGGGGACGGCACCACCGGCGACGCCACCGTGGAGTTCGGGCCAGAGAAGGTCTCGTGGATATAGAGGCGGATGTGGGAGGGCCCGTTGCCGCCCCCCTTTCCGCCGCCAGCCGCGAGCACGGCGGACGACGAGGAGGCCAAGAGAGCGACGATATATACGAGTAGTGCACTAGTGCGATCTCAGCTCGGGTATATATGATACATTGATTGATCCGCCCAAACCACACGTCCTTTTGCGGGACTTGTTCTTCTTCTTCTTCGTCGTCGTAGCGACGGCCGGGCAAAGCCTAAGGTGAAAATGGCTGACTCGGATCAGGTGCAGCAGTTGTTTATTGTGTAGTTGCAGTTGCAACTCCAACCTGATCTCTGTCTCTTTATGCGAGACTTGTTCTTCTTCCTACCAACGGCCGGGCAAGCCTGCGTAGCGATCGGCGCTACGTACGTACGTACCATTTTGGCGCCTTGCAAATTAAGCGTAGAAGCGAGATAGAATCGATCACGCTGGTAACATTCCGTTTTTCAGTTCTTGGAATTTGAATTTCAAAAACCCGAACCGTTGCATTTTATTTGAATTAATTCCAGCTTAATTTAAATTTTCAGAATCAAAAGGATTTAATTTGAATAATCTATAACTCAAATTAATTATTTCTTATTTTATTTGGGTTCCTTGTGCTTCATTGGATTTTTCTGTATTTTTGGAGATTTTTCGGAGTTTATTTGCTATTTATTTTGATTTATTGAAGTTTATTCGGGTTTTCTGGAATTTCTTAATTCGGAAATTGATTTTCCTTTTCTTTCCCGGGCCGACTCCACTGTTCATCCGACCGGCCCGTTCCTATTCCATCGCCGGCCCAAAACTTCCGCACGGCCCGTCACACCGAAACCCTAACCCCGCCACGTCTCAGCCGTTGATCGACGATCCAACGGCCAAGATTCGCGCCGCCAACCACAGTCAAAACCCTAACCCTAACCTTCGCCACGCTACACTGTCCGATCCAGATCCCACGGCTCCCGTGCGTCCACGTCGCCCCGAATAGCCGCCGCCGCCCGTGCAGCCCTAGCCCGCGACCAACCTCGGCTTCCGCGTCATTTCCCGTCGCCCTAGGCTATTTAAGCCCTCTCCGGTTTCAGCGCCGCACTCGCCACCTCGCGCCGCCTCTTTTCCCTCACGTCTCACCCTCTGGGACGCCTCCGTGCGGCTGCACGACCTCGCCGAAGTCCACGGCCGTGCCCGGAGCTTTCCGTCGTCAATTGCTCCGCCGTCGGTGAGTCTCCGTCGTAGTTTTTGGTACCATTGAGTTCACCTCTTCACGCTCTACCGGATCCGCTAATTCTTCGTCTCGATCCGTCACTCCATCGCCGTTTCGCGTGTCTTCTCCACCTCCGTCGAACCAGCGCCGCCACTTCGCCGTCGTTCTCTCTCCGTCATCCTCGGCCGCCCGATCTTCGCTCGACCGTCCAGAACACGCCACGTCGTCTTCCACTGAGCCCTCGCCTCACCGCCGCAGGATCGCCTTTCTACGGTCGGATCTGCGCCACGTGCACGTGCCGGTAAGCCTCCCCATCAGCCACGCCTCGTCACTGCCATGTGTCGCCCCGTGTCTGCCACGTAGAAGCCACCGTAGGCCCTATTCTCCCGCGTGGCGCCACCTCATCGCCACATCCCGTGCCGCGCCGTTTCAGCCTCCACCTGGCGTCGCGTGCCAGCCACGTGTGCGCCACGTCAGCCCTATTTCGCCCGCGTGTCCGCCAAGTGCCTGCCACCTCACCGTCACGTGCAAGCCACGTCCGCGTCACGTATTCACCACGTCAGCCCTAGTCGCCCACGTGGCGCGCCACCTCAGGCCATTTGGCTGCAGCACCCGTAAACTCTGTGCACTCGGTTCGCCGTGGACCGAGCCGATGACAGGCGGACCCCGCATGTCAGCGGAATGAAATTTTCTTTTTCTTTTTCGGTTATTTCCAGAAAATCCGAACTCAGCCAATCGTAGCACGACACTTGTCACCCCTTAATTTTTTCCCCGATTTTCTTTCCAGTAGAACTTCCGAGAGTCCGTTCTCCTCCGTCCGAACTCCATTTCGAATGATTCAAATTTTTAAATTCATCTAAAATCATGCTCTATCTGCTGGTGTCTTTATTTTGAATTTTTGGATTTTATTTATTTTTGTTTTATTTATTTTTGTCTCGTTTCGCGTGTTTCGACGCAGCGGTTGAGCGAGCGGAGCATCCGACAGAGGTAGCAGCAGCGAGAGAGGTTGAAGGCAAGTCTCCCTTGACCATATTGAACCCAAGTTTATGAAATGCTATTTTGTTTTTAAATTATTGCATGCTTATTATTTGCGTACTGTACTTTAATGTCATTTTAAATGCTTAGATAAATGCCAAATTGTTATACCCACATTGATATTCATTTTGACAACCATTGACACCCTAGGAAAATTAATTACTGTTAATAATAATCATTTTGGTATTATGGGACGGTAGAAAATGCTTAGCCATGCTTAATCACGTCGGTACTTTACCATTATGGAAATGCTTTCATATTTGATTCAAATTGAATTGTGAAAATATGGCAATTGGTGTTGCCGGTATTAATTTGAAAAATAAAAGTGAAAAATGGTTTAGACCGGGGCGGATGGTTGTATGGCGGGTGCGGGATGCACAAAATTTTAGAATGTGATTGTTCCGCCCTAGTCAATTAAGGATCGGTCGTGTGTTACCTTGGGCCATGCTATACAGTACAACCACATGTCTATTATGGGTACGACCTGGCTAAGTAATTTGCATGTATCGTTATTTGACTTCGCCATTGGGTTGTGCGGTTTGTCGGGAGGACACTTGCAAGGCGCAAGAGGGGGCTTCTGTACTGGGTGGATTTCCCTAACAGCGGTGAAACCTTAGCGGGCGGAGTCGGTAGCGGTATTATGCATTGTAAAGGCCTTGTCATGATCTTCCTGCCGACAACCAAAGGAAGTGTGTTAATTGCATGGCGACAAGGGTTGATCATGTCGTGTGGGTAAAGTGTACAAGCTCTGCAGAGTCAAAACTACTTGAGTAGCCGTGCCCACGGATAAGGGCAAGCGTGGAACGCTTTCACATAGTAGATTTTATGGTTTTGGTTTTAAGTTGAAAAACGATGATTTGGTTTAATTGAAAATGTGGTTTGGGAATCCGTGAGTGGCGGGAACTCCCGGATTTAGTTTGGCAGTTGGAGCCAACCAGGTAGTTGGAACCTGAAAAACTGTTATACTTCAAAATTTAATTAATTGTGCTATTTACATTTTGTTAAATGCTGCTTTATGAAATTATTACTTGTATTTAAATTTCAATTTCGCTTTATGCAAATGAACCCTATATGCTTCCTTTGTTCAAGTCTTGCATTTAGTTATTTGCATTAAGTTTTCAAGACTTGCTGAGTATGTTGCATACTCACCCTCGCTTTTCATTGCGGGGCTGCTTATTCCATAAAGCGGAGGAGGGGATCAGAGATGGCTATCCTAGAGCTTGCGATCCACCGTTCGACATCTGTGGTGAAGACTTTAAAGAGGAGGACTACCCGGACTACTAGGGAGCGTACTCCAGTCGGTTGCCTGTGGGCATACTGATTGACTCTTTTTGTTGCTACTTTTCCGCTGCTACTTACTCACTTAAGCCGTAAGGCTCGATATTTGTAATAATGTGATGATGATGTTTACTCTCTTTTGTTTATTTACTGTTAATTACTCGTGATATGTCTATGTTATCATCACTGTTTGAGCTGTGTGTGCTAGCTTTTCCTGGACTAGCACGGGTAAACACAGAGGGATCGGATTTGGTAAATCCGGGTCCCTACAACGCTGCACGTGATACGACCAGCAGAGCAAGCGACCAATGGACGATTGATGGATGATTCCAGCTTAAATTAGTTTGGAAGTTTATATATGGATTATTGGATTGGCATGGGCACGATTAGCGCATATGCTACTACGCTAGGAGCAAGGCTAATAATAGAGCTCACTGTTGGCTGTATGATGTTACCAAGTTATATAGATCCATTACTACTAACACTCATATAATGGGGTGGGCTATAAGATTGGTGACGAATACTCATACCAGGGATACCCCACAACAAAGTATACGCCTATTTCGAGATTGTATTTCTCGCAGTCAACCAGACCCAAGAGGATACAACGGGCCGATTAGCCCGGGTCAGGTTTGCTAGGGGCTCCGACCAAGTCCCTGGTCGGACGATCCCGAAGGCTCCGACTAAGGCCCCCGATCAGGGCCCCGACAAACTTGACCTCGACAACCTTCGCCACGTCGGTGGTCGACTTCGAGCCGGTCACTTGACCCATGGACCCGACGTCCATACTGGGACAGGTGGTTTCTTCCCAAGGTAGCACAAGAGCCATTGGGTCAAGCACCCGTCCCTTCACCACGTCAGGGACAAAGGAGCGTACGTAATACAACACAGGCGACGTCAGCATCTAGCAGGCGGCCAGGGGGCAGGTGCGCACCTTCCCGAAGAAACGACGTCCGTTATGTCTACCAACCCGGCATGGGATGAACAGGGACCCGTCAATCGTCGAAGACCGAAGACCGAACTCCCTGGGCGTAGCATACCCCCCATCTCCTTCCTCCAAATTTTCATGTAACCTGCCCCCTCCGACTATATAAAGGGGGGCAGGGTCCCCGGCATCGGGGCGGACTCCCTCGTTTTCTTCATATCCCATCTCGCTTGCTCTCCCGATCCGGGCGATCATTCAAGGCTCCTCAGTTTCCCCGTTCGGTCGAGCGCTAAGGGCCTGTCCTTAGCCCTCGCGTGTAATCGACCATGCTCCGAGCAACGAGATCCACCACCGCAAACTGGAAGTAGGGACGTTCAGCCCGAACCAGTATACATCGAGGCTTATTTGGTCTAACCATTCGAGGAGAGGGGGCGCGCCTATACTTACAAATTTACCTGCCGGTCATACGAAACACCGACAGTTGGCGCGCCAGGTAGGGTAGTCTGCGCGTCATCTTCGTGATCTCCGGATTCCCATTTCCCTCCTCGATGGTCTTCTTCACCAATGACGGCGCGGACTCGATGATGCATTCGTGCCAGGAGCAGAGTTCGCTTCGCCGTCGTGGGGGGGGGGGTTTGTCCTCGACCCCGCCACTCCTCAGGCTTGCTGCACGGAGCTTCGGCGGTGACGTGAGCAACTGGAGCCCCCAGAAGGCCAGGCTTGGCGAGCTCCAGGATGATCTGGAGCAGCGTCGGCCCGAGCCTTCACATGCGCCTGGCATGCGCCCCGCGCGCACGCCAGGTTCACTTCCAACCGGCCAAGGGGTCGCGTGGCCCTCCTCGCCTCCTGCGGCGGCGAATGTTGCTCTGTGGCGGTCTTTGCCGAGGCATCCTGGGCGAGGCCGAGGCTTGGATCACGCAGGCCTTGGAGCCAAACAGCGCCCGCGCGGCAGTATCCGATCGAGGGCCTTCGTTTTTGACCTCTGCACGTCTTCAGATCGGCTGGGCCCGTCGATTCGGTGCCCAACCGAGTCACCAGGTGCGACCGTTCCTACCGCCGACCGGTCGGACACGGAACCACTGTGCCGGCCGCATAGAATGCCAAGGGATCAGCAGGTCTTTATCTTGAAATTACATCCTCACATGCCCGCTTGAGGTGGCGTCCCGACCGGCCATCGGGCCCCTTGCAAACGGTAACCCTTTCGACCCGAGTACTATGGCCTATGCCCCTGCGGTTACGGTTACGAAGTAATACTGCGCGGAAGAAGGAAGTGCTGCGCGAGACGACCCGTGGCTGACCTGGGACACGTTTTTCGGGCTACTGAATCCCTAGGCATCTTTTTACGTCTTCCCCTAGATACTAACGCTCCGACCTACGCTTTCGCAACCCCGATGGTGCCCGGAAAGCTATGGTCGCTTGATGAGTGTTCATTACGGCGAAGAAATGTAAAGTGTCTAGCAAAATCCCCAGAGTTCGTAGCACGAAATATGTACATGCATTGCGCCCCCCCAGAAGCAAAAAGCAAGCTGCGGGCACCCGGAAGCTCATCCGGCGAAGTCGTCGTCGTCCTCGGAGCTGTCGCTGCTCACCTCGACCGCCAGCAGCCCCGCCACCATCTCAGCCGCCGGCCGCACTCTAGCCCGTGCTCGATCCGCGTCTTCTTCGACCCCGTCAATGGTCGCGATCGGGTCGAAGGCGGCATGGCGGCTGGCACAACAGGCCAGCACATATTCCGCCACGGATACGGCGACCTCCCGCCCCTCGCGAGTCGAACGCTCGCGTAAGATGTGGGGTAGGTCGGCCAGGATGTTGGCCACACGGGACAGGCCAAGGGCATAGTGCAGCTCGTTGCGCTTCGGCGGCTCCTGCAGTCCCACCCCCAGTGGCCTGAAGCTTTTGGCTATGCTTTCGAAGGCCGGACCGAGCACGTTCATGAGGTCATCGCGCAGGTTCCAGCGTTCCTCCTGCACCTTGGCCAGTTCTTCTTCTGCGGCACCGGCTCGGAACCAGCGCTACCGCCTCTCGCGCGTCTTGGAGAGCTTCCCTTCGAGGCTCGAATCGGGCCAGCCGTAACATCTCCGCTTCTGGCGGCGTCATTGCGGCGTCGGTTTGTAGGAGAGCTTCGGCCGCGTCACCACAGAGCGGCTCGGGCTCCCGAAGACCGCTGAGGCGGCCGGAGGAGCGTCGAGCTGCGGCCGAGCGCCTCCGCTTCCCGTGGGCGGTCACCATAAATGCCACCGACGGACGACCTGATCCCGAGCCGGAGGCCCTGGGATGGAGAGGGAAAAAGCTCGGCGTCAGCAAGATCGGAGCTGAAACCACCTCGACATCAAGCGAAAATACTCACTCCATAATGGGGTCCCTTATGCGGAAGGTCGACAAGGGCAGCGTGAGCCCCCCTCTTCTCGCGCGTGAAGGCGACCGAGTGCGGGAGCAGGATCTCTTGGGGTCCGACCCCAGGGGGTCCGCCGCTGCTTCCCGTTTTCTAGACCGCCGATCGTCACCCCCGCTCGCCATCGCTGTTCGAAGTTTTCTAACTCTCCTTCTCCTGCGTCGCGTGGAGGCAAAGGGAGAAGTAGGAGGACAAAAAGAATAGCTGCCCATGCTTGCTCCTCTGCACCCTATTTATATGTGCGGTGAACAAGCAAGCGACGTCGTCGAGGCGACGCGCCGCGACTCGTTCAGGTGCGAGGCTTCCCGGCGCTCGGGGTGTAAGCGGTGCGCCTTCTCTGCGGCGATCATCCTTTGTTCATGCATAGAGTGGAGAGCCGACATCTCCCCGACCGAGCTTTCGATTCTTCGCAGGTCCGGGCACCTCATTTAGCCTGACGGCCGCTAAAGCGAATTGAAGGCTGACGTGGAGAATTCGGTCGGGATTACCTGGTAAGCCGGGCGGGTAACCTCAGCAACGACCTTCATCGCCTCATCGGTAGAGCCAAGGCGCCCACCCGAGGCGGATTTGGCTCAGATGAGCCTCCACCTGCTGCGAGCCCTCTTGGAAGGTCCCCACAACTTCGGCCTCGCCTCGGCGTCGGTAGCTAGCCGCACTTGTCGGAGGGTCGTTCCCGCGAGTTAGCCTGATGGCGTGTCTCGGTTGCGAGAGGATATTCGCCGCCCGATGCAACCGACATCAACGACCCGACGTCCGGGCTATCCCCTCCGGCGGGTCCCTGGGCAGCGACGGTAGGGCAGCGGCAGGCGCCAGGATTGCGCCAGCTGGCGCGGGCCCTGGTGGGGGCGGCGGAAGCCCTCGCGCGTCTTTTCCGATCCCCGATCCGTCGGGGAGTGCCAGAGCCTCCTTGCGCTCCAACTCCTTGAGAACCTCCGGCAGTGGCCCCGATTCCGCCAGCGGCGATAGGACGGCGCTCGACGCTCCGACCATCGCTGGAGATGGACTCGGCGTCGTTTCACGCTGGACCACCACTTCGTCCGAGCTTACCACCGCTGAGCGATGGAACGGTAGCAGCATTCTCTTCGCTGGCCTCCTTGGTGGAGGCGTGTCGCCTCTTCGTTTCCCCAGGGACGTCTCCTCTTGGGGGACCTCCACCTGGGGCGCGGCGATAGAGGAGCTCGTACCGACACCCTCGCAGGGCTCGCCGCCAACCATTGGCCAGAGGAAGGCCTCATACGGATCGTCGAGGCTGTCGCCACCACCGTTGCTCGAGGACGACACCGGATCGGCGATACTGACAGCGGTGGTCACAGAGGCGTCCTCGCCGCGCGCAACTCTGGCCATGCGCTCCCTCTTTTTCTCGCTCCTCCTCTCTTCTCTCCGCTTCTTGCGAGCGGACTCTTTCAAGGTGGCCGCCTCACGGGCCTGGGCCTTCTGCTGTTTCTCTCCTGGCAGCAGCGGCCGGGACACCATCTTGCCCAGTCCCTGAATGGTACAAAATCACTAGTTAATTCAGATGACGAAAAGCGGAGGACACAAGAAGAGGGGAAAGGGAACTGCTCGGCCTACCAGGTTCGGGGGGTTCTCCATCGAAAAAGGTTCGGGGCCGCCACCCGCCGCCGTGATAGCGCCCCCGACCAGCACATTGGCCACCTTGGCCTCGAACTCCGACGCGGCAAGTTCCACCGCGGCCATCCTCATGGGGTCGGACGCCCCGCCATATAGGAACATGGGGCGCGGCCTGTCCATAAGGGGCTGCACGCGCATCCTCATGAATGCAGGTACAACGGCGCCGTCGGTCAGACCCCGCTCCCGCTGAAGCTTGATCCGCTCCAAGATCGACTCCACCTTCTTTTTCTCCTTCTTGTCGAGGCCCCAGCCCCACTCTTCTCTTGATTCGGGGAGACGGCCGGTGAAGGCTAGGGCGCTGTTTTCCAGGTTCCGAGCATAGAACCACTCAGAGTGCCATCCCCGGTTCGATGTCGGCAGCTTCAAGGGGATGTACTCCGCCCATGACGAGCGTGGCGGATGGCGCACCCCATGGACGCCGTGGCAGCCACCGACTTATCCCTCCACGATCGGGCGTAGAAGAGGTACTTCCACAGCATCCAGTGGGGTTCGATCCCCAGGAATGCTTCACACAGCGTTATGAAGATCGCTATGTGAAGCACGCCGTTAGGGTTGAGATGATGCACCTCAATCCCGTAGTGGTACAGCATCCCACAGACGAAGGGATGAAGCGGGAGCCCGAACCCGCGCTCATAGAACCAGGCGGGGATCACGATCTCCCCCTCCTCCGGAGCTGGTTCCGTGGCCCCTGTCAGGACCCTCCATTGCGAGGCATCTCGCGGGGGGAGGAACCCCTTCCTCTCCGGACCAAGCGCGCGGCTGACCTCGGCAGTGCACTCCGACCACGACATCTCCAATCCGCGAGCGATCGAGGGTTGGAGGAAAGGAATGTGAGCACTTTCTCCCAACTCCTTTGTTTCTTTTTCTCGTCTCAGGAGAAAGCGAGGAACAAGGAGGGCAAAGCCAAGGGGGCGGCGAAAGCGAAAGCAGGAGCGTGCCCTAATGCCTCTCTCGCGCCAGACTTGTGGGCGTCGAACAAGCATAAGCCAAAATAGGCACCAGCCGGACGTGTGTCGACCGGGTGAGCACCAACCAAGATGGCCTCGTAGGAAGCGTCACCCATCGCATCGGAGCGCCCCGACGCGCCGCTGGTGAGTCGTATAGATCCTAATCATCTCGCTTCGCATTTAATTCCCGCATGCGCATTAAATGCTTGCAGAGACGTCGAGGTATCGCTCCGGGCGAAACGCCCCGCGACCTCTTAACCTCCGCCTCCGGGTCGGCTCAAACCGCCCGGCGGAGGAAAAAAACCACTGAGCCCTTGTAGCCTCGAGGTGGCGAGAAGGCTTGAATGCCTGACGATTAAGACCTGGCTGCGGGTCCCAAAGGCAAAGTCCACCAAGTGGATCCTCAGCCGACCCCAGCAGGCAAGTGAGCGAGGGGCAAGTTCAAGGCGAACCCTCGGTGGGTCATTAGTTGGGTCGGCGGACGACCCAATCGCCTTAGCTCGCGTCCGAGACCATACTTCAAACTCTCATGGGGCCCAAGAAAGGGCTGCGGCCAGTGCGCCCCGATTCTGACGGCTCGGGTCCGATGCGAATCGAGTAAAGAAAGGTTTTTTATGGGTCGCCCCCAGCGGGTCGGACACCCGACACAGGGATCGTCCGCTCGGAGATCGCTCGATCTCCAGGGCCCACTCGGATAACCCGTTAGCAGCTCCACGAGCACGGTGTTCGGCCAACGCATGGCAAACACGCGTCCGCTCACCCCTTCCAGGTCCCACACCTGCGGACAGGGCGTACACGTGGGACCGACAGCGGCCTCTCCTCTCGTAGATCGCCTCGCCCGACGAGGACTCGAGATGGATGCCCTTTGCCCAGCTACGGCGTTAAACCAGCCCGACTAACTCGCTCAGCTATGGCGTAAAAATATCACTAACTCACCCAGCTACGGCGTAGAAATAGCACAAATTCGTCTAGCTACGACGTTAAACAAGCACTCGGGAACCGGAACCTCTCGCGAAGGCATCCGGACCTCCCTGCCGAACACGGCGCGTCTAGCTACGACGTTAAATAAGCACTCGGGAACTGGAACCTCTCGCGAAGGCATTCGGACCTCCTTGCCGAACATGGCCGCGTCTAGCTACGACGTTAAACAAGCACTCGGGAACCGGAACCTCTCGCGAAGGCATCCGGACCTCCCTGCCGAACACGGCCGCGTCTAGCTGCGACGTTAAACAAGCACTCGGGAACCGGAACCTCTCGCGAAGGCATCTGGACCTCCCTGCCGAACATGGCCGCGTCTAGCTACGACGTTAAACAAGCACTCGGGAACCGGAACCTCTCGCGAAGGCATCTGGGCCTCCCTGCCGACCAAGGCCGCTTCGACTCGATGTAAAACCGGTAACAAAAAGCGGAACCCCGCGCAAGGCAACCAGGCGTCTATGCCGACCGGCTCAGCGTCGAGCCAGGACCCTCCGACCAAGTTGGTCGGACTCGTCCGACCCGGGTAACCCCCGACCAGCTCTCCGACCTGCCCGGGGGCTACACCCACCGGGTGCGCTCGCGCGCACCTCATCAAAACCGGACCGACCAAGTCGGTCGGGCTCATCCGGGCAAAGTAGCAGCCCCTAAGACTACCCGCTGTCTCGCCGTATAGCGCCGTACTGCCGAGAAGACCATGTAAGCCGAAGACGAAGGGCCCATCCAGGAACGCCTGCATTTCAGGACGGCCCCCGGGGCTACTGATGAATACTCATACCAGGGATACCCCACAACAAAGTATACGCCTATTTCGAGATTGTATTTCTCGCAGTCAACCAGGCCAAAGAGGATACAACGGGCCGATTAGCCCGGGTCAGGTTTGCCAGGGGCTCCGACCAAGTCCCTAGTCGAACGATCCCGAAGGCTCCGACTAAGGCCCCCGATCAGGGCCCCGACAAACTTGACCTCGACAACCTCCGCCACGTTGGTGGTTGACTTCGAGCCGGTCACTTGACCCATGGACCCGACGTCCATACTGGGACAGGTGGTTTCTTCCCAAGGCAGCACAAGAGCCGTTGGGTCAAGCACCCGTCCTTTCACCACGTCAGGGACAAAGGAGCGTCGTATCTGCCAGAGGCGACGTCGGCATCTGGCAAAGGCGAAGCGGTCGCGCACCTTCCCGAAGAAACGACGTCCGTTGTGTCTACCAACCCGGCTTGGGATGAACAGGGACCCGTCAATCGTCGAAGACCGAAGACCGAACTCCCTGGGCGTAGCATACCCCCCATCTCCTTCCTCCAAATTTTCGTGTAACCTGCCCCCTCCGACTATATAAAGGGGGGCAGGGTCCCCGGCATCGGGGCGGACTCCCTCGTTTTCTTTATATCCCATCTCGCTTGCTCTCCCGATCCGGGCGATCATTCGAGGCTCCTCAGTTTCCCCGTTCGGTCGAGCGCTAAGGGCCTGTCCTTAGCCCTCGCGTGTAATCGACCATGCTCAGAACAACGATCCACCACCACCGCAGCTGAAGTAGGGACGTTCACCCGAACCAGTATACATCGAGGCTTCTTTGGTCTAACCATTCGAGGAGAGGGGGCGCGCGATCCCCTATATTTACAAATTTACCTGCCGGTCATACGAAACACCGACAATTGGTTATTAGATTGACATCTTCTCTCTTTCTCTTTCCTCTATTTGTCTTGGAGCACGTGTAGAGGTGGGCTGTTGCATGAGAGTCAACTCCTCTCATTTTTAAATGCCTCTTTCTTCCACATAGAAAAAAATGCCACATAAGCGAGCTATAAACCTCTTAGGCCATTCTCAATGGGAATTTCATTCTTATTAAATGACATGATACATTATCATGTTTAGTGACATGGCAAGGTAATTATGAAAAGAGAGATAGAGAGAGTTTCATGAGAGGTGAGAGAGTTTCATCTAGATAAAACCTGAGATACATAGTTACCTAGACAAAATCTGATGTGACACTCTTAAAAACTGGAAAATGAAACTATGCACTGAGAATGGTTTACTATACTTGCTCTAGCAAGGGTGTTTGGTATGCCTAGCTGTTATTGGTCAGAAGAAGCTTCTCCTCGTTCTATACGCCGGAAAAGACAATAGCCGAATCTAAAACGTTAGGCCTTTCTTTGTCTTCTTGGAAGTACTCCACGTATGAAGTATCACCTAAACAAATTTAAAATAGTCATTTATCACTTTGTGTATATTTATATACTAATTATAAGATTGAAACACACAAAAAAATTTTGCAAGGATAAATAGACACAAAGTATTAGAGTATACTTAAAAGGATAAAGAGGTATAACAACATTATTTAAATGGTATACTAAATATGGAAGTACGTATACCAGGAGTATGGAATCATTTTCCTATATATATATATATATATATATATATATATATATAAACAAGTCAACTTTCTTTAGCTGCAAAACAAGTCAACTTTCACGTGCACTCACCTTCAACGAGCTCAAACACAACCTATTTGCGATTCGTACCAGTCTAGGCTCAGTCTATTTGTACTATTGCAACGAGAGGAAAGGAGTCGGGGATGCATAAAACTAAAGCAGTGGACAAAAATATTAGGTGAAAAAACTAAACTTTATTCATTCTTGAATAGGTAGTCAGTTATAGAGTATCTCATTAAAAACCTTATACCTAGTGCGAAACGGCTCGATCAATGCGCGTGTTTGTATCAGTGAGCATATACTCTCCAATCTCTATTCTTAACCTCTTTAACATCTCTGTTGTTTTCTCTTTCTCCACATATATATGTACATCACTGAATGCTAACAATCGGGTCATGCAGACTATAACTAGCAAACCATTTTGGAAAATAGTTCATCTAGAGCTGAGTACAAGGGCTGGCCGGCTCTGGGCCTCTCCACCTTCCCAAACAGGATGTCGCTTGTGGTCAAGTAAGCGTCCCCGTAGAAGCGCAGATTGGTTTCTGATCTGGTTGTCACGACATTACCTTCCAGTGAGACCCCAACAAAGGCACCTGTGTTTTCATATAAAAAGTAATGGATCAGGAGGATATATAGTTGTGTTGTGACTTACGAACTTCCTAAAAGGCAGAGCCAAACATCGTAGATACTCTTTTACTTGTAAAGATTTCCTTTGGCTAATGAGAGGACTGAATGCGCACCAATGACTAGGGATGTCAGATTGTATCTGAGATTTTTTTTGTTTCCAGAAATGCGACTACAAAAGTTACTTTTCGCATTATTATTTAACATGCAACAATAAACATCCAAGCAAAGACAGTTAAAAGGGGATGAAAGATACTAGACAACTCAGTCCCATTTCTTAAAATTTTCATTTGGAATTTCTACTTGATAACAATATCACAAACATGCATGCTAATGAGACCCATTTTTATTATTCCAATATTAAGCATGTATCTCAAAGGATAGAACTGCCAAGAGGCAATTTTCTTATTGGTACCTTTGCTGCAGCTGTAAGTGTAGCATATCCCAGAACCTTTTTCACTGGCCCGAACATCTGCTTCAAAGGCTCTGCCGATTGGTCCTGCCGCCGCACTCAATCCTGCCCCAAGAGAAAGATGCATGCAGCTGCTGAATGCCTTGACAGCTTTTCGATCATGAAGCACAATTATAAAATCTGTCAATTCTCCCCCAATCTGGAAAATACAAAGAAATGATATCATCAAAGGGAGATCACTGATCCTAACAACAGACTGTAGTTCTGTCCAAATCATCACTGTGCTTCAATAACAACTTGCTGTTTACGTTGTGCAAATCTCATAAGCAAATGGGTCTGTTGGGCCATAATGCTTAAATGCATTTCACAGAAGTTGTTTGGGAAGGTTATGCAGATTATTGGGATCCCATGGTTTCTTTATGGACATAACATGTTGTAAATCAAAGCAAGACATAGAAACTCATCAGGAAAGTTTTCTCATCACTTGGTGGCCTGGTGCATTGATTAACTTGCTCATGACCTTCGATAAGACAAATGTATACCTAATCTGATCAGCCTATCTTACTTGAACAACATAAATGTTCCTTTTTCTGGTTAAAACCACAAGATTTTATTTCTGATGAGCATTAACCACAGATGCTATCTGTGCATTGAGAGAAGATTTTATTGGACAAATACCTGCAGTCCCCATCCCAATCCAACTGATATAATTGCTGACGGGGCAGACCACGATCCATCTGATCTGCGAGCAACAACAAGGCCAGTGCCAACTTTGTATGTAAGAACTGCACCTGCCTTGGCAACTGTTAACACAGCAAGCCCCTTTGCTCCCTTGAGGATAGATGATGGGATGGACTTCTCAGGGTTTAATATGCCAACCTACACATTCGAAAACAGAAACATATGTCAGCTGTGAATGACAAGGTTACACCTCCTTGAGGGGTAAAACACCACAAATACCTGGCAATATTTCTTTATCGTATTTGTTGCCTTGTATATGTCATACTCCATTGATAAACCAACAGGCAAGTTCAACCAGCTTCTCGTGCTTGTCCAATCCATGACATCATGTTTGGCTGGCTGCATCGCATTACTATTGTAGTTGATCAATATGCCCTGAAGTGGATCAAGTCTATCGTAGCAAGCATCACAAACTCTCTGAGGATCACGCTGTCTGAACTTCATGGGCATCAAACATCTTCCCTTGGAACAATCTTTGCAGAATATGCCCCCACAGAACCGGCAATGGTGCCTTCCACGAGTCAGTGCTGTGAAAGGAGAATTGCACTGCAGACACACATTAGTAGAACTATCTGGTAACCACTCCGGGGGGTCTGCCTGCAACACCTCCCTGTATGCACTGTACTGTAAGGCATTTGCTTCAAGTAGTGGTGGCACACTTGGGACGCAGACAGATGGATGCACTTTAACATCACCATCCTTGTCAAATCCAAGAAATGATACATGTGTGCTTAAACTTTGCTGCTGAGGTGTACTATCCTGGCTCTTGTTTGCGCCCGACACAATTGCAACCAGCCCACCTAGAACAGTCCTCAAATTGATAGTTGGATTAGCTTGTGTTGGAGCGGATGGATCGTCTCTTGAATCATACTCTGATGGTAAGTCTGGTTCCAGAGATGGCTCATAGAGATAATCGTGTGCAGGATATCCATTTCCTGGAACAAGATTGGACAGAGGAGCTCCCTGGCTGTGGTTGCTATCAATTTTGGAGAGGGACGAGTACGATGTCACTTCATTTGGAGTTCCCATGGAATCATTTAGATACAGCACTCATGTAACAATAACACAGAACCACCTGCCAGTGGTTGTAGAGAACTTAAATTAACAGAGGTGAAAGAAAAAGATGCATAAGGCGGGTCCTTCAAAATGTTTCTCTATTTCATTATCAGATCAAGAAGCTCATCCTTTCACCCAATTCATTCATTGCATTGTGTGCCTTTGACAGATAGATGAAATTCTGTAGGCATATTTGAGGGTCAGACGGCTACGGACATTGCAATTCGAACGATGATTAGCTTTCTAGTTCGACGGCTGTCTTAGCATCTTCAGCAATAACCACTGGAACAGAGCCACGAACGATACATACCATTTTTTGTGCACTACGAATCTGAAGGCATGCAATTGAAACTAGACGTGCAACTGCGCTGGGAAAGATATGCTCGTAAAAATAATTCCCAAACAACGACAGACTTGCAGCATGTATACCTTCTACGCAGAAGCAACCGGGACGCTAATTCCGAAACCCTACATGGGGTAGATGGATCAACCAACCCGATCTAACCAGCAAAACGGCAATCAAGAACAAACGCGATAGATCAAGCCCACGTAATCGGATCAAACCGCACGGCATCCTAATCGCACCGCCGTAGAGAGCAAGAAGGACGTCGAAATCCAGGGGAAGTAGGAGTTACCGAGCTCTAGGCGTACCGGATCGGAGGGGCTTTCGAGGCGACCGCCGCGGCTGGACGTGGGGATCTGGGTTGGTTTCTTCCGTTCGCCGGCAGGGAAGGGGAAGAGAAGGGAAGCAAGCCCATCTCCACGTTATCGGGCTCAGGGTTTGGGTTCTCCGGTCGATCGGGCCACGGGTTGGGTATTTGGGTTTCCAAGGGAGCAAGGATGCGAGCTGGCACGCGCCGTAGCGGATCCGGTTTGCTCGTACGTTGGACCTGTGGGCCCGCCCCACTTCCCGGCCCGGCCCGGATGCGGCGGTGGGCCGAGACAAGGCACGGCACGGAAGCGACCGGCCTCTTCGTCGGCACGGCACGAGGGCCGCAAGGAAGGAGAGGCTCGCCGCGGCAGGAGGGAGCATGCAGGGCCGGGCCGGGCGGGGCGGGGCGGTAAACGCGCGTCGCGTGCCGTTTACTTGGCGGTGCGCCTGGGCGTCGGCGGTTTTTTATCGTCAGCCGCGGCCGGCCGTGTGCAAGGGCCGAGCTGGGACGCCGTCTTACGCCGTTCCGGCGGCGGCGTCGGTCGGTCCGTCCTCTAAGTTCGGCTCACCACTCGCCGCCGCGTCCACTCTGCCTCCGGCTGCCCGTTGAAGAACACTACTATAGATCGTTCGACTGTAAAGAATGAAAAGATTGATAACCCGTCATAAAACGATCCTTGAGTGTTGTAACCATTGTTACCCGATAAACTTACCATCTAGATTCATTGAATCCAAACCAGTTTATAATACAAGGTTCATATTTACAGTAAAAACTAAAAAAAGTGACGAACGGCAAAACTGAATCTCGTACCACCGAGTTCGTCTCTGGTAACCATGGCTGTAACTCCTCATCTCTGAGGTAAGCGTGGCCATTGCAACATGGCGATTTGACAAATTCTGAAACACTACTGTTAAATTTCGGCTAGTTTAATTCCAGGGTGACAACAAGAAGATGATGCCATAAACAGCACCGAAACCATCTTATTATTTGTTTATTTATTCATAGCATCCATGAAAAGAACCAACCACACAACACATTCCTCACACCCGGTTCCCCTCCGGCGGCAGCACAGAAGCTCCACATGAATTTGCCTTGAAACTACAACCTAGGAAAGGAAAGGAAAGGCAATGCATTCGTTCTCCAATCTCTGCTTCCCTTTCACCCTGATCAAAGAATGCGAAAAATGGAGCGCTTGTCGTCCATGCTTTTCTTCGGGTAAAGGCCAGATCATTTGCTTGAGGACTCTCCCTCAACAGCCAATGGAACAGTGGTAGCCTTCACGCAACGAAGGCACGGACAGAATAAGCTGAAATGAATCAAGGAGAGCTCAGTGTTCAGGTTCCGTCACGCACCATTTTGTGGTACTTGAGGGCGTAGAGCATCTCCAGGTAGCGGCGAGTCTCGCGCCTGTCAAGGTTGGAGACGTACTTCCAGAAGCCATAGACACCGGACAGGGACACAGGGTCATCAGCCTCTCGGAGTAGAGCTTCCAGGTGTATCTGCATCAAGAACATGTGTCATCGTCTCAGCTTGGTGCAAGTAAGACGGTGTGTGCATCAGATGGTAACATGGACAGATGAGAATATAGCATACTTCTCCTCGATACGCTGGAACCCGCCCTGGGAGATCTTGGTCCAGTTGCTTGGGTCTTCCAGACTCTTCTCGAAGAACTCCACGAGCAGAGCAGAGGACTTGTCGCTCTGATAAGGATCGATGCGCTAGCCAGACACGCCGTGCACAATGATCTCAGCTGGACCACCATAAGCAGTTGCAAATGTCGGAAGGCCACAGGTCATGGCCTCTAGCACGGTAAGCCCGAAGGCTTCATAGAAAGCAGGCTGAGCACGGGAAGCAAAAAACAAAAGTGTCATCACTAGGAAATGTTGCAATTTCGGTCTTTATGAGTGCATAGTTTGACAGTATTTGTCACCTGCACAAAGGCACCCCGCATGTCGCAGATGTAGCGGTAGAGCTCACCGTTGTGGACACGGTTCATCTGAGCAGAGATCCAACAGATGTGCCCGTTCAAGTTGTACTGCTCAATAAGATTGAACATCTTCTTGAACTCGGCCTGCTCCACTTTATCCTTGGAATCCTTCCCATGGTCACCACAGACAACCACAAGGTTAACCAGCTCCGGCAGGCGAGGGTTACGGCCATACAGTTCCACCAGACCTGTCAAATTCTTGACACGGTCCAGCCTAGCCATAGAGAAGATGATTGGTTTCTTCTTGTCCTTCAGCACAAACCTACAGAGGTACGTACTCTAGTAAGATAACGGGGAAGATATCCATCTATCCAACTACAACTAAAATTGATAAAACAATATACAATCCTCACTTGTGCTCAGTGTTCTCAACATCACTGAAGAGTAGTTCCTCAATCTCTGCATGGAGAGAGGTAAGCCTCTTCTGTGATTCAGTGTGTGGGAAGTAGATGGACATGTCAGCACCAGGGGAGATAATGTTGAACTTGGGGTCGAAGACATCAATACCATGGACAACACGATAGAGGACAGGCATTGTGATTCTGTGAATGCCATGTGAGACTCGTACTGTCCCACAGTGTCCTTGCTGAAAATCAGACAATGACATAATATCAGTTGAAGACATTTGCAAATGACCACAAAGCTGTGTGTGAAAGAAATCTTACTTTCCAGCAATCTCTTGGAAGGTACTGGTAATGATGAAGTCAGCATGGTTCATTGCAATCAGGTCAGCTGTGAACTGGCAGGAGAAGTGGTAGTGATCCTCAAACTTCTTCCAGTATAGGTCGGAGTTGGGGTACTTTGTTTTCTCAAGTGCATGGGCAATGGTACACTGCATATAATGAAACAAGAAAGATGATGAAATGCTATAGCGATATAAGTAAATATTGTACTGAGCAAGGTGCTAGAGTGCATACGTGAGTAACACCCAACTTGTGTGCCAACAAACACGCAACAAGGTTGCCATCACTGTATTTTCCAATGATCAGGTCAGGGGTGGCCTGCAGCTCTCCGGCAATCTCATGTGCCACATCCTGGAAGCAACAGAAAAGAAGAAGAAAAAAGATAAATTGACCATTTCGATGAAATGATAACCAATGAACCTGACGGGAGGTGACATATGTACATCGGTGTAACCTGACGGGAGGTGACATATGTACATCGGTGTAAGTTTCCAGGTAAGGCCAGACTTCGAATCGCGAGATCCATTTGCGAACAATCCCATTTTCTGTTCTGAATGGCACACGCAGGATGTGAGTGTGCTCAGTGCCTAGGACATTCTCAAGGCGCTGGCCACAGGTTGTGCCATGTGCATCAGGTAGCAACCTGGTGACCTGGGCGAGACCAAAGAGACATTATTATCTGGGATCAGTTAAAACAGCAAGCTCGTCTTTCATCATATCGAGTATTGAACTTACAATAAGAATCCTTGGTGTGATGTTGAGACCTTGCTGCTTGATCCTCAACATCTCATTCTCCATAGCACGGACTTGATCCAAAATGTAGACGTTAGACAACCTGAGTTGTCATCACAAAACAACATTGGTGACAACAAATATTTGGTGGTGTTTATTTGTCGAAGAGCGAATTTGTCAACTGCCAGAATTGCGTAGGGATTTTACCTGCCCACCAGTATCTGGGTACCCCAAGACATTGGCCTGAGCAAAGTAACCATGAGGGGAGAGGATAACAACATTGAACACCATTGGGATAGTTCCGAGGAACTTCTCCAAGGTGGAAGGATCAGGGGCCTCGAGAAGGTCCGAAAGAAGGTGAATAGTCTCACGGACACGATGAGCACAGTCGCCCCAACCCTTCTCCAAACCAGGTTCTTGGAACCTAAATTTATTCAATGAAAAGGACATTGGTCAGATATGCAACAAGAGTAACTTTTTTGTTCAATGACCATTTGTGTATGATGATTATGCAGCACCTGTGGTGGAATTCCGAGTATGGGGTGTCTGCTGAAAGGCCTGACAAATGCTCCCCTGCCTTCCTCAGTGCACCATGGAGGGCACTGAGACTGCGAATTCTGTCGTTCAACATCATGGTCTGAAAAAAACAAAGCAAGGGTTACAACTCTGCCTGATTCTGCAGCAAGTAATAGTTCCAGTTTCAGTTGTCAGTTGACTATTCAGTGAGCATATAGCAGTAGTTAAAGAATTTGTTCCAAACACTTCATTAATTACAAAATGCAACCCATCATCAGGACAAGTACATAACACATGTTAAACATAATCCCGTCTATATTTTCATACAGGTTGGTTATGTTGTTATAAAATATCTGAGCAGTAATTTTCTGACCAAATTTGGAATGGAACCTATATAGATCATCATCCATGCTCAACAGTAGTGGCACTAACACCTCATTTTTGCCCACTTTCACCGACACGCAACCTCCCAACATGTTTACTAGAAGTGAGATCTAACTTCTAAGTAAGTTAAAATGTATACGCTAGAACACCAGGACATGTCATGGGCACCAAATTTTCATGGCAGGAGCAAAGGATACAGGCCTTTTAGTTTTCAACACACTACTAGTACAAAGACCTAGTGATAATGAGCCAATCTATAAAGCAAGAAACTAGAGACTGTAACCCACCATCCCCTTGTAGTTGTGTGCACGGAGAAAGTTGAGCAAGGGGTACATGCTCTCCTTGTCATGGAACAGCTTTGACGACAGGTGCCTGTTCAAGAACTGCACACCATTGCCAATAGACTTCGAGAGCGATGGGCGAGGGAAGGAGGCGCTGAATGGCTCAAAGTCCAGCTCAAGAACAAAATTGTTCTGGGTGCTGAAATATGGACATCAAAAACATTTTATGACTGTCAGACATCTCACAAAACTAGGGTACGAGCATGACTTGTTAATGTCACAAGTGCAGATACCTTCCATCTGCAAGCTGTTCCTTGAACTGCAAGTACTCAGGGATGCTCAACTCCTCAACACCGAGCGCGCTCACATTGACCCTCACATACTCCCAGACACCAGGCCTTGGGCGGATGGCAAGAGCAACCCATGGAGGGATGACAATTGCTTCCTGTATGAGAAACCAACACAGTTGATTAGATCAAGAGCTGAAAAAACTGCGAGCACCACTAGACAAGTACTGCAGTGAGTTCTGCCGATGCAAACCTGTGCTCCCCTCAGGACATCCTCCAAGGCTGTGCTTCAGCTTCTCACGCTCCCCCTCAGGGATTGCAGCATTGTACTCCGCAATGATTTGGTGGGGCTGCAGCATTCCCTTTCCTTGGTTAACAAGCCTGAACAAAATATTGCATAGCAACAGATACATCAGATCTATCAACTTATGTTACTTGAACAATATTTTTTTTTTTTGAAATCTATCACCCCGTTGTTGTTCTTTCGAATTTAAGTGTTGCAATTCACCTTTACATTAACCGGGAAAAAAAACTGTATAACCAAGTTGAACATTTCAGTGTTACACATGACATCATGGATGATAACATCAAATCCTAGGCACCATGCAGTTCTTTTTGCTGAACATTGTCGACAAAATCTAAACCAACTTGGTGCACACCTGCACGCAAGTCAGGTGTAGTACACAATGCTTGTTGCCCCCACAAAACAGACATTTAGGGATGGCACTACCACTGCATCCCTATTCCTGAACTACCACAGCATCCCTATTCCTGAACTACCACAGTAGCTCAGTTGCCCACAAATGACAGCAACCTGATAGATGCAGCTGCTGGGTAGGTGATCAATCTCTATCCTTTCTTTTACCAGTAACCGACCTAGCCATATCTTCTGGTCCATTAGATGCCTCAGATGGAGATTCAGCCTGGTCAACTCCGTTGGCCACAGTAGTATCATGGCCTTCTTTGCAGGACCCCATCCTACCAATACAAAGCCAAATCCTAACTCTCTCATCACCAGACTTCGCCTGCACCGGCACATGCCAAGATCCCGACTCCGATTCTTGAATCTCTGAAGAATAAGGGGGTGGCAGCATAAGCACCGCCTTTCCTTTATTAAAAGTGTACTTGACCTGATGCCGTTGCTTCCACTTAGGGAAAAAAGATGATCCTAGGAGCTCAAATATGTGATCTCTCATTTCATCATTAGTCACAAGCAAACAGTTCAATCTAATTGCTGCATACAGCCAATACCAGTCATCATTTGACCCACTTGGTGAAGTGTACAATGCTCCGTTTGCTCTCCAAGTTTCAATCAGCTGCTTATTAGATGAATTTTCCATAAGCTTGGCAATGCGTTTATTATGTAGTATGACAAGTGGCCATTTTCCATTATATCTATCTCGCAGCTCTGTTACAACAGCATCCAGCTGAATCAAACTGAAACCACCCTCTGCAAAATTTTGTTGATAAAGTGCAATATTTGCACCATCAACTATAGCTTCGTATTCTTTATGTGCTTCCAACCACTCCTGAAACAGGCTGAAATTTGTTTTGGTCTCCCTCTCGAGGGCCAACCCAGCAACAGAATCAGCGATCCTCTGTGTCTCCTCCATGTCAATATCAACACATGCTAGGTGGCATCCGCACCCCCCACACTCACCATCCGCCCCAACTCTCACCCGCTGCACCATCCTAGGGCCGATCCCAAGCCACCCAAGCTGATGGCACCCGCCACCGTTTGCCACAATGGCATCTTTCACCTGACCGGCATCCCACTCCGCCTTACCAGCCATTGCCGCTCTCTTACACTGGAACCAACCTTCCAACACCTCTGCAGTCTCCTCGCTCACGAAATCCACAGCACGCCTCAGCTTGTGCATATACTCATACACCCTGTCGGCGTCCCCCGCCTTCGCACTGACATCAAGGAGTGCAGCAAGCTCGGGCTCCTCAGGCGAGACGGCGGACGCCGCCATGTGGGCTTCGACGGCGTACGCCTTGTCGGCCTCCCCGGCGCGCCGGAACGCTGTGAGCACGGGACTATAGGAGCGGAGGCGCGGGGCGAGGCCGTACTTTTCCTTCATGGTGGCGACAAACTCGAAGGCCTCGTCCGCAGCGGCGGGGTTGGAGGCGTCGGAGGCGGCAACACGGGCGAGGGAGGTGATGGTGGCCTCGGAGGGGGAGGCCCCGGCCTCGAGCATGTGGGAGAAGACGCGGCGGGCGGCGGCGGCGGCGCTGGGGAACGAGGAGCTGTCGGCGGCGGCGAGGAGGTGGAGGAGCTGGTTGTACTGGTGGGCGGCGAGGCGCGGGGCGGAAGCCGCGTCGAGGTCGGAGAAGGCGGAGTCGAAGGCGGCCATGGCGGCGGCGGCGTCGTTACGGCGGGTGCAGTCGGTGAGGATGCGAGAGAGGTCGGAGTTGGGGCCCTTGGAGCCCCGCCGCGGGCGGCGGCGCGTGGTGGTGGCCATGGGATTGGCCGCGTGGGTGGCGGGGCGGGGCGGAAGAAGAACCCTAATCAGCAACGTGCGTTTGGAGGTGCGTTTGAACAAATTGTCATAACATATGTTCAAGTAGTTCGGTATATTGGAATTTGGAACTACAAGAAGCGCTACATTAGAAATACAGGAATCGTTGTACATGTTTTCAGTACAAACTTAACAAAGTAGAACAACAGACAGAACGTCATCAGAAATCGTTAGCACAAAACATTCGTACAAAGTACAGAACTTTACGCTTGAATTTAGTCAATTAATACTCCCTCCAAAAGAAGAAATAGGAAAAATGACCGTTCCTTCCGCCGACGGGCTCCGCCCCTGGCGGCCACTTCCCCTCTTCGCCGCCCCATGTGAAAGCCTCCCCACGCCCCTCCCCCCAGATCTGGCGTCCTGCTCCCCCCAATCCCGCCTCTCCTTCCCTAGCTCGGCTGGCTCCGTTGGCCGACTGGATTGAGGCTCTCTTGCCGACTCGGACGACACCGACTCCCCTCTGGCGCTCTCCCCGATGATCGCCTCTGCTGCGGCGGATCTGCCGCGGGCTCCCCCCCCAAGTCCCGCCCTCCACCCGCCACGTACTGCCCCCTCTTCTTCGGGACTCCTGCTGCTCGAGCCGAGGTATCCTCCCAACCCTCCTCAGCATTTACTCGAGTTGCGCGAAGTCGGCCCCAAATCCGGGGTCTCTCTCCGACAGCTCAGACCTGCTCAAAAGATCCGCCAGTACCTCCGCCGCTTTGCTCTGACTGCGGCGCTACCCTCCTGCGCTGCGCCCCGATCAGCCTTGAGCGTCGACCTCAACCTGGCGGTGGTTAGGCGCAAGTTCGTGGCGGAGCGACCATTCATCTCTCGCTGGTGGCCATTCAATCCGATTAAATTCACCCCAACTACGGATCGCTGCCGCCACTAATCGCATAATCGCTTTCGCCGCGGTCTTCAAAGGGCGTTGCTTTCGTTGTTTAGCATCTGACCACAAGGTCTCCTCCTGCCGTGACCCCATCCGATGCTTCGCCTGCAATCGTTGTGGCCATCGTGCGCGTGGATCGTCGTCAGAAGCTTGGCGTCGCGGCGCTGTTTCGATCATGGCGTCTTCGTCTGCGTCGCGCACTCTGTCGGCCTCTCCTGCCAATCGACCGGCGTTCGCCTTTTGCACCTTCTCTGCGACTCAAGCTATGAATAGCGAGGCCGGAAGCTCGATCAATCGGGTCATCCTTCTCAAAGTCATCAGACCGGTCCCTTCTAACACCACCAACACCTACAAGGCGGCAAAGGCGATCGAGACCAAGGTGGCCATCCCTTGGGTGGACATGCGCGTCACGCGCCATTGTCCGGAGGATTTCTGGCGATTCGACTTCCCCCAAATAAGAATCGGTTGTCTGTCTGGCTTACATCGAGTTCGGCGGCTGCGACTACGAAATCATTCCCTGGATCCCGGATGCTGCTGCGGCCTCCTCCAAGCTTTTCGTGCGCGCGCGTCTGGGCCTTGAGGGGCTCCCCCTTAACGCCTGGAACTCCAGTGCTGCCTCTGAGCTGCTCAGGGGTTGGTGCTGCTTCGACCGTATTGACCGCCAGTCGCGCCACCGGGAAGCCACCAACCTGTTCTGGGTCTGGGTCTGGGTTGAAAATCCGGATGCCATTCCCAAGCACCTCTCGCTTTTCCTCGAAAATCGTTATGAGGCTCCTCACTCTTCGCTTCGGCCAGGTGATTCATCCCCTCGCTCTGAACCGCCGGAAGGCTCGCCCCCGCCGTCGTCTGGTGCACCTTGACGTCACCGGACTTCTCGCCGCACCTCGCTCTGCGAAGTGCGATGGCAACCCCGTTCTCTTCGATGGACTTTGTGGTCGACGGGACGGCTCCCTTGCGCCAGGAACGCCTCCCCCATTCCCACTGCCGGTCTGACGTGCCCCGGGGGGGGATCGACCGGATGATGAAGATGACAGGGACCGCCATGACCGCAGCCTGCAGGGACGCCGTGATCGTAGCTATGATCGGCCTGGTGGCGAGTCATCGGCCGCAACCGCCATACGGCCACCGCCACCGCCAAGATGATGACCGCCGCTCCCTTCGCCTCGTCGGCGACGGTTTGCTGCGCGCCACTCGCCTTTGCTTTGCCGTGGCGAACCTCTTCTTCGGATGCGCTCCAGATCCCCGTCGCGGTTTCGGCCTGGAGGTGCCTCCTCTGGTTCCTCTCGCCGTTCAACCTCACCCCGCTGGGGTGGACTGTCTCTTGCTCCTGCCTCTGTGGTGCCAACGGATGACCCTGAGCCTATGGACACCTCTCCCCTGCGGAGTGCGCCGGCCCCCTCTGGCGTCCCCTCTCAGCTTGCTGCCGGGCTTGATTTGCTTCCTGCCGCTGCTGCTGCTGCTGTTGTCCTGGAGGCCTCCAGGACGGCTTCATGGTCTGACCCAATGCTCACAGAATCGACTCTCCTCCTGCCTCGGCTCCGCTTCTGCCTTTTTGGCTCGGCCAATGGCCATTATTCTGCAAGCTCTGCCCGTTGTGTCAGTGGGCATGCTGCGATGCTCCAAACAGCTCCGTCCGGCGCTTCATGCAAAGAAGTTCGCCAGACCAACACCGCTGCTTCTCCCTATGCCCCCTGCAAGATTTCGGGCGATGGGCCTTGCACTCGCCCTCGGCTATCTGCGAGTGGGCTCAGCGCGAAGAACGTCTGTCGCCAAGCCAAATGGTGTCCCAGCAGCTAGGATGGCTCAAGAACTCTCATGCGACGCCTTGGCTTCGCTCTCCCTCGAAAAGAAGGTCCGCCTCAAGCGCCGCAGGTTCGTTGCCATGTTCGACTCGCCACTCCCACCGAATCAATTGAAGCTCAAGGTCATCTGGCGGCTAGACGACTCAAGCACGGAACTCATGCAAGCGCTGCACCTCTCCAAGATGATGTGCGACCACTCTTGGCCGACTCCTCCCCGCGATGCCTAGTGATTGTGCGATGATTGTGCCTGCTAGCTGCTGCTTTTACTTTTGGGTATGTCTTTCATGTCAATGTCTGCATTGGTTTGCATCATGCATTGCGTCCGGATGGTGTCTTCGCCCTATTGTCTGTCGTTATGGCCAAGCTTTGGTTTCTTTTTGTGCTGCTCCAGATGCTTCTCCATTTCAAGTTGCTCCTCCAGTCATGCCTGAACATTATGTCCCACCCGCTGCAATGCCATGGTTTCATGCCTGCTGTTTCTTCCGGTTTTCTATGTCTCAATCTGCGCCCCCCTGTGGTCTTGTTATTCGCTATGTCTGAATGCTGTGTGCTCTCCTGGAATGTTCGTGGCCTCAACGCCCCTGCCAGACGGGCGACTGTCTTTCAAACTTTACAAAACATTCGTCCGGCGATTGTTTGCTTACAGGAGTCAAAGCTCCAAAATGTTGATCAGACCACAATTCGGCAGATTGGTGGCCAACGTCTTGCCTCCTTTTCTTTCCTTCCTGCCCATGGTACCAGAGGTGGAATCCTGCTTCTTTGGGATGCTGATAAAGTTCGGATTTCAAACCCAGTTGCTCGGCCTTACTCTCTTTCGGCTACTGTGTCCCTACTGTCTGATGAGACCACCTTCTTGCTGACCTCGGTGTATGGGCCTTCGACTGAGCAAGACAAGCCTTCCTTCTTGGAGGAATTAGTTTCTACTGCTCCTGCTCCTCAAACCCCGTGGCTCCTGATTGGCGACTTCAACCTCATCTTCGAGGCCAGGGACAAAAACAACTCTAACCTAAATCACCGTCTCATGTCTCGGTTCCGTGCTGTCATCGACAGATGTGCGCTACGCGACATTCCTCTGCAAAACAGGAATTTCACCTGGAGCAACAACAGGCAAAACCCCACGCTGGTTAAGCTTGACCGTGCCTTCTGCAATCATGAATGGGATGTGCTTTTCTCAAATCACCTGCTGCAGGCCCTTGCTTCTTCTATGTCGGACCACTGCCCGCTTCTCCTGGCAAGTAATAATGGCCTCTGCAAATCTTGGTCCTTCAAATTCGAAAGCTTCTGGACTCGGGTTCCGGGTTTCCACCAGGTCGTACAGAATGCGTGGAACACGCCAAACCCTCATCCGGACCCCTGTAAGCGGATTGTGCAAAAGTTGCGGGCAACCGCATCGGCTCTTCGTGGTTGGAGCAGATCCCTCTTCAGTGATGCCTCTCTGCAATTCCAGATGGCCAATGCCGTTGTCCTAAGACTGGATGTCGCCCAAGAATCCAGGCAGCTATCCCCTCAGGAGCTCTTGCTTCGTAGGGCCCTTAAAGTTAGGGTCACTGGTCTGGCTGCTGTTGAAAGGGCAAGGAAGAGACAGACCTCCAGGATCTCTTGGCTCAAGGAGGGTGATGCCAACACTCGATTTTT
The DNA here is from genome assembly GCA_036346375.1 of Guadua angustifolia. Classification (NCBI taxonomy): domain Eukaryota; kingdom Viridiplantae; phylum Streptophyta; class Magnoliopsida; order Poales; family Poaceae; genus Guadua; species Guadua angustifolia. The sequence continues at coordinate 5,269,555 of CM070512.1, forward strand.
TCACTTAAAAGCGAACGGTAGACGGCGGAAAAACTTCATCGCGTCGCTTCAGGCGGCCTGGGGCACGGCCACCCTTCACTCCGATAAAGAACGCACCCTCTTTGACCACTTCAAATGACTTCTTGGAACCAGATACGCCCCCTCGCAGGATATCCGCTGGGCCAATATCAACCTTCCGGTGGTTCCAATGGATGACCTCCTCGCTGCTTTCACAGAGGATGAGGTTTTTCGGGCGATCCAATCGCTGCCAGCTGATAAGGCTCCTGGCCCGGACGGGTTCACAGCGGCTTTCTACAAAAAGTGCTGGGAAACGGTTCAGAGTGATATTATGGCAGTCTTTCATTCGCTACACAACGGCCATGTCAACAACTTCTCGCTTATAAATTGCGCCTCTATTGTCCTTGTCCCTAAGAAGGATGGGGTGGGCGCCCCGGGTGACTACCGACCAATTAGCCTCATCCACTCAGTTTCAAAGATCGTCTCCAAGGTGCTCGCCCTCCGCTTGTCCTCTCACATTGATGCTATCATATCGCCATCCCAAATCTGCGTTCATCAAAGGGCGCAGATTCAGAAAACTTCTTCGCTCTCGTAGTCGTCGCGTCACTACAACAAAACGCGACGCCGGTCCTCATGATGAAGCCGACATTTCCAAAGCTTTCGACTTCGGTGTCTTGGGAATATCTGCACGCCTTCTTTGCGCAAGCTCGGGGTTTCGCGACGCAATGGCGTCTTTGGGTATCCAAATTCTCGCGACTTCCTCGTCTTCGGTGCTACTAAACGGAATCCGGGCCTTGATCCTTCATCATCGCGGTCTTGGCGATGCGACCCCTATCGCCTTTCCTTTTGACCTTGCTATTGACTCACTTCACTACTCGCTTCGCAAAGCGGCGGACGATGGCATCCTGCGCGCCCGAGAGGTGCGCTCCATCGCATCGCCTCTCCTTTATGCAGATGACGCAGATTATTTTCCTCAACCCGTTAAGGAGGAGCTTGAGACCATTATTTCAATTTTGGATTGTTTCGGTCAGCGTCGAGGCTCGTGTCAACATGCAAAAGAGCTCCATAGCTCCCATCCAATGCCAAAACATCAACATGCAGGACATCTTACAACCCTTCTCGGGTGAAATCGCCCACTTTCCGACCAAATACTTGGGTATGCCGCTTGCTCTTGGCCGCCTCCGTCGTGTCCACCTGCAGCCCATTCTAGACAAGATCGCGCGGCGCCTTGCAGGATGGCAGGCTAAGCAATTAACCATTGGCGGGCGGCTTACTCTTGTCAAATCTGTGCTTACCTCTATTCCGATATACGTCCTCTCGGCGCTAAAGACACCTAAGAAATTCACGGCCAACATTGACAAGATGAGGCGCAGCTTTATGGGCGAACGACCGGTGCAGTGGAAGCGCAAGGTGCAATGGGCTAAGGTCCGTCGCCTCTCGGATCTGGTGGCCTCGAGTGCTCGATCTCGACAGATTCGCAAGGCGCTCAGTGCGTTAGCTATGGCTCAAGTATTCAAATCCGCAAAGACCGTGGGTCGGCCTCGCTCTTCCTGCGACCAAGCGGATAAACAGCTTTTCTTGTCGGCCACTTCCATTGCCATCGAAATGGCCGCCTAGCTACCTATACGGACTTCAAGATGGCTAAACGGAAGAGCGCCTTGCCAATTAGCGCCTCGCTTTACGGCCATGCCAGGCGCAAAATGAGAACGGTGCATAATGCCTTACAAAATAACAACTGGATCCGTGACATCCGTCACCACCTCAACCCGGCGCTTCTCTCAGAATTCATCTGCTTGTGGTCCGCCATTCAGTCCGTTCCTCTCCAACCCCACATGCAGGACATAATCACTGGTACTGCTTCGGTGAGCCTACTCGCCGAGACGCGTACCTTATTCAATTCAATGGAAGCACCCTCGTGACTTCCAAAGACACAATTTGGACGGCTTGGGCGCCTCAACGCATTAAAATTTTTTTCTGGCTTGCGCAGCAGAATCGTGTTGGACAACAATAACGTCTTGACATTTTAGAGGTGGCCAAATCAATATTTCTGCCTCATGTGCTGTCGGAATCTAGAGTCGACTTCCCACCTTTTCCTTCAATGCAACGAAGTACGTCGCATGTGGGCCTCTGTTGCGGCCTGGATTCACATGCCGTCTCTCCACCCGGACCGCTGGAATAATGGAGCGGATCTTCAGCACTGGTGCATGCATCATATTCTTTCCTGTGCGGGCCACAGGAAAGGTCTCAAATCTATCATTATCCTGACCTGCTGGCACTGGTGGAAGGAACGAAACAACCGTGTCTTCCGACATGAATGGGCTAGCCATGACCAAATCCTGAGCCTAATCAAGGATGACGCCATCTCTGAGGCTCAGCTGCAGAGGCGCCGAAGCTTCAAAGCTTGCTCGGGAGTCTCTAGTCTTGGCCCCCCAACCCTCCCTCTCTCTCTCCCTTTCTCTGTCCGTCCTCCCTCTTTCGCTTTTGGGTGCGACCTCAGCACTCTGTAACCCTATTCATGTAATTGTACTCTTTCTTCTCGTCTAATATATCTACGACTCCTGTCGTCTTCAAAAATACTCCCTCCAATCATAAAACATCGTCGTTTTGGACATCGACACAGTCCCAAAACACATATTTAATCACTAATTTCCATTGTAATAGATTTATAAAGCCTAATTATACTTTTATGAAAGTTCTTTTCAAGACAAATCTATACAGACTATTTTTATGTGTTCAATTTAAATACTAAAAAAGGTATCGATAGCCAGAGTTTAGAAAGTTTGATTGCGCACACTCCAAAGCACAAAATTTTTTGTGACTGGAGGGAGTATTTAACAAATGAAAGCATGGAGAATAGCAGATCACATCAGATTTGGTCAGATCTAACCATTTACAGCAAACAACATATGGTGGAACTAGGCATATAGCAAAGGTGTCATAATCCAACTCATATTGTTGCATGACTTAGAGATATACAAAGCAACCAAGATGCATCACTTAACCACATATTGAAAGAATAGATCCTAATTCTACAAACTAGTCTGAAAAAGTTTAAACTCAAACCTTGAGAAGACAGCAACGAGCTCATTGGTGTGCGCAGATAAGGAATCGCGAATTTTTTACTGTTTTAGCCGATCGTTAAAACATAATTACGTTTTTAGCCATTGCTTCGATAAAATTTCAAAACTAGCCTCTAAACAGTAAATTTCCGCGGAATAATTTTTTAAAATTTTTTAAGCAATTTTCCGCGGATCCAATGCACGGAATTATTTTTTATTATTTTTTCTCCACGAATCCCGCAGATTGGAACCGCGGGAATTTTTTTTTATTTCCCCTCATTCTCCGCGGATTTTTTTTAGTATTTTTTTAATTTTCCGCGGATGGAGTCAGCGGAATTAATTTTTTTAATATTTTTTAATTTTCTGCTGATGGAGTCAGCGGAATAATTTTGGATTTTTTTTTGCGGTTTTTATTTGTCGACGGTTTTTTTATTGTTTTTATTTGTGGACGGTTTTTTTTCGCTTGGACCGGAGGAAACTTTATTCATTTTTTGGCGATGCGCGGGAGGAATTTTGTATTGTTCTAGTCTTTGAGGAGAAAAAATTATGGTTTTAGCCGATGCGTGGATAGAATTAAAAAATACCTCATAAACAATGAAATTCAGCGTACATAATCCGCGGAATATTTTTTTATTAATTTTTTAAATGATTTCCTGCGGATTGCAGGAAATCTGCGCGCATAGTGCAGGGAAAAAAGGCGCGCGTGGAAGAAAAAAAATGGCCGGAGGAGGAAAATTAAGGTGCACCAGAAAAAATGTTAAAATCATTTTAAGAAAATTAGTCATATTTTTGTGACTAGTTGAATGAGATATTTCTGATTGGCTGAATGAGAAATTTTTGCGACTCGTTGAATGAGAAATTTTTGTAAGTAATGTAGTTTTTTAATAATTGCGAGAATAATATAATTAGGAATACAACAAGAAGATATAGAAGTTATTAAAAAACTACATTATTCTCGCAAAAATTTCTCATTCAACGAGTCGCAAAAATTTCTCATTCAGCCAGTCAGAAATATCTCATTTAACCAGTCACAAAAATACGACTAATTTTCTTTAAATGATTTTAATGTTTTTTCTAGTGCACCTTAATTTTCCTCCTCCGACCATTTTTTTTCTTCCACGCACGCCTTTTTTTCCCCTGCACAATGCGCGCAGATTTCCTGCAATCCACAGGAAATCATTTAAAAAATTAATAAAAAATATTCCGCAGATTATGTACGCTGAATTTCACTGTTTATGAGGTACTTCTGTAATTCTATCCACGCATCGGCTAAAACCGTAATTTTTTCTCCCCAAAGACTAGAACAGTACAAAATTCCTCCCGCGCGTCGCCAAAAAATAAATAAAGTTTCCTCCGATCTGAGCGAAAAAAAACCATCCACAAATAAAAACAAAAAAAAACCGCAAAAAAAATCCAAAATTATTCCGTTGACTCCATCAGTAGAAAATTAAAAAATATTAAAAAAATTAATTCCGCTGACTCCATCCGCGGAAAATTAAAAAAATACTATAAAATTTTTTTTCCGCGGATTGGATTCGCGGAGAATGAGGGGAAATAAAAAAAAATCCGCGGTTCCAACCCGCGGGATTCGGGGGAAATAATAATAAAAAATAATTCCGTGCACTGGATTCGCGGAAAATTGCTTAAAAAATTTTAAAAAATTATTCGGCGGAATGGATCCGCGGAAATTTACTGTTTAGAAGCTAGTTTTGAAATTTTATCCAAGCAACGGCTAAAAACGTAATTACGTTTTCACGTTCAGCTAGAACAATAAAAAATTCAGGAATCGCTGATGCACTCCCTCACACTGTGGAGACGGTTCAGGACGCGCTCACCAATACTTTCCCCGTTGCTATCCTCTAGTTGGGTCCTCAAGCCTAAGACTATCTCCAGCAATTTTTCTTCATTCCCTTCTTTTTCCTCATTCTTTTCCCCATATTCATTCCCTTCATTCTTATCATCTCCAGCAGCATCCCCTCAAAGGGAAGATTCTCTCTCCAAATCCCTTCCGAAGGGAACCGTGAAGAGAATTCGTTGGAGTACTTGGAATCTGTCTGCGAAGAGATTTGGAGACTGAAGGGGTATCGCTGGAGATAGTCTAACAGCCAGAAATTATTTATCTGAACCACTTCAATATACAGCATTCGGATGCAGTCATCTAAAGAGGAGATATTTCAAACACATATTTTTATTTTTCTTTGGAAAGCATGTTTCAAGGCCAAGTCATCCTAAAACCCCAAGAAGTCAAAAACCCAACAGCTGATTTTGGCATGGCATTTGACCACCGGACGTGGAAAACCTGAAAGGATAAACACCAAGAAAATCTAGACATTTGACAAGAATAAAAATATTTATGACAAAATAAACAACAATTCCCAGGAAAAAGAAACAATACAAAATTAAATAACAATACAAGAATCGAGAAGTCTACACCAGAACAACAAGAATGCTTGAGGCGGGCAAGAAATGGCGACAGGGAGCACAGATGGTCAGAATTGAGGAGAGGAACCAACAAAGATGGAGGGGACTTGAATTTTCCTCCCTCCGACAACGGCGCTTGTCCTGAGTCCTGACAGCACCGAATGAGCTCAACATAGAGCCAAAGCAGGAAGAAAGGGTAACGCATCACTGTGCCTCAACAAAATTTAGTTTGGGAACCAAATCATGGGATTAGCATGGGCTATAGCTAATTAAAACTATAACCAAAAGATGAATGAGCAAAGGAACCCAGAATGAACACCAGGTTCCAAGATATCCAAAAATGACACTCAATTCGTGTGTCTCTTCGGTTCTGTGTATGACATGTGGGTCCATCTGAGTTTATGACAGTGGGCCAGGGTGTCAAATACCGAAAAAATAAATTTTAAAGGTGACAAGTTCTGAAATCTCTCCATCAAACAAGAAAAATCTAGGATTTCTCAGGAGCTAACCTTTATAACTTTGGCAACCTTTGCTTAAAAAACTAACATATTTGTACAGGTTGGGTAAAAAGGAAACAAAAAACTGCTGGATCATGCATTCCAGGTACTTCAAATATGCTCTCAGAAAAAGAAAAGGGGGGAAAAAGGAAAAACTCCAAACTAAAACCCATAAACGCAGAGCTTGCTAAAGCCCAGCATCTCTAAAGAATATCATATTCACGCGCAGGCAAGCAGGATATGCGATCCTAAAGTTGATATTTATACTGGATCGATACCTATGCGTTACTACGAAAAATAAAATTAGTAACGAAACATAAAGATCAAGTAATAAAAGATAATTGTGCTATAAGATCAAATATCTATTTCTCACGATTACAAAAATTTTTATAGTTTCTTCTCCGATATGAATTAAAACCAAATATATTATACGTAGCAATATATATTACCAATCTCAAAAATCAATCAATCATTTTTATCCCTTTTTGCAATTTATATTACCAGCTCGCGTTCCTCTTTCTCTCACCATGCCCACAGCGCACGCTGTGGAGTTCGCCTTCCTCGCCGCCCACTTCGTCACGCATGTTATGGTCGCGTAGTCAGTCGCCACGGAGAAAGCGGCCACCGCCGCCACTCAACCTTTGCACCTCCGCGTCTTTTGGATCGCCACCGCTCTCGACGCCACACTCTTCTTCGCTTCAGCGGTGATCCGCTGCGCCGACGGTTCCCTACTCTTTCCAGATGACCTTGTCGCTTTTGCCTGCCTACTCGTCTCCATGTCTCTGGCGTACCTAGCTATCACTGACTTCACCAGCCATGATGCCGAAGCCCATGAAGATGAACCAGAAAACAACAGCGCCGAGGCGCACGGCGTGGGCGCCCGCCATGCCGTGCACTGCTGCTTCGTTCCTCTCTCTCGCGACGTTCAGCTGGATCAATCCGTTTATCTCCAAGGGGTATGCCAATGACTCTCTCACCACCGACGACGTCCCGCCGGTGTCGCCGGGCAACAGCGCCGAAACGTCGTACGCTTTGTTCACGTCCAATTACCCCGCGCTGAGGTCACAGCACTCGGTGGGCATCGCGCTCTAGCTGTCCTTCTAGCCGCAGTTACTACTAACCGCGACACTCGGCCTCCCGCGCCTCACGGTCATGTACGTCGGTCCGTCACTTATTGATCAGTTCGTCGAATTCATTCGCCGTAGCGGCACGACATGGGAGATCTTGAATGGATTCTCTTAATTGATTCTGTGAAAACTGTTGACGAATACTCATACCAGGGGTACCCCACAGCAAAGTATACCTGCTCGTATTTCTCTCAGTCATCTGGGTTCGGAACCCAAATCAGCGATGCTGCCGAAGGCGGGAGAGGGTATAACCTGAGTCTTCGTTCCCCAGCAAGATGGGATTATCATTGAATATTGGCTGGATCACCGAATAAACCGTCTTGGACCCGGCCTTAGCCCAAAGGGGCCCCGAAGGACCCTCGGCCCGACCGAGCCTCCTAGGGCGCCTCGACTTGTCGCCGGTCGTGTGCCCCGCCCGCCAAACCGGACCAAAGCTGGTGGTCGGAGTCCCAAAGAGCTCGGCTTGACGACCCCGCCACATCACCGGTCGGCACCAAGCGGTCACCACCCCATGGGCCTTAATAACCATCTTTGGGACAGTTGCTCTTTCCCAAGGTGGCGGGGGACCGCCGAGTCAAGCACCGATCCACTCGCCCGCTTGGTCTGATGAAGCGCGACTTCAACCCGGCGGTGCCAAGACACAAGATAGACGGCGTCGAGATCGACAAGCAAGTCTGTGGCGGTAGCGCCTTCCCGATGAAGCACCATCCTTTGTGTCTACCAACCCGGCATGGGTAAGCAGCAACCCGTCAGTCATCAGGACCGAAGACCAAGACTAGCATACCCCTACCTCTTTTCTCCAAATTTTCGTGTAACCTACCCCCTCCGACTATATAAAGGGAGGCAGGGTCCCCGGCAACAGGGCGAATCCCTTCATTCTTCCTTATCCCACCTCGCTTGCTCTCCCGACCCGAACGACCGTTCGAGGCTCTTGAGCTTCGCCGTTCGGATGAGCGCTAAGGCGTGTAACCTTCCACACTCTGAGCAACGAGATCCACCACCACGAACTGGAAGTAGGGACGTTCGGTCCGAACCAGTATAAATCTGAGACTCCTCAGCCCGATCCAGTGCTCATTCGAGGCTTCTTTAGCCTAACCATTCGAGGAGAGGGGGCGCGTGATCCCCTATACTTACAAATTTACCTGCCGGTAGGGGTGAAACCGGGTCGGATACGGGCGGATATTGCTCGTCCCGTATTCTAACCCATATTTTTTTCGGGATTCGGAGTCGGATACGGATGTCCGGATCTGGATCTGGTCGGATTATTCGGGATTTGGATACGAGCGGATACAGCGGATTGATTCGGGATCGGATATCATAATCGGATAGTAGTATAATACATAATTGTGTACATAAAAGAACGAATGAAGCATTAACCTTATAATATTAGCTTCAAGTCATAATTATTTCAACGTAGGATAATAGTATAGTTAGAGGTGCAATTTAGTGACTCAACTAATTCCAGTAATTTGAATAGAAAAGAAGTTTATCAAATAAGTTGAATAAATCAATTTAGGTAAAAGCATTATGTCATCACTCTATTTGTTTGTTGATAGATTTGTTGAAGTTCACGCTTAATAATAAAGTAGTGTTTTTTAGTGCCAGTATCAAACAACTATTTTATCTATCCAATAATGAACCAAATTAATGGAAGGATAACTGATTTTATCCGGATATCGGATCGGATATTTACCGGATATCGGGTCAGATATTGCTCTTCCCATATCCTAACCCATATTACATGAGATTTTTCGGTTACGGATCGGATATTGCTCTTCCCATATCCTAACCCATATTACATCGGATTTTCCGGATACGGATACGGATAACATCGGTACGGATTTTAAACGGATTTGGGATCGGATCGGGCGGATAGTTCCTGTCCTGTTTTCACCCCTACCTGCCGGTTATACGAAACACCGACAACTGTACAGCATATATAGAGTACAAAAGGAATGATTGGCCGGCTATTAATTACCAGCAATAATCAGGGATTTTGCTATAATAATCAACCATATTTAGAGAGATATGGCTGGCTGTAAATCAGAAAAGAATAATTAGCTATAATGACCGATCATTATTGGAGATAGGGGGCTAAGAAGAACGAACCGCCGCCACCAACTGCAAATTTATATTAGTAGAGTTTAGCGGGTAGCGACTAATCCAGATTGTAAAGCAGAACAACTATTGGATCTTCCCAACACTTCACCCACTCATCCATCTTCAGAAACCCCCAAACCAAACTTCTTTGTGCCAAACATACCAACCAAACAATGACATCAGAGCACGAAAGCGCATGCGGGTGCTAGAGTCAGCACATTAGCATAAAAATAAAATCTAATTCTTAACCACTCCAACTAGTCCTTGCTCCCAAGTGGAGGAAGCCAGGAACCCACCAAATCAACAATCTGATCGAAATTTAGAGCGATAATCCCTCTTAGAAAAATTTAGAGCGATAAGCCCCTCTTATCCTCACAAAACCAAACTCAAGGAACCAGAAAAAAAAAGATTTTTGCAGCACATCTCCTAAATCACTGGAAACCTACCCAGAGATATTTACACAGTTCGAACAATACCAACATTTGGAGGTCAAATTAACAGCATTCATCCATGGTACTGATACTAAAAAAACCTCCTTTTTTGCCAGGCTAGTGAAAACATTCTCGCTCCAAAGAAGAGGAGGCAGAATGCTCAGAGAGCCCAAGAAGACGCCAGACGAACGGAGTGAAGACTGGAATGGCGTGGGGAGCAGAGCAATGCCTCCACCCCTATTTATACATGGAGATTGTGAAGGCATTGGCCAGGTGCCTCCTCTCGACCTCATGTCACGTTCCTCACTTGATTTCACCGATCAACACTAACACCAGAACTCAATTGATAAACCAAACACACAATGCAAAGTACTGGGAGACAAAATACCAGATACTTGGGATACAGTTGGTGAAAAGAGGGAGGCAAGGATCAAGAGAGGAAGGGTGGGAATGGAGAATTCAAATTTGGGGTAGAAACAACAGAGAAACTAGCAAATGAGAGAGAGAGAGAGAGAGTTAGCGGGAAGAAGGAAGCTTCGTTTGTTCTTTGATGCCTTTTCTGCTTGTTGCTCCTTGCCTTTGTCTTGTCTTTTCCTCAACCGATTGGGCCTTCTTTGGCCCATGTCCATGACATTCCTCCTCCTTGAATCGCGCTTGTCCCCAAGTCGAGGATAGCAAACCGTAGATCGTACATGTTGTCACCACCAGATCCCATGGCAATTGCAAGTACGACTTCGCTCCCACTTGATCAACACACCGGTCATCTATCCTGTTCAAGAACTCTGGTCGGAATGTCTGCCGAGCTATCTCAATCACCTGCTTCTTCATTAGCCCCATCACAAAATTCAGGCTTAAATGAACTCCTTCTACAATTACAGATTTTTTCCGCTCCTCCCAAGCCGTAATTAACCTGTCAAGGCTGCCAATGACCATCTCAATTTGCGCCTTGAATCCTTCTATTGCCATTTGCTTTTTGCTGATCAATTCAGTTCGAGGAGGCAATTCTGAGGATCTGTGATTAGGTTTATCATCTGAAATTCCACCATCTTTGTCTCCACTTGAATTTGAATGAGAAATACCAACCAGTTTATTTGCCTTGCGCTTTGCCTTAGCTTGAGCAACTGCAACAGTATCTAGATAATCTCCTGCATGGTATGTTGAAGCATATAGTGAAAGTGCATTTAGGCACTAATGTTATTTTGGTGATTAATGACAAACGCATATAATGACAATCTATGTAATTGTGTAAATGCTTAACTTAGTGCTCAACAAATGACAAACCTCTAATATGATTATATTGCTAACGAGACTAACATATTTATTGCCAAGTTGAGTATTAGTGTATTAGTCTCATCTATTTAGAGGAAAATCAAGTGGATGGTTAAGCAAAGATAAGGTATGCAATTTTGGTATCCATTCTATATTTGTTATTGCATTCCTTTTGTGCAAATGCATAGTGAATTTCAAGTAGTATGTTGATTATATATATGCACATTGGTTGATATCATATTTATCTGTGCATATATACTCATTTGAGTACATTATGTGCTTTATCTTTAGTATGCATATATTAACTAGAGTTAAACTTTACATTGCCATAAATTGTCTTGGTGCATGCATGTTTTAGTGTGTATCTTCTCATGCACCTCTCTAGTGAAGTTTAACCTAGAGTTGGATCACATATTTACTCTTGTTCAATATTAGTTGCATATGTACAATTAGTGTATATTCTTCATGTGCTTCATTTAAAGTAAAGATCGTGATCCTTTGCCATGATTTAATTGTTTCGTCATATTGGCAATTATCTCTCTAGTGCATATAGATCAATTACATATTCATCATAATGCACTTAGTAGAGAACATTTATAATGTCAAGTGTTTCCATTTATATTGTGCTTCGTTATGTGAAACACTTGTGGTAATCAATCGCTCTCAAATATCAATTTATTCATATCTATTGAGCTTTTGGGACTAATGTCTTTCATGAGTGGTTTGGAAAGAATTAGGTCTCATGTGCGTATGATGACCAAGATATCTTGGAGGATGATCGTTAAGCTGAGGTCAACAAGGCAGCGGTGTCACCAAGAGTTGAGGACTAAGTCAAGATCGACTTGGCGTGGAGATCGTCGGAGAGGATGATCAAGTCAAGGTCGATAGGACGAGAGTCTCATGAGGTGAATCAAGTCAAGTTGGACAAGGCGAAGACGTCATCAATCATTTATTAAAGACATCATGCACATTGCATCCACGGAGAAGATGGCATGCGGATTGAATGTAAGACTTAGATTTCTCGTTTGAATTTGAGTCTAAGGATTGCCGTACTATTAAGAGGGATGCTCCATTGAATGACTTTTAGATGTGTCAAGTGCTCAAGTGATCCATCCTTGTGAAATTTAGAGAGAAAGTGGTGTTGGTGGTGCCGAAAAGTGAGGGTTGTAGGTCTCCCTTGAATTCTTTGTGAAATCTGAATTTATCCTTTGAGATTTGGGTAGTGAGACCTTGTTAGTTGTGTAGCCATTGTCCTTAGCTTTCAATAGAGTCCAAATTCACTGAAATCGGAGTCCGGAGTCAAAAGTTATGCTCGTTTTGGTCGAGCTGCTCAGTACACATCGGATAGTCCGATGTTGACATCGGAAAGTCCGATGTGGACTTAGAAAATTTTGTGAAACATCTTTAAAAATGGGTTCTCTCTGGAAATATCGGATAGTCCGATGTTGATATCAGATAGTCCGATGTTCCAATGTCGGATAGTCCGATGTCTGATATCGGATAGTCCGATGTTCTCTTGGAAATCTGAAAATTTACACACATCGGATAGTCCGATGTTCCATATCGGAAAGTCCGATCTGTGCTTTTTATTCACAAAAATTTGAATTTCGAGTGGAGTCGATCTGGAGTTTTACACACATCGGATAGTCCGATGTTCAACATCAGATAGTCCGATATGGGTCTGACAAGGGAATAACGGCTAGTTTTTTGGAACCTCTATTTAAAGCCCTCTCCTCTCCATTTCGAAGCGGCAGTTGCTCCACTGGTTTTGAGGTGTTCTCCTCTTGTTCTTGAGCCCCCTAAAATACCACTTTGCCCTTAGATCTTAGTGATCCCCTTTGTGAGAAGGGTAGGGAAGAGTTTGAGGAGTGAGGTGTTAGATTGAGTGGATTTGAGTTGTTGAGCACTTGATTTCATCTCCAAGTTTGTTCTTCGTGAGCATTTGTTACTCTTGGAGGTTGAGGACTCCTAGACGGTTAGGAGGTCGCCTACGAGCCACCGGTTCTTTGTGTGGTGTGCCGTAGGAAGTTTGTGAAGGTTCGATTCCGCCTCCGCAAGGGAAGGGATCAAGAAGTGAAGCCATGAGTGCATTTGTGCAACACCGGAGGACAAGGGTCGAAGGAGACCCGGCTCAAGCGTGATCAAGCCTCAGCCGTGAGTGCAAGGTGCAACACCGGCGGCTAGCGGGTTGAAAGAGACCCCGTGTCTTGGTGATGCCGCGTGAGTGCTAAGTGCAACACCGGGAGGAAGTGGGTTGAAAGAGACCCCGGCTTGAGTGTGACCGAGCCGCCTCAACGGAGACGTAGGATCCCCTCAAGGATCCGAACTTCGGGAAAAACCAACCGTGCATCAAATCTTTGGTTTGGTCTTTTCTTGTTGCTTTGATTAAATTTGCCTTGATTGGTTTGGTATAAAAGTAATTGTTATAGCTAGCTTACTACTTCTTTTGTTGCTTAGCCTTGCCTAGCTCTAACTTGTGATAAACTTGTTTGCTCACGTTCTTATCAGATAATCCAATTGTGCATATCGGATAGTCCGATATTCTAAGTCGGATAGTCCGACATCCTAAGTCGGATAATCCGATATTTTTCCGCTGCGATTTAGTTTAAATTTTATAATTCGCCTATTCACCCCCCCTCTAGGCGACATCCCCTGTCCTTTCATATAGAAGAGGGTTTTCTATTTCATCTACAAAGCTCCTCATCATGTGCCGTATAGAGTCAGTAGAAACTACTGTGGTCATACCCAACCTACAACCCAATAAAGATGATAGAGTGGACTTGCCACATCCGCTTGTCCCACACAACAGTACTGTCACTGATTCCTTTCTCTCCTTAATCCTGCAGGCAAGAAGCAAGTCGGCTCTCTGATTGGGCCCGACATACTTGTACAAAGTCAGGGCATCACATACAACATCGAATACTCTCTTGCTGATATTGAAAAGGAATTCAGCTAGTGTTTTTCCCAGCTCGGTCTTGCGTTCTCCAAAACCAGAGGCCTTGATAGCAGCAATCTTCAATGATCCTCTAAGCTTGTTGACAACAAGGGTAGCAAGAGCCTCCTGCTCAATATCCTCAGCAATTATCAAAATTGGATATGCACCTCTAATGGCTTCCTCTAAAACATTGATAAGATCCCTTGCATTGGTGATTTTCTTGTCCACCAAAAGTAGCTTGCAGTTCTCATACTCAGCAGACATTTTCTCACTGTCAGTTACAAAATAAGGAGAGATATAACCACGATCAAATTGCATTCCCTCCACAACATAGAGATTATTTTCGGAACTTCTCCCTTCTTCAAGGGTAACCACACCCGTCCGCCCGACCTTGCTCATAGCCTCTGCTATCATGTTACCACTTTCATAGTTGTTGCCAGCACTGACCGCTGCAACATCTGCAAGTTCACTATCTTCAACCTCCTTTGACAGCTTCTGTAGTTCTTCAACAAGTGCTTTTGCTATTTTCTCAATACCACGAGTAATTTGTACAGGATTAGCACCAGCTGCAACAACCTTAACACCCTCAGCAATCAGCCCCTGAGCAAGGACCACAGAAGTAGTTGTCCCATCTCCAGCTAAATCAGTGGTCTTTGCTGTAGCTTGCCTAACCAACTTAACTCCAATATTTTCAACAGGATCCTCCCGATCAACTGTGTCCTCGGTTTGCTTCTTTTCTTCAACATTATCTGTGCTTAGTATGGCATTCGTCTCCTTTGTGCTAGTGTCTTGAGCCTGCTTCTTTTCCTCGACATTTTCCATGCTTCGTACTGCAGACACTTCATTTGCACCAGTGTCTTCAGCATGCTTCTTTCCATCAATGCCATCTGTGTGTTGCACAGCATTCTTCTCTGCACTTGTGTCTGTAAAAGCAATTATACTTTCCTTACTAGCTTCTGTAACAGAGATAACAAGATCTCCTTCCTGTTGCACCAACAAATCAGTATCCTGTGTGTCATCCTGACTAGTATCTCCATTTGTTTTGTTTTCTTCTGAATCTGCAAATGTGTTACTATCTGTAGCTGAAATTTCCTCCTCATTTGTCCTTCCCGTTGGCAAAACAGTAGAAGGCATGCCATTGTAATAAGAAACTCCATTGCTAAGCTCGTGTTTTCGTTCTTTCTTCTGTGCTGGTATTGGTTTTATATCTACAAGCTCGCACCAAGCCTCCTCTGGAATTACTATCACTCGTAAGCGCAAAGTGTCCAGATTGTCACCTTCACCAAGTAATGTACGCCACGGTCTTGACTTCGATGCGGAAAATATATTAGAATCCTGCACATCACACTCTTCAGTATCCTTCTTGGAGGTGATTTCCTTGAGAATCCTCGATATCCGATAACAAAGAGCTTGTCGAGATGCAACGGCCATGAAGGGCCTCTCGAGCTCGCGTCGCATCATGGCATGACCGGAACCGGACGAGCACCTCCACGCTACCAGTCCTCCCGAGCACATACACATTTTCAGCGCCAAATGTGTCAAAAACTTGGTGAAACACCTCCTCAGTCACCGGATAGAGCACATGGCTCACCGTGACATGAAGAACATGACCGGTGTTCGCCTCCAGGTGGCCTGACATTTCGTCAAACACTTGGCTATCACTGACAGGGGTGGTAACATCTTCATGGCTGGAACATGTGGTTGATGCTATGGCGTCCACAAGGCTGCCAAGCTTCTCTGAGATGGCTTCCATCCTGGTGAGGAGCTGCTGCCGCAACCTCTGCTCCTTCCCAAGGACGAGGCGGACATGGGTGAGGCGGCGCCGAATCGGGAGGAGGAGGTCGCCATGAGCTGGGGAAGGACAAATACCTCTGAATGGCTAGATCTGCTCGGGTGGTGGGTCAAGGATAGCCAGCAGTGGCAGGGAGACCAGGCGGGCGTCGGGCTCCTCGGGGATCGGCCGGCAGTGGTGCGAGCCGGTGAAGATGACGAAGCGAGACGGCGGCGGCGGAGGTGAAAATGAACCAGCTCTGATACCAAATGTCACGTTCCTCACTTGATTTCACCGATCAACACTAACACTAGAACTCAATTGATAAACTAAACACACAATGCAAAGTATTGGGAGACAAAATACCAGATACTTGGGATACAGTTGGTGAAAAGAGGGAGGCAAGGATCAAGAGAGGAAGGGCTGGGGAATGGAGAATTCAGAATTTGGGGTAGAACAGCAGAGAAACTAGCAGCCGAGAGAGAGAGTAGTTGGCAGGAAGAAGGAAGCTTCGTTTGTTCTTCGATGCCTTTTCCTGCTACTGCTCCTTGCCTTTGTACTGTCTTTTCCCCTTAACCGATTGGGCCTTGCTGCTCGGCCCATGTCCATGACACCTCACTCCTCAGTCCTCACGATCTTCCACCCTCCCGTCTATTAAAACGGCTTATCAGTTGAGCCCTTTTACGGTAACGTAATATTAAATATTTCTTGTCTATTCTATCTAATCTAACGGATTAGATTAGTTAAGATTTACTTATACTTTCTATGGTATTATTGTAATAGAATTCGTATGAGAGGTAGTACCGTAGTAGTGTAATTTTCTATTTTTTATTTTGAACATAGACCGTGGACGTCAAGTCTATGGCCGTGTCGTCGGCCGGGCATGCCCTGCGGAGTGGCGGCTGCGAAGGGCGGTTTGAGCGTTGGGTCAACACCATTGACGCCGCTCGGCCAACCAGAGCCGAAGCCGTGGATGCGGTTTTAGAAGGAGGAGCAGTACACAAAGCCCACCGTGTGGCCGCCTGACAACACCACCAGGTCCTTGGTTGACAGTCCACGACCATGGAACGCCTGCTTTAGCTGATCAAAGCTCGTCGTCAGCCCAACAGCATCGTCGTATCCTTCGCTAGCGATACCCGCCCGTCAGGCCGTCCCACCGGCACCGACCAAGACGGACCACCAGACTACATGCATGCGCACAGTTCCGATTAATCGATTAATTGCGACACAAACAATTGAAGTATACTTCATACACACTGATCGATTGCTGCTTTCTACAAGCGCGCAGCCTAATATATATCAACAGAATTAAATACATACCAGCGTGACGGCGTCCCTTGCGGCGAGCACGTGGATGTTAGCGCAGGAGACGATAACAGGGCAGAGTGCCTCGACGACCTGCTCGACGTATTTGACAGGCCTAGGCCCATGGAAAAAATGGAGATCTAAAGTCCATAATACCAGTAGAAAATATACGGTTAGATCTGATTTCTACTACCGTTATTTACTATTTATGTTATCTATTGTAAAATTTCTCTATCAGTTTTCATCACAAAAAAAGGTGCTTTCTCTTGTCACTGTTCAGCTTCTTTCTTGGCAGATTTGTAGCAACGGCTGCACGGGGGCCGTAAAAACTTCATTTTGGATACTAGTATTCTCAATGATTTAAATCGCAGTTTTAGGTCCATCACAGCAGCGAGGAATATGAAAAGTCTATTATAGTTATAGCGGGTTATCACGAAAACTATACTATACGTCGTGGTTTACTATATTTTTACTAGTTCAACATGAGGTATCGGTAAATTATATATGATGAACTATATTTAAATTTAAGGTATATGTTATGGTTATTATATATTAGTGATATAAAGTGTAACAGAAAATATAATATCTTTACTACTTTAATTAGGAATTTGTAGCGGTCGTCCGTTCTCCTTCAGAACATCTGGTATGTTGGATCCGACATGAACGACTGGGATGTTGTCGAGATATGCTCCGTTTGATATGTGTATGAAAGAAATTGTACTTTATTGTATATCTTAATATCCTTTCTACTTATATGTATCATCTTTTTTAGGATTTTGTTGCAACACACGGGCACCCTACTAGTATATATATAATTATGTAAATTTAGAAGATGGATTTGGATTTTTTAACTAATATATATTACTTCTAGAAGTCAAATTAATTTAATTTAAGTATAACAAATATGATAAAAGAAGAAGATCTTAAACAAAATATAATTAATGTTTAGAAATATAAAGATAACTAACACATGTAGCAAAGCAGAGCTATTGTGGCTACAAAAATAGTAGAAATAGCGCTTAATATAGCAGCTATAGTAGTTATATCTGTGTTCGTAGAATTTTATTTAATCGTGTAGCGTTTTATATCTTAAAAAAACCTATCGTAAAACTATAACGGGCTATTTAAATGGCAGATAATTCTAGACAGAGTTTTATGCGGTAATACCGTGACAAGTTCTGTGCTCGTCGTGAGGTGTCGCCGTTTTGGATTAGCTGGTAAGTGGTACCAAGATTGTTGCAGAGCATTGGATGCCTCATCTCAGGCATGCTGCTAAAATGTCGTTTTGTAAAGTGTGCACGTAAGGGTGCAATCGGATCGGATTCGGACGGATATCGTTTTTTTCGTATCCTAAATCATATTTTTTATCGGATTCGGATAGTGTCGGATACGAATATGGTATGGATAATATCGGTTGCGGATTCGAATCAAATATGGAGCGGAATCGATACGGTATCGAATAACTTTATCGGATAACGCGCGAAAACAGATATCGCAAAAAACACACATATAGTATCGATTAACTAACCGTATGAATGCAACATGCAACAAGATTATCGCAATCTAGTAAGTCATTTTATCGGGCAATCCAACAAAATTGAAAATTTGGTTCTTTCATGTATATATCCATAAGCCAGCTACATCCAAGTGCTGTGTAATCACACTTTCCTACATATCAAGACTGGCAAACAGCACCTCTTAATTACAACTCATGAATATGGAAGATAATCATTCCAGTTTTAACCATACAAACTGTTTAGCTAACTTCAGATCCTTCTGAACTTTTGAAGTTAACAGCTAACTGAGGTAAGGTAATTTGTTATAAAATCCAAGTATGTAGCTTTACCTATACTGTGATCATGACCCAGAAAACAAACTTATTCTTGCATGCCCTTTTTCCGTTTGTGACGATCTGTAAAAACCTACAATTTGGAACCTTTTGACTCCCAATCCCATAATTTATCTTATGTACTAACGACACTAAAAAAACAGAATTAAGCCTCAAGTTGCCAATCCCATGCTATAACTAATACAATTACCCCTAAAATAAGAGTTTGGGTAAAATGGAAATGTGAAATCTTGACTTGGTAGGAGGCGAGAAGAGAAGCACATACCGCTCCTGCGCCCGAGGCCGGTGCCTCCTTCCACTGGACTTCTTCAAGAACAGCAGCAATCCAAGAACCACGCACATCGTCGGGCCACGAACGAGACACATCCAAAGGCAAAGACGAAATCAAAGCATCAAACCCTAAGCCCCCACCACGGAGGGAGGGATGGGCGGGAGACAAGCGACGGATGGACTGGAAGGCGATGTTGGAGGAGACGATGGCCGCCATCTCCATCCACTTCCCACCGGCCGGTGCAGCCCTGCCTCCCGCGCCACCGCCTTTCTCCTCTCCTTTCGTTCCAGGCGTCTCGTGCAAGCCTGCAACGCGTTTGTGTTTGTGTTGGCTTGTTTCGGTCCGTCTATCGCGTCGGCTGTGAGCGCTGGAGGCTAGGGCTAGAAGTCTGAGATAAACCGGTCGGATATCCGATAAATGAAATCCGGATATTTCCGAAAATTTTCTCGGAATATACCGATCCGACGGATAGTGTTCTCCCGAATCCGAATCCGAAATAAAATATCCGAAACCGAATTCGAATCCGAAAATTATCCAAAAAAAATATCCAAATCCGATCCAAATCTATCCAGTCGGTCGGTCGGTCGGAAAATATCCGATCCGATTACAACCCTATGTGCACACGCCTGAAATCGCCATTAGCTGCTGCCATGAACTCATGCCATAGAAGTTTCCACACTCATGACCATTATCAAATTTGTCTCTAACCCACACTCCCTATTACTCACCCCTATTATTTATCTAAACATTATTATTACTTTGCACCCATGAATTATTTACTAAAAATAGAAATAACGAATAAAAAAATGTTGAAGAAAATAGTAGGGGAAGGAGAAAGCCCATAGATGTAGGGGTGAGAAGGGGTCTCTCTAGAATAGGAGTTCCTTATAAGGGTTGGGTTGGAGCTCATATTTTTTCAATTCTCCTTATAATTTAGGATAAGGGGAGATTTAGGGGGTGGGTTGAGCTTACTCTAAACTGTCGGCCTTTTGAGGGGTTTTGTGTAATACCTCATCCAAACTCACTTAAAATTTAGCCCACCGTAGGTTAGGTTTACGCATATATAGCACTCTAAAGATGTTTTTAGATACAATAAATATTATATAGTACTACATCTCACTTTATGTAAGTAATATAGGACTAATCCTATCACTACTCGATATAAGCCATGTGATCCTTCACATTATCGTGCTGAGGTATTACATGTACTTTCTCTTCAAGGTCCATTGTTCCATGTTCTAAGTGTGTTGAAGGCCCAAATTCTACTACTATGTCCATATGTTTCAGGAAATGGGCTCAGACGAGGTGCATAATTCACTGAAATACTACTATAAACCTGTGAGTTTTATCGTTTATGAATTGGAAAAAAAAAATTTACTCACTTTGAGACACACGCAAATATATCGATTGTATGATATGACTATACATTGATGTAAGATACGATCCTATGGTTGTTTGTTTGGTGCGTGTTTGCTCATCTAAAATGTCACCGCATCCCATTACCCCTGTTAGTTTGTGTATTTTACCTTGATAAGTGAACGATTTGTTCGCTTTGGAACTGTATTGGTTTCCATGATATTCCCGTTCTAACGTCTAAACAGGCCCGTAGCATTTGTTTCAGTCGTTGCAGTGCAACTACCATTTCAATCCCAAAAAGAAAAAAAAAATGCAACTGTCGTAAAACAATGATGTCCGGTGGACCAATCATATGCACAGATCCAATAGCAAAAACAATAACGGAGAGCACACAAAATTTGGAGAGACAAAACCCTCTCTTTATTAGATTAATTTTATTGTACAAAGCATGTCATATTTATAGCGGAAGCCAGTAAGGATTAGATTTAGTTTCGCATACGACGAGATAGAGTCTAAATATAAGGTTTACATGTAAATTTAATGAGTTGTCCGTGTTTATTCTCTCTCAACCATATGCATTTATTTATTATCACCTATATAAAGTATTATCTTTCATCTTCCAAAACAATTAAGTGAGAGTATTTAAATTATTTTCTCTTATACCTTTCTCAATTATAAGATAACCTTTATCCACGTATAAAATCAAAATACTCATACTCATATTTTTGGCCGGTGGGAGTATGTCTCAACGGCAACTGCCAATTCGACAAAAACTACTTGCGCAGTACACCTTCGTAAATTACAGACACGCACATTGGTCCCTCTTCTGCTCAGAAAAGCCCAGGGGCGAAAAGGAAAACCGCAGAGGATCCCTCTCCGGCTCTCCCTCATCCCTCGCTAGGGTTTTATTCCAAACATGGCCGCCCATATAAATAGTCGAGCCCCCAACCCTTCACGACCTCTCGCGCCGCCGCCTCCGGTACCGTGTCCTCTCTTCCTCCTCCGCCCTCTCCCTCGCGAACGCATCCGAAACCCTAACCTCCGACGGCGACGATGGCGGCGGCAGGCGGTGGCGCTAGGGCGCTGTCCCAGCGGGAGCAGGACATCCAGATGATGCTCGCTGCCGACGTCCACCTCGGCACCAAGAACTGCGACTTCCAGATGGTGCGCTACGCCTTCAAGCGTCGGGCTGACGGTATCAATCGAATCCCCTCGAGGCCACCCAAATCTTTAACATTCAGCGTGTGTCGTGCTAGACGTCATAGATCCGTTCGTGGTGTTGGTTCGACTCGGTGCGACAATGCTGTCTTTAAACTGGCCTCTGTTTAGATCTTGTTATGTGTGTGCGGTTGCTAACGCTACGGCACAGTGTTTAGTCGAACATTGTTGATTTGTTCAAGTGCGAAGCCATGTCAGTTGGTTATTTTACAAGCTGTGCAAATGTCTTGTCGAATCCTATGAACACGTCGTCGTGCAGCCTTTCGTAACTGTTTTACTTCAAAAGTTTGTAGTGGTATGGTGGTTGTTGAGGCTTCGCTAACGTGAGAATTTAGGGGGTGGATGGAATTTGACCTGTTTGCCCAGAACATCTAATATGTGGCTCAGCAGAATGCGATCTCATAACCGCGAAGCGTGGCAGTGATTTGTGGACATTGGACAGCATCAAAACATGTGTATTTTCTGTGTGATGTTGTTTGACATATGAGAATTTTAGCATAGTCAAGTGCTAAGATGCTTTACTCTTGGTTAGCGAGTCGCTTTGTCAGTTGACTATGGTGAACTGCAAGTTAATGATTCAGCGGTTCTGTACTATCTTTCAGGTATTTACATCATTAACCTTGGCAAAACCTGGGAGAAGCTTCAGTTGGCTGCGAGGGTTATTGTTGCAATCGAGAACCCGCAGGACATCATTGTGCAGTCTGCTAGGCCCTATGGCCAGAGGGCTGTCCTCAAGTTTGCACAGTACACCGGTGCTCATGCCATTGCTGGTAGGCACACTCCTGGTACATTCACCAACCAGTTGCAAACATCATTCAGTGAGCCACGCCTCCTTATCCTGACCGATCCCAGGACTGATCATCAGGTAGGATTTAATATTTGTTTACTAGCTTTTGCATGATTCAATTTGCCAACTGAGGGCATTCTGAAATCTGCTTGTTCAACTGTGTAAAGCCCATCAAGGAGTCTGCACTTGGAAACATTCCTACCATAGCCTTCTGCGACACCGATTCTCCTATGCGTTATGTTGATATTGGTATTCCTGCCAACAACAAGGGGAAGCAGAGCATTGGTTGCCTATTCTGGCTGCTTGCCAGGATGGTTCTGCAGATGCGTGGTACGATCCTCCCAGGACACAAGTGGGATATCATGGTTAGTTAGCTTTCACAGTCCATAGCAGTATCCTGCTTGCCAATGCTTAGACTGTGGTACTAATACAATACTTTTCTTCATCATCTAATTACTCCTGCCTGCTATTTCCCTTTTGTAGGTTGATCTGTTCTTCTACAGAGACCCAGAGGAAGCAAAGGAGCAGGAGGAAGAAGAGGCTCTGGTAGCTCCTGACTATGGTGCAGTTGCAGAATATACTGCCCCAGCGGCCGACAACTGGGGTACCGAATGGCCCGGTGAAGCTGCAGCTCCACATGCTGCCCTACCAGCACAAGCTGGGTCTGACTGGGCTGCTGCTCCAGGTTTGGTTGCTCTTATTTCCTAATAACATAATTAAGTTTTAAGTGTATGCCAGCAGAAAAATCAATTTGATCTTCTGTTAAGTGTTTCTCCATTCACGCATGTAGTTTAAGATTGTTTTCTTATTTGAATGTCAATGCTGTATGCTATCTTAGGGCTGTCTGGAGGAGGCTTGAGGTTGGGTTTAAGCGAGAAGCTGTAACAAGCTAAAGCACCTGGCATACTTATTTTTTTGGGGTAGCTTAAGGTTTTAGCCCACATTTCTTTTGTTGAAGTCGAGCTGCCCTCTGGCCTATAGACTAATGTGGGTTAAATTAGAAGCTTTGGCGCAATACAAGGTCTTTGCTTACTCAAAGAATAGTAAGGTTCTGAGAGTTGAACTATGGTAACGTGTGTCCACATTTGTTGCTTTTTGCCCTGAATTTTCCACAGTTGCTCTAATTTTTATATGAGGTAAGTAGTTAGCTGTTATACTTTTTACCAGTCGCCAACTCGCCATTCTGTAGTTTGATATAGATGACAGCTTGATTGTTGTTTGATCGACTTGAAATGTTCACAACATGCTTACATTGTTATTTGGATTTGCAGCTCCTGTACCTGCTCCTGCTGCCACAGGTTGGGAACAAGGCAGTGCCCCTGCCCCAGCAGCACCTACTCCTAACTGGGAGTAAAAGAGTAAGTGCATGATTCGTGAGACGAAGGCTGGGTTATTTGTCGTGAGGAATCTGTTGGTAGACACTGTTTCAGTAGATTTATTTTTTACAGCATGAATTATGTTAGGTGCAAATCAATTTTGTGTTCTTGACTCTGCCGGGACTGCTAGTTACCCAGCCCTTTTTGTTACCCCTCATGAATAGCTTTATTTTAATTTCATTTTGCGAACAAGTGTACGTCCTGCAGCAAATTGGTGAGATCTTCTTGTTCGTATGGTGTTTACTGTTTAATCTTGGATGATCCGACTGTGTTCTTATTTACTTTATGATTCTATTGGCTATCACCAGGGTTAACAATACCGATCTCAAAAAAAAAAACAGTTCGAAAATTGAAATTCAAAAATATTGAGTCGAAAATAGTTCGAAAATCGTCATAAACCAAAGGGTTAAGAATTCAATTTTTTTGAAAAAAAATAAAAAAAAATCGAAAATTGACAGGCCAATTGGTGGGTGTTGACCACGGCGGTGTTTCCATATGATTTTGACTGAAAACTGGTCGGTTTTACATTGTATAAATTTTTTGAATTTTTTTAATCAGACCGGTTTTACCGACTTGTTTTTGATGCTGAATCGGCTCGATATGGTCAAAAACCATGATTTTCGACGGTTTTGTAAACCTGGCTATCACATGATATTTGTACCCAAGATATATACTTTGAGATATGCCCGGGGAATAAAAATGTCAGATATGATGTTTAGTGAAGAAGTAACGTGCAAATTGGCGATGGTAAGAGCACTTTTGTTGTCCTGTTGTGTACTAATCAGAAATTTATGAATACACGTACAATATGAGTGGATGAACATGATCCTGCAAAAACATTTTCCTGACAAAAAAAAACTGGTATACGAATGATCTTGCAATATCTGCATGAATCGGTTGCGGATGTGCGAGTCCACGTATGCTTCAAGGTGAATCAGTTTTGCGATCTGATTCTTTTATCTCATATGGAAATTGTTCTGGGCGCGCCGGCGCCGCGTGGTATGTGCTCTGACAACGGCGTCGGTCCGGTCAGGGCCCTGGTAAGAGCGGGCTGACGAGGCGGGCTCCGTCGGCAGGAGGCGACGTGCGGCCGGAGCGGTGGGTCATACACACACAGCCTGCAAGAATGCAACTACTGCATGATACACGCTTACTCTGAAAGCCTGGACTTGATCACACGGTCAGGCGCAGCAGGGACCTGACCCTGTCACCCTCGGAGTGTGCATGGCTCCCAGTGATCTCCCCTGCGCTCCGGCAGCCGTAGAGCGCCATGGCCGCCTCCAGCTCCTTGCCCAGCATCTCCATCACATGCTCCATGCCCTCCTCCCCTCTCGCCGCCAGCCCGTAGAAAACCGTACATCTCTTTCAACAGACAAGCTGTATTCTGCCTCATCAAAGGCAGGCAGGCTGACTGAGCCGAACCATTCGAAGAGGCGGCGAAAGTATCTGAGCTCCCCCACGCTGAGCTCCTTGTTCAGCATCTCGATCACGTGCCTCGCCCCCGTCTCCCCCCTCGCCGCCAGCCCGTACAACGCCGGCCTACCGACCTGCAAAAGCACGCGCGCGGGGCACAAATTTGCGTCTAGAACTCGCGGTTCTTAGTGTGAAAGAGTTGATCGGTTGTTCATCGAGAGGGGAAGGTTAAGGACCACCATAAATGCTCGTGCACCGAGCGCCAACGCTTTGAGCACGTCGGCGCCTCGCCGGATTCTGCTGTCCACCAGCACCGCGACACCGCCTGCCACCGCCTTAACCACCTGCAGACGCAGCAAACAGAGCTTTCACTAGTGTTAATTTTGATGCCACTGCATGCGTTCTCTCTATCGTTGAGTTACACTTTAACCCGTAGGATGAACGGACGGAACAGGGTTATTAGGGGTGTAAATGGGTCGGGTAATACCCGACCCGTACCCGTACCCGGATGCAAAATTACCCTAATGGAAAACCATTTTACACTACCCGCCGGGTACGGATACGGGTACGGGTAGTACCCGGGTAGGTTAGGTTCGGGTTCGGGTAGGGTACGGATCGGTAATACCCGGCGGGTACGGGTCGGGTACGGGTACCCGGATAATTTTTACAATTCGGGTACCTAGCGGGTACTACTAATTCCCAAATTTTGATGAAATTGCATTGACCAAAAAATAGATCAAACGATGTCAAAAAATTTTGAAATTTTTTTTGAAGGTTTCTGACACATCAAATATGTTCTTATTAAATTTTCAGGTGATTATCAAATCTGAGAAATTTTTAAAAATTCAAATATTGCTACTATCCTAATGAAACGCTGACCGGCAAGTTTGAACCGAATGAAAATTAGAACAAACGTGGTTATAAATTTTTGAAATTTTTTGTGAATGGTCCTGACATATCTATAATATTGTAATAAAATTTTCAGATGATGATAAAATGTCATGAAGTTTTAAAAATTCAAACAGTGCTACTGTCCTGTTAAAAGGCTTTTCGGCAAATTTGAACGAAATGAAAAATTATCTAAACTATGTTACAAAATTTTTAAAATTTTATATAATGATACTGATGAAATTAGTAATCTCTCATAAAAATTTGAGATCATGATCACACACAAAAAAATTTATAAAATTCTGACAAGGTAAATGTCTCAATTATATTCTACTTGCTATCAACCTAAACAAGAGGAGCACATGACCTGGTTTCCTAGACTACAGATGCTTGTGATTTCACGTTGTTCAAAACTATTGTCATTACCTCCTATTCCTTTGGGATTGTCCCAAGTTCCTCTCCTCCAATTCAACTATGTGTTGAACTATGTATGTGAATTTCACTTTATGTATTGGACTTCGTATTATGTGATGTACTAGTGTGATAGTTGGATTGTTTTCATCGCATGTTTCGATTCTAGGTATTTTGTGCACTACCCGATGAAGTACCCGTTGTCTGTATTATACCCGTCCGCACACTACCCGAACCCGATTTCTACCCGTCGTGAAAATGCTACCTGTTACCGTACCTACCCGATTTTTACTACCTGTGCCGTGCATTGCATCTCGAGAAAAAATATTAGGGTAGGGTATGGATGATTCTACTACCCGCCCAACCCGACCCGTTTACACCCCTAAGGGTTATTACGCTTCTCGGCGAGAAGCCCTGTAGGATCGTGAAGGCTTGTTATGGATTTCAACCACTCTCGTCCGTCTGCAAAAGTCTTGGATGTGGCGGGTGAAACGGATCGGATCTGATCGGATATTGCTATTCCGTATCCTAATCCATATTTTTTTCCGGATTCGAATCGGATACGGTAAGACCAAATCTGGATCTGGTCGGATATTTGGAGTTTGGATCTGATCTTGTCGAACGGATACATACCGGATTCGATTCGAAGCGGATAATACAAACGGATACATACTTGTTGAACATTCGACTAGCAATAAATTCATACATAACTTGGAACTCACACAACACAAGTTTAACAAGGTATCAAATTCAATAATTCATACATAGCTTGGAAGTCTTGAACAACTAAGTCGCTACTGGTCAAATAGGCAAATACTACCAAGTCTACCAGCAACACACATAAATACATAATGCGGCCACAGCCTGGAGCGGTAGCAGCAGGAGTAGAGGCGCCAGGAGTAGAGGCAGTGCCCAGTGCCCAGTGCCCTGCGCCCCTGCCCAGTGCCCAGTGCCCAGTCGCCATGACCACTACCAGCGCCAGGAGTAGAGGCAGTGACGCAGTGCCCAGGGCCCAGTCTCTCACCCAACACGCTGAGTTCATGCATCCAGCAGAGAGCAGACCAAATTCAATTAGCAAAGACACAACGAAATGAATCAATTAACCGGAGGATCGATCGATAAGCTCATTGCTTAGAAGTTAGACTAGCTTAGCTTGCTTACATATGGCTCCCTGCCTCCCTGGTCGACATGCCGTACCATCAGTCATCACCACTAGCAATTTCTTCTTCCTACAATATATGCAAATAAAAAACAAGAATGCGATTGTTAAGCTTGTAGTTTTAGTTATTCTTGATGAGAAGTTCCAGTTTTCACCTGTAATTCAACCATTTGATGGAGATACACTTTGTACATCCAAATGATAATTTCCATATGTAAAGGAAATATGTTATGATTGTGCTTTGCTTATAAAATTTCCCAGATATGTTAAGTGTCAATCATCCAATTACAGGAACCCAAGTGTTTCCATATGTAAAGGAAATATGTTATGATTGTGCTTTGCTTATAAGATTTCCCAGATACTTGTCTCCTTCATAATGGGCGATCCCAAGTTACAAGCGGGGCTCACACCTGGCTAGCTAGGGACCCAATTACCTCTTCCAACTTATGAGACTTGCCAAAAGAGAGAGACATGTCCATGTATGTGTGTGATTCAAAGTACGACAAGGCAAGGTGTGAATGTGTGATTTACAATGTCTGGAAGCATTAACCATCATATTGCCGAGTTATCGGCCACCATTAATCATTATGATTAAACCAAGTAAATTAGCAAACATTGAGGCCCATTTTTAACCAAGGTGCTTACTAATTTCATATATAGTGTATTTGAAATACGAGTCATCATATTAGCAACAAGGGTATCAATAACCTCCAAATCAACAACGATAGATGCAACTTTATTCTTTCACTTTGAAAAATAAATAAAGCTATATTAGTAAAAACAAGCAACTTCATTAATACTAAAACGACAAACTATAGAAGTTATCACCTTTTTTGGACGCAGCTACCCAATCTTTTGTACAAATCAATGCTTCTACCATTTCGTGTTCTAAGCGACTCTGAAATGGATCAATGACCCTACCACAACACTAAATGCAGATTCTCGAGGCAATGTTGACACTTGCATGGCCAATACATCACGAGCAACTTTTGAGAGAATAGGATATTCATCTCACGACTCTTCCACCATGATAAAATATCAAATTTCGATTGGATGATCTAGGAAGCTTCAAGGGTTGTTACGCCATGTATTTTTCCAAGTCATTTGATTCACCTTGACCAATCCCATCATGGGTGTCATATAAGAAATTATGAAGCTCACTATTTTCATCATCCATAAAGAGATCTACAAGCGGTTCATCGCTACGAACGGTGTAGTAGTACTCTTTTCAAAGACTAGATGCAACGAAACATACACTTCATACACTTGCTTGACAACATTGATGAATTCTTCAATTTCACTTTATACAACAAAGACACCATAAAACTTTTTCATGTAAAATTCTATCATTTTTTCTTGAACCTAGGATCAAGAAAGCTAGCCATAACCGAGCAATGTTTGACTTCTTCCAATACTTTTCGAACTTAACACTCATAGATTGTGCCATCTCTCTAATAGTGCTATCGGTGCTAGCACACCACTCATAAATCAAAAGCTTAATATCACAAAAACGTGGTAAAACAAATTTCTTTGTTGGATATAAAGAACCGAGAGAATAGCTCAAGAACATCGTAGAATTTCTTCAAGCATTTACAAAGTGTTAATGCTTTATCCCATTCTGAATCGAAGGAGCAATTTTTTCATACCTACGTCGCTCCAAGCACAAAAGCCTCTCAAAAGCACTCCTATAATATAAGGCATCCTCAACATGATATAGGTGGAATTCCACCTCGTAGCAACATCTAGTGAGAGACCCGTCGTTGTTTTTAAACCACATTCAGATGCACACTTCGAATTCCTCCCATCGTAATGGAGATCCCTTCTTCTTTGTTACAAATGCTCTAATATTCGAACATGGGTGCAATTTCTAAACCATCTCTAGCAACAAGATTTAGTATATGATTGGCGCATCTCACATGAAAAAATATACCATCACAGACTAGTGGACTATGCTTTCTAAGTTCAGCAATAACCTCTTTAACACAGACTTCATTTGCGGATGCATTGTCCAAACTTAGAAAAACAATTTTTTTCAATATACCATCTCATGACACAATTAGTAAATTCTTGAGACAAGTTAGCACCGGTATGCGCCCTTCTACATGCATGAATTTGATAATTCTCTTACGAATTTGCCAACTATCATCAATCCAATGCACAAGACACACATATACCCTTTGTTACGGTTTGATGTCCACATGTCCATAGTTGCACTAAAGCGACTCAATAGTTTTAAAATATTCATATAATCTTTTCTTTTCTTCTAAAAAGAGGTCCATTAGATCTTTCCTAATTGTGATGCGGCTCTTGAGTGGAAAGCTAGGCCGAAGAGATTTGATGAAATCAACAAAATATTCATGCTCCACAATATTAAAAGGATACTCATGCATGATTATTGCCAAATAAAATTTTCTCAAGCTAGCTTCTTGATCATACCTATACGGTTCAATAACAGTGATGGTGTCTTCATCATTCTTTTTCACATTGAGCTGTTGCTGGCCTGGCTGGACATTATGTTTTTTCTTCAGATGGTTCCAAAAGCACGATGTGCCATTGGCGGAATCACATCTGGAATTGTATTTGCAATGGTTGCAATGTGCCCAGCGTTGAACAACATTCTTGCCATCCTCCACAACTGTCTTTGTAGTCCTAGTGTAGTGGTCCCAGACAGCTGATGTAGTCTTCTTTTGCCTCTTTGCACTAGGTTGAGCATCCTCTTCAGCATTAGCAGTTGTACCTTGCCCTTCTGTGCCACTGTCAATGGAGGGTGGATGATCGGTTGGTGCTGCTCCCACCTCAATTGAATGTGTAGGTGCTGCAGATGATGCAACCACTCCGACACTTTGACTGACACTTGCACTTCCGCTTCCAGAAGCCATTACTTGTTCTTACTTGTTCATTCTCGAAAAGAATCAATGTCTTTGTCAATTAGTAGTTTAGCACTGCAAGATAGTAGAGACCTGTCGAAGAGAGCCACTAAGCTAGCTCATCATAATCCAACGATCAAGCAAAGCGAGTTCTTCTATTTCAGAAGTTCTTCTGATATATGGATTCAATCATGAACTGTCTAGGATTCCCTTATGTTACTCCAGACATAAAAGGTTTTTATAAACTAGGTTGACAACATGTGGCGCTAAATAAACCAGGTCAGTGATGAAAAAAATCACAGTTGCATTACATCATCCGTCATGAACTCATGATCTTGTTTCTGATGGGAAATGATTTTCACAAATTAAATTGTCATACTCATACATCAGGGCACAGGATAATGAATGTAAAAAATTGCATGAACATGTATATCCAGAATATTCGGCCAAATCAACAGATTCAGAACATTTGCCCAAATCAACAGATTCTACCAGTCACAGATGAGCTAATCACAAGTTTTTCTCACAAATCACAAATGGAGGCAAAGAAAAATTAACATGAAGAAACAACTAAGCCCTCACCTGGGGGCGGTGGCCGACAGCAGAACGGGAGCAGAGGAGCCCGGGGGCGGCGGGTCCCGGACCGGGAGGAGGAGGCGGCGGCCGGCGGGTCCTAGACCGGGAGGAGGCGGCGGCGTGTCCCGGAAGGAGGAGGAGGCGGCGGCGGGTTCCGGGAGGAGGAGGCGGCGGCGGCGGCAACGAGGAGGCGGTCTGGAGCAGGAGGGGCGGGCAACGAGGCTCAAGCATTCTAGGGTTAGCTTCGGGTTGGGGTTGGGGAACCGAATGGGGACTGGGAGGCGAGTTGCGGCTGGGCTCGCTCGGGCTTGACTCTTGACTCTTGAGGCCTTGAGCGATTGAGACTTGAGCCCTTGATCGAGACGGAGATCGAGTAGTAGTGATCGAATCGGATATCCGGTCGGATAATATCCGAATACCGTTTACCGCAGCTATTCGGTCGGATATCACGTGTTCCGTATCCGTTACCGTATCCGGTAACAAGTATCCGGTACCGTATCCGAATCCGGCCGGATACGGATTTTTTTTTCCGGATACGGTTTTTAACGGATACGGTACCGGATCGGTCGGGATTAACCCGTACCATTTTCACCCCTAGATGTGGGAGCACATGCTCTAGAACCAAAAAGCTCACTACATGCGTATCAAATCTCCTGTCATTGTACCTTCCATGGTAACGATGGGTCGTTAGGACGCCCTTCCTGCGAATTAAAAAGGAGAAGCTCTCTGTTGAGTCTTTCAGAAAGGAAAGGTGTTCATCGACTGTCACCAACTATTTTTTATCGAAATTTTCCAACGGAATATACTCCAGATCAAAGCTTGGATCAAGCAAACATTTCACTCACGTTAAGATCTTCTGTTGACACCAAACCGTAAATTAAAGGTTTGGATTGCGTGGGGGAACCAATTAACCGGCCGGCATGAACAATGAGTTCAGTAACCGAACTTTTGCGCCGAGCTGATGTTCTAGCTCTTCAAATGCGTGCTTAGGTAAACGTCTTCCAGATCTAATGTCTGGCATGAGAAATATGCATGCTAATCAATTTTTTTTTATACTCACGAACGTTGACCGGTAGATCATTCTCCATTTTTTGCTACATACAATTGTTAAAAAGGTTATTAAGTTGTTCCGAATATCTGTGGCTCAAC
This sequence comes from Guadua angustifolia, assembly GCA_036346375.1. Lineage (NCBI taxonomy): Eukaryota > Viridiplantae > Streptophyta > Magnoliopsida > Poales > Poaceae > Guadua > Guadua angustifolia. The sequence goes on from CM070512.1 coordinate 5,301,787, forward strand.
TATGCACCAGTTTCAGAAAGGTAGATTGTAACATCCTAATTTTGGGCTTTTTTAAAATTTGTTTGTGTACTGTAGATTATCTAAAAATTATCACCAATTTTATTCACTTTATAAAGCTTAATTGGGACTTTCTTAAATTGAAACCATTTAATGTGAATAAATCTGATTATCAATAAATTCCAAAACTATTTAATTTGGGTTCATTGTGCTTGAAAGTACTTTTCAGATTTTTATGAGAATATTTGGAGTGAATTTGCTATTTTATCTATACTCTTTTCCTTTTCACTATTTTCTAAAAAGGAAAAACCTAATTAAAACCTGTTAAGCCAAGAGGACCAAATTCTTTTCCTGCTGCCTACTTCCTAGTGTTGAACAGAAATCAAGGAGAGCAGAGACCGGGCAGGAGTGCAGGACTACAGCAAAGTATACAAACCAACAGCAAATTGAAAGCAAAACACCCGTATGAGTGAATTGAAGGCATCATGGCTCGTGAGCACCACCATTCCTCTAAAGGTTTAGGGTCTATTTGTTTCAATTTTAGATTCTCTAAAAGCTAATTTTGGATTATCGTTGTAGAGAAACTGATTCTTTAAAAGCTAAATTTTAAAATCACATATGAAGTGGATTGTGGATTATAGTGTATATGCGTAGGCTGGATTGTGAGAATCGGATTCTAGAATTGGGCTGTTTGTTTTTTATTCTGCTTTTAGGGCCAGAATCCAAAATTAAAGGGTAAAACGAACAGGCCCTTGGAGGAGGAAGGACATGTGTCGTAGACATCAGAAAAAGATGAGTAAGGGGAGGACAGGGCTGAATTTTTATTTACTATATCACCACCATCGTCAGCTTTTATTGCAAAAATGGTCGTTACGCTTGAAATTGCGAAATTGGCTCCCTACGTGAGAGCAGAAAACCTGTTAGTTTGACGCGTGTCACCTGCCATGGTATGGGAGCTCAGAAGTGAGTGACAAGCGTTGCAATGCAAACGAGCACGGAAGGTGCACGGGTGAAAGTTCAATCATCATTAACATGATTTTAGTGGTTAATGACAAATGTATTTATGAGACTAACCTTTTTGTTAATCTTGATAGCGATTAGTCTCATATGGATGAAAAATGAAAAACTCCAAGATATGTATCCAATATCATAATATTATCATATCTTCTTGTATTCCTTGGAAATAATATATATACATTGTTATTAACAACAAATCTTTATATGCGACTAACTCTTTTATTGAGTATGATTTTGATTAGTTTCATCTCAATGAAAAATGGAAATATCACATGTATGCATCCGATGCAACTTTATTATTTAAAGATGTATACTTTGCATTCAAAATAAATGGCAAACTCCACCATGGTCTCAACCTTAAAATGTGCATATTGTTTCCATTTCTATATATACATGAATGCACACATTTAGAGGAGTACATTCTTTATCTTGAAGTTTTTAAATTTCAATAGTATTGATCCCTTTCCATCATTTCATATATGGATCATTACTTTGAAATAAATCTTTTGAGTATATAAAACTTTTATAGTTGAAATATACTAATGCTGATTTAAATATACGATAAACTCCAAAGCAATCTCAAGTTATACATACATACATACATATATACATACATGTATGTATGCATATGTGTGTGTATGCACATTTAAATGGAGTGTGCTCTATATTTGAAGTTTCAATAGTATTGATTCCTTTCCATCATTCTACACAATGAAAATCATTACTTTGAAACATATCTCATGAGTATATAAAACTTGCGTAGTTGAAATATACTCATATCAATTTAAATTCAATTCAAATTATATTCGGTTTGTCGATCAATCATCAAAGAAATAGATCGATAGATCTAGACCATCCATTATATGTTAATAGTATGCTTTAGTGATCCGGATGTGTTATACCAAGAATTTTTACCTTGAAATACATCCATTGACTATATGAAACTTTAGTAGCGATAATATACTCAAGATTAATTTAGATTCAATTATTTGCATTGGTTGTTGCCAATCATCAAAGGCTAGATCAAATGATCTAAGCCATCTATTATGTGTTAATGGTATACTTTAACGATTTGGGACAACCATATATATTGGACTAACGTTTTTCATGAGTTGATGAAATAGGTTGAGTCCAATGATGAAGACTTTGGGGGACATCATGTGTTGATTGATGATCATCAAGTGAAAGATTCGAGATGAAGAATGTTATCATGTATTGATAAGTATCAAGAAAAGATCCTGAAGTGATGGGAGTTCGATATGTATCCAAGCTTGGAGAGAGAATGATCATCATTAAGCAAAAACTCCAAATGGATACGAAAGGCAAAGGTATAACTAGTATAGAGCTAAGGATGGATTCTAATTTTTTACTGGTCTCAGTGTTTGATTGGAAGAACGAATTGCTAGTTTAGATTGTCCTACTATTAAGAGGGGTCGAGTTATATAACTTGAATCTCATCATGTGTCGATAGCTCAATCCTTGTAACGACCCCCATTTTTACATAAATGCAAAAATGAAAATCTAATGTGTATCCAGTACTAGTCTCGTGATCAGTAGCTAGTACGCACATTTTAAACAATTGAAATCACAACCATACATCATTTTATTTAAGCGGAAGCTCTTTGTATAATATAATCTTACAACTCAGAGCGAATTTATGTAGCACAGAAGAAGCAAAAGTCTTGTAGTGTGCCCACCCATCCCGTAGGCAATTGACAAGGCATAAATCCCTAGAAAGATCGTGTTATAGAGATTCCCGCAACCTGCGATGAAAAGATATTCCTCGGGGCTTCGTTTTTCTTATTCTTAAGAGTGAGTACTTTCGTACTCAGCAAGATTTAAGGTGGTATTTGCAAATGCATAAATGCAAGACATGTCAAAAGAGGCTTCTACAGTTAATTTGCATAAAGCAACATGTGATTTGTAAGACAAGTTACAATTGAGAAACGGAATTTGTAAAAACATATTTGATTGATATAAAAGTAATATTAGAGCATAAGTAACAACTCACAGTCCTCCATGACGTGAGCATCGAGATATCCAGTTTCCTGCCAACCCATGGCATAACCGTAATCTTTGCCAAAACAAGGCACATCAGGTGAAAATCATCCCACTTTGAAAATAATAAAACATCTAGCTATGTGATGACGTTACCAAGTGCCTTTGACCATAGGCGCGGCTAATTAATTAGATTTACACTCTGCAGAGGTGTACAACTTTACCCACAAGAAATGATTAGCTCTTTGTGCAGCGCAATTGACACACTTCTTTTGGTGTACAGCAGAAAGATCATGACATAACCGTTACATTATCTAAACCCTACTTTGCACCAGCCCAGTGACATTGAACCCTTGCTATGTCGAAGAAACATGAATGGCAGTCATACCTTGTCTTTGGAAATGGTAATATGAGTAGTACCCCTGCTATAAAGATTTCTTCCCGTAACAAGGCGCACACTGTTGTACTGACATGCATTTACCCACACCGAGGTGTGAAAACCCTTCACAAGCAAATCTAACTAAAGTACTTTTACTATCTCTCGCCTACCAATGTGCAAAGCCTGATTTAAGCAACTTAATAGATTAAGACTGCCCTATATTAGCACTTGTGGTTGCACAGATTTTTTGGCTTGTAAGCAACCCATAGCTCGGTCCTTAATCTGACACGGGCAATACTTCACCCTACACTACGTCTAATCCCCTTGTACATCCAGCTATTGCCAATAACTGCCCACATCAAAACTATAGTTTTATTTTGAGTTTTTATTCAAAATACCCACATCCGACATCATGTCGTAACCAACATTTTCAATTTCTCAATAAATAATTTTGATCTGATCATTTACATCGTTAGTTTTAAAGCAGAGCTAAGCATAGTTATTAAATCGCATATATCCAATTTAACATTATGTATTGTCTAACTCCATCCTATGGTTATCAAGGTTCACATGTCCATACTTATCTAGGAAGTTCCATGAGATAACAGGTATATTCTACCATTACCATAAAATAGCGAATTTACAGAAAATAAACTCATGCATGAAACAATTTGATAAACAAAAGAAAATAAATATTGGGATCAATATGATCAAATGGGTGCTTGCCTTGCTTATTATCGCTTATGACGATGTCGTAGTTGTAACTGGCGTTGTCAACGATGGAGTTAATGACATTGAATTCTACACGTCGTCCAACGGAAATATAGCAAATAATAAACTTTAATAAGGGCAAAAAGAAAATAGATAGTAAATCAAATAAAGACTTTCTATAGAAAGTAGATATGTTTTAAGTTTAGATTAAATGATTTTACGTTCTTGTGTTTTAGTTAATTTAGTGTACACATTAAATTGTTAATCACTTGAGCAGCGCATGATTTCTTTTGTGGATTGTCTATTCTTATTTTACGAATTCAAGAAGTTAAAATTATGTATTATTTTATTTATAATATCGAATTCAAGATGCAAAAATTATTTGGATTAATAGAATTAAACATTAGTCAATTTGTTGTATGATATATATATGTGAATAGTACTCATTCTTTAATTAACTTTGCATATGAATTAGTTTTGAATATGCTAGACTTGTCAAGTTAGGTTACTGGTTATATATTTGTGCTTTTTAGAAAGGTTCTGGTGATACAAATATCTTATTTATTGATTTCTCATTTATTAGTAAGTTTGTTTACTCATATTACGGATTTTAGAGACCATATTACTTAGGGTTATTTGGCTGATAAGATTTTTATGCAGGGCATGATGAAATGAGACTATTTCTTCATAATAAGGTAGTCTATACTTTGGAGAGCATTTCTATACTAATTTTATAAATTTTAGGGATTGAACGAGACATTATGTTCATTGTTTAAAAAGCTTATGTGGTATTATAAAGTTTACATTATACGGAATCGGCGAGGTGAAGCGAATGATTAACACTTAAGGGTTTTGAATTAGCTGGATTTAGTTGAAAAACAAGTTGTAAATAATATGTTTTTCTAGAATATGGTAGTCCATATATCAAATAGCGTTTCTAAGCTAGTCCTACTAAGATTTGTATTCAGACAAGTTATTCTACAAGCCATCGAAAAGGTTTCAGTGGTTTAGTTTTCTATGTGACTAATTCATGAAGAGTGTTTGCAATAGCAAAATTTATATACAGAGCAAGGTCTAAATAGAATATTTTTTAGATTATGTTAGTACATATGATGGAGAGTGTTTTTGGACTAATTTCCTTAATAATGATATTTAGACGAGAAGTTTTATAGGTTGCTGGAAAGGCTTAAATGGTCACAGAATTGACTTTATCGGGAAATTGGATTTCATTTTAAGTTTGCGACTACGCTAAATATGATTTCTTACTCATTTTTCTGGCATAAGTAGGGGATGATCCTAGAAGTGTTTTAAAGCTAGTTTTGTATTATTCTAATTTTAGCCGAGATTAGCACATGAAGGATGAAGTCTATTATGAAAGCAATCCAAATCAGTTCTTTTTGCCGATTACCATGAACCTATTCAAGTCAAATTCATTTCTTAAATATTTTGGCATATTCAAATAACCTACTGTCTTACTAGTATATAGAAATCAACTTTGTTCATTTTAGATTTCTTTTTGCACAATCTATGCATTCTTGAATAATTAATATATTGAGAACAACTTTTAATATAAAATGGTTCAGACATAAATTAAATTCAAATATTTTTACATATTTGAGTTTCTAGAAGTATAAGGATTTTAGCAAAATTAGTTTCATTTCAGTCTAAGCTCATTTGTGAAATTCTTATATGTAGCCTCTCTTTCAATCTTCTCTTTAAATTTGTATTTCAAATTCATTCATTTCTCTTTTTCAAAATATTTTTTGTATATTCTGGAAGTACTTGATTTTATATAAATTTAGAATTTTGTTTCACTAAAATTGGATCAAAAATGCAGAAGTTATAACCAAATGAAATTGGCTCAGGTTGCAATTATACAAAATACGCTTTCTTATGAGGAAAACGGCTTTTACCTTTGTGACTGGCTTTGGACTAAGCGGCTGACAGTTGGGTCTGAGTCGTAGTGAGACAAAGCAAAGATGGAGCCAGGGCACGGCGGTGGCGGCGAACGGCGGCCGGCGGCGCGTAGAGAGGGAGTGAGGTGCTGCAAACCTGAGGAGGCCCTCAATCTCACCACCGAGGAGAGGCGGCGATGTAAATGGCGTCTCGCCGGAGAACAAGAAGAGATCAGCTCGATTCCAATTGATAGGGAATTAAGCATCACCGTGGCTTGTACATTCCATTTTGGTACTCACTTTGGTTGGAGGCCATTCGAAGCAAGCTGCCACCGAGTGGCCGGATCTATAGAAGAAGGCGACGGCGGTGGTGAGCTTCAGGTGATGAGAACAGAAATTGAGCTACAAGATGAGTTCAGGAGGGCACTAGGATGGTTTATGCGCAATAATTTAGAGAAATCCCTACCGAGTTATCTAATTGAGTTCAGCTCTAGTTCTTCCCCTTTTTGGTGTTCTGGAGAAGTTCAGAGATGGTGGCAGGAGCAGCAATTCCTTTGGCTAGTTTTGGCTGACACAAGTTGATGCGGTGCGGGGCAATCTGGAATGGCTCGACGACTCTTTTATAGCCAAGATTAGCAAGAGAGAAACCACCTCCCCCGCATGAACTCGCCCAGAGCTCGCTACGATTTGCTGATGATCAAACAGTGCAAGGATAGGCTCAGGCAGTGAAATTCATGGGGAGATTGGCATTTGGCAGCAATGTGGCAGGCAGGGAGGGATCGGTTCAATTAGGACAATGCCAATTGCAGGAAGAGCAGTGGTGTAGCAGAGCTGTAATGATGCATTGATGCTGTGGCGTCATTCGATTTGGTGACCTCCTGTCATGGCAGAAGAAGAGCGCAGGAGGAGGAGGTCTTGCACGGCTTGAGCAAGGAAGGAGGCCTTCTGCACGTTGTTTCCTGATGGTCAAGGCGCAATAATAAGGTGCTTAGGCTAGGAAACTTGGAGTATTGCCATTGCTTGACATAGCAGATAATTGATTGGCAATGATTGCCGAGGCAGCGAAATTGATGAGAAATGATTGCCACGGTAGTGTTTTGGCAGCAATGAGATGAGCTGTTGCAATGCTATTGCTTGCCATGGCAGGGAATTCAATGGGGCTTTCAATTGCCATGGCAGGGAGGAGTGTAGAGAATTGCTAGAGAAGATGAACTCAGTGACTGCCAAGTGGGCCATGTGCACTGTTCTATCAACAGGATATGAAACCGCCTTATCTCTTCCACGCGCAGGCAATGATGAGCTGAATTTGTTCATGGAATTCAATTAGCTATCTTTTCTCCAATTTAATGAAAATTTTATGGCATGTAATATGGACAAGGAAGACTATCTTGACAAATTTTAAGCTTCATATAATATTTTTGCAATTTATAAAAATTCTGACAATATAATGTGCACAGATTTTAGTTTTCTATTTATAAATTTTATGGAAGTTTATATTTAATCAATAATTTCTAAAACTTTTTTAAGGTTTTTCATTGGCACATTAGTATCCTGTAAAATTTTTATCTTAAAATTATTTATATTTTATTTATTAAAATTCGACATTGGTATTTTCGATTTTTAACTTTTCTGCTTTTTGAATTTTTAATTACAAATGTAATCATTATTTCTTGATATTTTCATTGTTGATGGCCTGATCCATAGTGAAGATAATATAAAAATTTCTCATTGAAATAATTATGGAATATTTTCATTTAATTCTGACATCTTTACTGTTGTTAGTCATGGTTCAATAAATGAGTTTGTATTTCACGCATAAATGCTTGATATGACATTTTAAAATTTATAAATGAGTCTTTAGAGTTATCCTGGTTTAAATAAAAATTTTATATATTTTATTGTTATAACATTTTTATTCTTCTCTTTATCCCTTATTTGAGTTTATACAAAAAGCATATCTCCTTTGTAGCAAATTTCAAGAAAAACTAGAAAAAGTCAATAAAATCCATATAATTCAGAAAAAGCATCAATAAATTCAAGTAAATGTTTAAGATTAAATTCCTCATTATATTTTGCACATCGTGTTAAGGAGAAAAGGAAATCAATGCAATAAAATATTTCTTTAAGAATCAAAATTCAAGAAAATTTTAGACTAAATAAAATTTCAAAGTAAATTTTATTTTTATCTCATTTTCATATCTTGATTGATTTTAAGTTTTACTTTGCAGCTCATCCTTTGATTAAGGTTGGTTTTTAAGATATTGAAATGAAAGATAATATTTTAATTCATTCTCTAAATTTTAATTAAAATTTTTATTCAATTTCATTTCCAAATTTTTATTTTTTTATTATTTAAAATTTTTGGGATGTTACAATCTTGCATTCCCTAGCCCATGCATTTGCGTTTCTTATTGTTTTCTTTGCATGGAGCTATTAATTGTGAATACATTTTGCAAATAATCAAAGTTCATGCATTTGATCTTCCTGGCATGGTATTGATATTTGCAATTGTATTTTGCAAAATGTTGGAGTTCATGTTTGTTCTTATTGGCGTTTCTTTGCATAGAATTGATTTTTGCAAATGTGTTTTGCAAATAAGTTGAAGATCATGCATTTCTCGTGGAGCATGTGATTAGAATTTAGAAATGTTTTTTGTAAATTGTTTTTTATCATGACTTGATCATCACATAGCTTAAGATTTGTTCATGCTGGTTTCTTGGTTCCATTGAAGTTTTCTTTGTGAAAGAAACATTTTCTTTTTTCTAAAACCGGCACTACCGCTCCTTGGGCCAGTAGTTATTTTCTAGAGCATGTATCTTGGTGATTTTCTCTAGGATCGACACTACAGCCTTGTAGAAGATGGTACTATTGCAAGTCGATAGTACCATAGTTCATAGAGCGGTAGTTATTTTCCAGAGAATAAGTTTCTTGAATTCTCCCTAAAATTTGAAATCTGATATTACCACCATATTGGGATCGGTACTACTGCCGGTTGGTAGTACCGCTCTTTTGAGCCGATAGCTTTATTGCAGATAATGTAATCATTAGAGTTTTAGTGACCTATGAAAATATCTATGGTTGCTTAGATCTTGAAAATAGATAGAAGTTATAGCTCTCTTGATAAGCTTTTCATAGAATCCAAGATCAGCTAAATTATATTTTAGAGCAAAAAGTTATAATCTTTTTTATTATTGAAAATGTTGATACTACCGTCATGCAAATAGCGGTAGTGTCGCAAGTCGGCATTACCGCATGAATACATATCGGTAGTGCCGCCCTATCGGTACTACCGCTGAATACATGATGGTGTTAATTTTTAGAGAGGAGTTTTAGAGTTGTTTTGGGGTTAAAAATATCGGTACTACCGAAGTTTACATGTCGTTAGTGCCAGAGTACTGTAGTAACAGCTATTTTTATTGCATTTAATGCTTAGAACTATATGTTACCGTTGAGGCCAATACTATCAGATTTTACATGGCAGTAGTGCTGGAAAATTACGTGAATTTTTTTTATTTTGTCCCCAACGGCTAGTTTCTTTGTGAGGCTTTGAAAGAGCTCGAGCTAGCATATTTTTGTTGTTGCTTTTGCACGAGTTTGAGGTATACACTTAGAGCAAAACCTTTTAAGTTCATAGAGCCATGTTTGAGTGGCATTTGAGCTAAAGTTTTTATATGTTGATTCTATGGCATTCCATTTGCTTTCTCTTGAGCTAGTACAAGCCTCTCCTCTCAATTATGCATGTTTGCACCTTATGAGTAAGGAAAGAAGATCTCTAGTAGTATGTGTTGCATTTAAAGAAGGATTAAGTACCTTTGTGCATATGTCGCACTTGGTGAGTATCAAGTGAGATGCTTGACCTATTACTCTTAGTGTTTGCCGGTACCTTGGTGGCGTGGAGGCATCGTGGTCTAGTGATTTTCTCAAGAAGATTGTGAGAAGTCCCAGCAAGTTGTGAATGTTAGAGCTCACTTATCTAGAGGGGGCAAGAGCTACCACTAGTAAAATTGAAGTGCTTGGCTTAATTCGTGGAGCTAGTCCAATTTATTTGGACTTACCTCAACGTGGATTAGAGAGGACCGGTAAGTCTTCGAACACTACGGTAAAAAGGATTGTGTCAATCTTTTGGTTTGCTTCCTATTGCTCATTTACATTCATAGAATTGAATTATTTGCTTGTCAACCTAGGATTGCAAACCTTGATCACAGACTTATGTTGTTTGTGCACATAGTTGAGACTAGTCATATTTAGGCTTTAATCGGACAAAACCATTTAATTTACATTTTTGCATATAAACTCGATTTTGGCCAAAAAGATTTCAAGAGTTTTTTTAAATCGCATGTTCACCCCCTCTAGCGCAAAAGAAAGGTATTGCGTCTAGGGAGCTCGACAGCGCATGGGCAAGGCATAGCGCTTGGGCGGGGCAGGACATGAGCGCGGGGCAAGCACGCGAGCAGGTAGCACGGGCAAGTGCATGGGCGTGCAGCAAGAGTGCAAGCACGGGAGGCCTTGTTGTCGCGCTTGGGTAGTGTAGAAAGCATCCTTGCGTGGTCTCCCGGCGTCAAACTGTGTCTTCCCACGCTCACACGTGCTGCCGCAGTATCAGGCAGTTTCTGCGCTCTTTGAGCATGGTAAAAGATATATACCTTTTATCGCACCTTCACCCAGTGATAGAGGACATTTCTTTAGAAAAAACAAATACAAGGGACCAGATGTGCACATTATTCGAGAGGGCTATCTTCTGGCCCAGAGAGATGAGCGGATGAGTTACTGTAATGTCAGAAGCCAGGTAGAGTCCACGACAGATGCCGGTCACATCAAGACGCACTCAGGATCAAATGATAGTCATGTTTCACTCGGATTTGAATTTTTTTTTTAAATTCTAGATAATATCATACGTACACGACCATGTGCATCATTTTTCAAACGAAGGTGGTACATAAAGTAACAAAAAGAGATCTAATATATTCTTTCTTCTAGGTAACTTTAGCGATAGTAGATCGATTATTGGATAAAAAGTGACTGCTCACATTAGTAATGTTTGAAGAATACTGTAGCAACACTAACATTGTAACAACATACTCTTTCTAGAGCTATAGCACGATCCAAACCGTCCGTCTTGATCCAACGGTGCCGACGCGAGGCGGAGCAGCAGCACAAAACCCTATCTGAAAGTACCACTACTGGCTGATCTTCCACTCTTTCCGCACACTTCATTTGGTGGTTCCGCCACTGAAAGCCATTGAGCAACACAAAGGCGATTTTAAGTTGTATGTGTCTCACAACTTAAGTTCATTTCTCATTATATCCTTCACTGTGGAGCTGTAGATTTCAATTAATGCAATGGCATACAAGTGTTTTGTGTGTCCTCGAAAAAAATCTAGAAATTTAGCTAGTTAAATAATAATCATATTTTTATATGGCCATATTGGTTTTATTTTCTTTTTATATGTATGCTATCATGGCCAAAGATTTGCTCTGATGAGTGATGAGACTCTTCTTCCTCGTGAAGTTGTCTGAGTATGAATTAGTCGCTGAACATACGATCTCTTCAATTAAAAACACCTTTTTCTTTCGGACAAACTAATTTAGTGAACTGGAATGCATTTAACACATTCCGGTCCTTTCCAATTCAGCATGTACTCCTACCAGTTATGGTTAGCAAACCATTTTCTTCGCCTGTGACTGCAGGAACGTACAATGTTACATTTTATTATCTGGTAGGAGTAACAAGGACCATGGAGTAGCAAACTTCATGATACTTAGGCATCATGAGCATGCTTCATGTGAAGCAGAAAATTCTGAAACTGATATTCTCCCAAGTGAATAATCACCATATGGAACGGAAATTAACTTCCAAATTTGAAGATTACGTACCTAGTTTGCACAGATAATAAATCTCAAAAGAAATGTTCACCAAAAAAAAAAAAAAAATCGGGCGAGACTTGGCAGTATATGCTGCATTTTTTAGCAATTGAAGTGATGGCGCAAACGCAGTGCAAACATGCACATGCTCTGATGGATGATTTGCACTTCAGGTACTCAGTGGCGGACCCAGGATTTTTTAAGAGCCTGGGCGGACTTATCATTAATACACTAAAATTAATTGTGCCTAACAATTTTCCATCAAAAGTCCTATCTCCAATTTAGCGATGGAACGATCTCTCTCATCATTTGCGCGCCTAACCGTGTCATGTGGCTGTCTCGCACGTGGGCAAAGCCTGTTCTTGCGAGGGCCTAAAGGCAGGTGCCCTAGTTTCAAGCATCACAATGTTGCATTAGTATAAAGCAAAGCATATATAGTTAGAGACGGCCTAATGCTAGTGGTGTAGGCTAGCTAGCTCGAGGCCGGCGCATGCTTTCCAGCGAGAGGAGCCCGGGCAGGCGCCCAGGCATGCCCAGCTGTGGGTCCGCCCCTGCAGGTACTTATGTTCCCGGCGACATCACCATGTGCCTGTTAAGCTTCATCAGCTCGTAGGAAACAATATAATGAGTAGGTGGACAAAAGCACATTTACAATACTTAATGGATCTTGGAAATCGCCTCCACCGGTTTCGAAAATCACTAGAAACCGAACCGTTTCGAAGTCAAACTTTTTAAATGTAGCCATCAAAAAAATTCGAAAATGGATTGATTTTGTTGATTTTCCAGCGATTTTCACGTATTTTCGACTGATTTTCTTCGAAAAATTGGTAAACTAACCGAAAAAATTCGAAAGCCGAATTTCACTGATTTTTGACCAGTTTTCCATGCATAAAATTTTCTAAATTTTTAAATTTTTTTAATTGGACCATTTTATCCAGTCGGCTCGATACGGTCAATTTTTTGAAACCCTGGACATAAGGCAGCTTACTGCATCTTCCTTGGAGCTAGCAATGCATCTTCAGATTCAGACGACTCTTCTGCTTACACTGCATGGGCTAATGGAGAAAAGGCAGAGCTCCTTGACTTGCATCATGTGCAAGCCTGCATGCAAGCCAATGAAGCCATGCACGTTATGTTCCTACGCACGCGCAGCAAGTACTTATGGGACAATGAAGACTTCAGCAACCAGTAGAACTACTCCATGGATAATTCGACCAAGCTTGTGCATTGGCATTGAAGCACCATCACAGTCATACATCGACACCGCATCAATGGAGATTGTAGACGGCACTATGGTGCCATTTGGGGGCCGGGCATGTGAGGTGTTGGGGTTCATGAGAGATCATGCACATGTTGTATAGTTATTGTAGCACACAGCCCTGTACCCTCTCTCTCCCAAAAGGAGACGCAGCCCTTGTGCCCTCACTACACACGCTCTTATTGCTGCCTGCAGCCTAGCTACTCTGAGCCATGGCCAGACTTTTTAACCTGTGTTTAAGGACCTTGTAAGAGCATCTCCAATGATACTAGCTATAAGAAATATCTATGTCATCTATAGATATCATATAGACAACCTCTCTAATAGATTAGCTATAGCGTTGTCTATAAAATTAAATATTAGCCCACATGTAATAGATAATAAGTATCTTGGAATCAGTTATAGTCTGGGTATACATTAGAGCAAGTATAATAAGGTGAGGTAAGCAGACTGTAAAGATTGCCACATCAGATTTATGGTGAGTTGGAGGAGAGAGGTGAGGAGAGAGGAGAGAAGCGGACTGCAGATCTATAGCCGGCTGCAACACGGGCTCCAAAAAACTTGGTGAGAGAATGAGAGGATGAATGTGGGCCAAGTATTAATGGCTTTGTATGTATGTATGGCTAATTATTATATGGGTGGGCTGTTAGGTTGGCTATATATAATATGGTAATAATGAGATAAAGTCTATATCTCTCTCCTCATTTTCTCTCTTCCACCTAAGCAAAATGCTGAGATAGCACTCTTATAGCTAGCTGAAATGATACCATTAGAGATGCTCTAAGCAAGTCAAACTCCTCGTGGCCTCTACTCATCTACTGGCATTCTGGCACTGAATGCTGCTTGAAAATATGCCGCATTAGGAGGTCAATGCTGACATAGTAACAGCGCTACTAGCTCCATTGATCCGAGCACCCCATGCATGTGGTCAGTATGTATCTGTGCTTTCATGGGATTAATTTGGCTTGCATGATTCATTCAATTGTGACCGTGCATCATTGGATCACTAGTTCACTACTCCCTTTTTTTTGCTTCCAAAAACTTTTCTTTTTTGAGGACGCAATGGCGCCTCGAAATAAGCCTTTATAAGTTGCTCGTCAGGTTTAATACTCACTACAGCGCCGTAAAAAACTCAAAAATGAGGCACTACCTAAAATCCTAATGCTCTGTTTAGATAGGGCTTTTTCTGAAGAATTTGTAATTAATCATGAAAAATTCTCCAACAAAATCACTCTAGTCCAAATAGACCGTAGCAACCCGCATAATTAGCTCAAGGTAACGACGGTAACACCACCATTACTTGAGATAATCACACGAATATCAGCATATTAGCTAATCAAAACATCTAACGCACTCGATGCTTTATTAGTTAATACGTTGTGTTCAGAGTGTTATAGTAGAACAATAATTAGAGATTAAAATAAAAACTTATTACATTCTACTGCCACGCAGGCTATAGGTCCAATACATTAATTATACATAAGATCCAAGTATAACAAAAATATAATACAAAAGTACTAACTACTCCAAAAGATTAATAGAAGCTGATACACTGCATAACCATCAACCTAGCCCTCTTATAGTCCACCTCCTCGTGGTCTTGATCTTGCGAATGACCTTCATTCCCATGCCTCGTGGTCTAACCCATTGAGATCTGTGTCCCAATCATACACTTGTCCACAAGAGCATTTCTCTAAACAAAGGGGAATTTAACAAGAGTGAATAAAAAAGTACTCAGCAAGCATTAATAACAAAATGCATCAAATAAAATTTTACCAACCTCCATCTCATAAACATCCTACTCTCAAATCCATTTTGAGGAAAATAAGGTTTTATTAGTAAAACATGGGTTTTCTATTTTCATTATAGAAATTGGAACTAGCACTCGTATATGAGGTAGACTTAGTTTTCGTAGTCTCCAATATAGGAAACAGGTATGCATTCATGATTTAACTATACACAAGTTTGTTCCACTTTTCTATAGCGAATCCAACCTTAGTTGAGAACTTAGAACGTTTATCACTACTCATATATTATATCTCTAACCCTGATAGCTAGCATGCCGTGGTGTCCTTCACAATGTTTCCCACCCACTCACAACCTACCAGCTGTACCATACTACTGCAGCAGCCCTGATACTCAACCTAGGCGCTTAAATATAACACTGAAATCAACCGCAGCTTGGGCCTTCCAGCATACCCGGCTTCACACGCATAGTTATCTACTCATATTCAATGTTAGTTATCTATTCTTACCTAATGTGGAGATCATAATATCCTCATATGACAACCTTTTCTGGTTGTGTGTAATGGTTGATACGAATTATATGGTTCATTGCCCGAGTATAGTTATTTATTCTTATATAATAGCTTATGTAAAGGGCCCCACCAACGATACCCTTCTCACGACACCCTCTACCCGCCACATATACAGATTTATCAATTTCACATATCCATAACCAACTACTGTCGCAGTAGTTCATCATCAAAACCATCTTTCCTAACCGCATCCGATTTATGGTTTTTCTTAAAAGTATTTTCCCATGCATTGGTGATATCACATGTAACCAAATAAATTTGTTGGAAGTTATTAAAATATGACCAAGGAATGTTTGCCTAGAATTGGATTGAAAAGGGTGTCCTCATGCGGATTCTGAAAGAGATCACCGGTTGGATTGTATTGATTTTCAGAAATTACAAAATACCACATCTTAAGTGGTTATTAGATTTTTTTGCAGGTTTTACAACGTCCAAACCTTTATTAAGATGTGTCGGGGATTGGGTAACTCCCATGAAGACCATTGTACCCCGGCGGCCAATCGGCGGCTGACTTTGCTTGCCCTTAGACGGTGTCCCTGTTGGTGTTATGCCTTTGAGGCAGTCATATATATGATTGTAACATGACTATGCTTATGAATAATAATATGATTATTGGTCTAATGAATGTATATCATTATATTGATCAGCAAGTATGTGACTTGCTTATGAAACTCTCTACTTATTGATATAATTATATAAGTATCTCTGATCGGGTATCATCGTATAGGACAACGATGAATAGATCAGCACATGTATTGATCGATGATTATGTTTCATAGATCATAGGATATGGAGATATCATCAATACATTGTGAACTCATGATCAAGAATATGGGTTAGATAGGACCACAATGGGACACTGCGAGAATGTTACATTCTTATGTGTTATCAGTGTATCTCATACATAGTGGATGTATGATCCTTAGACCTGAGATTGTCACATTCCCTACATGTGTAATAGTTTACCTTGAGGCCACCAAACGTTATTTCCTAACCGGATAGTTATAAAGGTAGCTTTCATGTTTGCTATGAAACATGCGAGAGGAAGTGAGCGAATAAGATGGAATTTGCTACTCGATTAACGGAGATATATGTCTAGGCCACTCGTGTGATATGATTAAGGAAGTGCATGACCATGCCGTGATTGAGAAGTCAATCACAACTTATTAATATATCACGGATACGAGAGATGGATTGAACTGTCAAAGGATGACATACTTCTCGCCTTGAGTTCGATCTTCATATAGTGGCAAAGGGATTATTACATGAGTACTTTTGAAAGGTTCTATCTGATTTGATCATATGCGTTTGGGAGTTGGCATGCTCTGTAAGGAACTGCTACCAGCTATTGGATTGGAAAAAGGGTTTTCCGAATCTATATCTAAATGTACATGAACCTACAGGGTCACACACTCAACGGGCTGGGACGCATTAATTCGGATTGGATCTGTAATTAATGGACCTCGTGGGCTTAACACGCTGATGGGCCCTGGCTTAGGGTTTCGTCGCGTGGCTATATAAGGAGAGGAGAAGGGTGGGCGTGCATGATGTTGTTCACGTCCAGAACCCTAGCCTCCACCTCTCATTGCCCCTGCTGAGGGACACGGTGCTTGCACGCCGACGCACGGCGTTCCATCTCGGGACGTGTGGACTGCTGTGGTGACGCTGCTGCTACTGCGGCGTGGTGAGGACGAACCGCAGCGAGGACGATCCGTAGCAAGGACGATCTGTGTAAGGACGATCCACGTGAGGACGATCCACGGCGAGGACGATCCACTACACCAACGTGCGAAGGATTCCGCAACTGCGCGTCTAGTGGTAATCCAATCTGTGATCCCTTTCTTGCGAGTAGCTTTTCTGGTTATACGGTAGAAATTTTAATTTGTGCTAGTGTAGCATACCGCGTTCCCCAACAGTCCCCAAGGAGGACCTTTGGGTAGGTCGACCTATGGGTCTACCCTGACCACGACCAAGCTCGTCCTCGAGCATGTGCCTCTGTTTCCCGCAGTTACACCTACGTCCGGGCACAGTAGTGGCATGTCATTCTGTAATAAATGATGTAAGACTGTAATCGTCTATAAATACCCCGTTGTATGTAACGTTGGCGGAGAGTTAGTCAGTTTTTGCGTAAGACGACGATCCTCTCAAGAAGAAGCTGTAGACAAAAGAAAAGAGAGACACTCAAGCATATTTGTAAGAAGTGGAGAGAACAGAGAGGCTCGACGCTCTCGAGTAAGCACCTTGTAAATCATCCTTTGATAGTAGTGAAGCTACTGGACGTAGGGTCATTATCTCCTCCGTGAGAGGCCCGAACCAGGATAAAAAAACTCTTGTTTGTTGTCTCGTTCCCAACCATCTGACCATTCCCCTAGCTCGGTAGGCCCTCGGATGCTAAACCCTTTGCAGAAAAGGGGCCCTGTTGATCCCGCATTCAACAAGTAAGCTCGACGGTGTAAGTTCAACCTTCATTAATTATGGTTTTAGTGTTAATGACAAATCTAAACATGTGTTAATGATAATGACAAATCTAATCCTATGTTAATGACAAATCCAATATTGAGTTTATCCCCTAATGCGATATTGATTATTAATGGCAATCTTATATCGAGACTAACTTGTTTATTTAGAATATCTTTGATTAGTCTCATCGCATGAAAAAAATGGAAAACCCAAGGTATGTTTTGCATATTCATCTTAATATTAGTTGCATACTTTGGAGTCAAGTTAAAGTATGAATGTCCCCATTACATTTACCACAAAATGTGCATTATATTTCTCAATCCATATATTACATGGATGCACATATTTAGGGGGAGTTTGTAGTTTAACTTGAAAGTCTCTTTGTATTGATCGATTCGTTATTGACACACATAAGGATCAAGACAAAGAAACTAAATCCTTGAGTATATATTTGAATTGCCTAGTTATAAGTATACTCGTGGAAATATAGGATATGCTCCAATACAATCAAATTGAATATGTGCATATTATATCCAAGTCAATCATATTTATGCACATATACATGTGGGGTATATTCTATAGTTGATGATCTAGAGTAATGATCATTTCCATACAATTTACATATAATGGATCATTACTTTCCATCAACATGAGTATATGAAAACTTGTGTAGTTAATATATATACTCATATCAATTTAAATGATAATTTAAATTGAGTTCATTTGTCTCATTAATCATTAAAGAACACTTCATCATGTGTTGATGGTGTTTTGTGATTAATCAGGACAATGAATAGTTCTTAAGTATAATAAAGCATGAGTTGCATTATTGTACTTAAGACACAATTAAATCATTTCAATTGATTTAGGTTGTGCTCAATTGATCTAGAGGCATCCATTATGTGTTAATGGAGTGCAAGAGATAATTGAGACAACCATGCATCTTGGACTAACTATGTTTATGAGTTGTGATTGAGTTAGATCCAATGATGGATGAGAACGGGACAAGGACGGCATCATGTGTTGATGGGCGTCAAGAGTGGATCCCGAAGTGGAGTCGAGTGGATATCCCGGGGGAGTATCAAAGTGAAAATCATAAAGACCCCAAAGGGGATTTCTTGTGCGCGGCGGCAAAGGTATAATTAGATAGGCTAAGGACTTTGTAGTCTTTGAGTCTAAGTTTTTATCGCCGTACTATTAAGAGGGGTTGCTTCCTAGCTTGAGCTTCATCATGTGTTGGTGATCTCAATCCGCGTTTACTCAAGCTCAAATCATTTGGATTTGGTTTTTGCATAAGAGTTAACCATTTGGCATGTGTTGCGAATGGGTTAAGCTTATGCTTGGTTGTTGTTGGTTTATGCTCTGATTTGCATGTGTTGCAAAAAGGAAGAGCGTATGCATTTGGTTTTCGCATGATGCTTTGATTTACATGTGTTGCAAATGGGATAAGCTAATGCGTTGGTTTTTGCGTGAAGTTCACTTTTTCATGTGTTGCAAATGTTGAAGCTTCATGCTTTGGTTCGTTCAAATCTTTCCTAAAAACCGTGTGGTTGCTTGGAGCTAAGTTTTGCATGTGTTGCAAAAGGAGAGAGCTCAAGCATGTTTTGATGTTGTGTGTTTGTATGGAGCTAGAGGCTTGCATGTGTTGCGAGTAAAGAGCTCATACGTGTGATTTGGTTTTAGTTGAAGTTTGGTTTTGGTGTTGCATGGAACTAGAGAATTGCATGTGTTGCAATTAGAGAGTTCATGCATCTTGATTTGATGTTGCTTGGAGCTAGACTTTTGCATGTGTTGCAAAGAGTAGTGCTCAAGCATGAAATATGTTTATTGTGTTATTTGCAAGTTCGTTGTGCGAATAAACTGAGGTTTATGAGTCCGAAATCCCGAGAGCATGTGAGTGGGGCTTGCAACGGATGTTGGCAAGTTGACCGGGTCTTGTGTTGACCTTCATATGGCTAGGGGGATTAATCTCATAAACTCGAGTTTGATTTGCCTAATACGTTTTGCAAATAGATCTTGAGTTGGCTTTGATTTTGTTGTGCAAATGTGTTTTGCAAATGAGCCTTGGAATTATGCGTGTCGATCCTAGAGCTTGTGTTGGCATTTGCAAATGTGTTTTGCAAAGTGTCGGGGTCATGTGTTGATCCTTACATGGCTAGAGGGTTGAATGCGTAAGTTCGGTGTTTGTTTGCGAAATGCGTTTTCGCAATTTAGTTGCAATTCTTTGAGCATGAGCTAAATTGGTGCAAATGTGTTTTGCACGGGTGTGTGATCATGTGTTGATCATGTATGGGCTCAAGGAATGGTGTTTGGATCTTTCGGAGAAAAGATTGCGAAAAACCGGAGTCCGAAGTCAGTAGGGGCGGTATGACCGCCCCGTCGATCATCTGCCGCCGGCGGTAGTACCGGCGCCCTCGCGGTTGCTTTTTTCCAGAGAAGTGTGATTTTCGGCAGTTGCTGATTTTGTGCGTGTGGTATGACCGCACCCCCTGCGGTATGACCGGCGAGCGGTCATACCGCACCCTCTGCGGTAGCACCGGCCGTAACGGTCCAATTCAACCGCTATCGTGAGGGCGGTATGATGGCCGGCAAGTCTTGGTATGACCGGGCCCTCTGCCCGAAAAAGGGGTTTTTGCTCCCAACGGCTAGTTTTCTTGTGTGGGGTGTAAATAGACCCCTTGGGGGGCTTGTTGCTTGTGTTGTTGCTGTGTTTGAGTATTTGGGAGAGGTGTTGCATGTGTTGCACACTCTCAATTGAGTTTTGAGCTAAAGAGTGAGACTAATTGCATTTGTTGCAATTAGGAAGTGGTTTGGGTACCTCTTGTGCATGTGTTGCACTTGAGGGAGGCCTTGTGCATGTGTTGCACTTGGTGATCACCGAGGCGCATTTGTTGTGCCGGTGAAGTTCAAGCGGAGGAGCGGCTTGTTACTCTTGGAGGTTGCCGACTCCTAGGCAGCGTGGCGTCGTCTTGGAGCTCTCGAGGTGTGAAGCCCGGCGAAGTTTGTGAAGGTTCGGGTTGAGCCTACGCTGAGCGTGAAAAACCACGACTAGTGGAAAGAGGCGGTGCTCGAGCGGAGTCGGTCCGAGTGTGGGCTAGCCTCAACGTGGACTAGGGAGACCGCAAGTCTCCGAACACCACGGAAAAATATCGGTTGTCTCTTGTCCTTTACATTCAAGTATTTACATTCTTGATATATTATTGATTGCTTGAATGAAAATTGCTTAGTATTAATTGAGTGATCAATTTAGCAATTTATACATAGAGACATAATTTAGATAGTGCACATAGTGAGCCTAGTTGATTTAGGCCTTAATTGTCAAAACCGAGTTTATTGCTTCCGCATTATAATTGTGTAGGTTTTGACATAGGGGTTGATTAGAGCGAATTGATTAGTGAGCGATCGATTTTGTAAAACGCCTATTCACCCCCCCTCTAGGCACATCCTCGACCCTACAGACGGGGGATCCGTTCCCAAATCGCCGACAAGATGTATTATTTGATTTACATCGAATGCCTATTTTTATTTTAATGTATTTATTTAAAGTCTGATAGTTTTATTTATTTAATTTACTGAGTTTTTAATTAGGTATATTAATTTTGGATGATACAGACATGCAAGTAATTTTTTTCATTTATAGATTTTTTATTTCTTTCTCCTCTTTTCTTTTCCCTTCTCCTCTTTTTCCTTTTCTTTTCTTCTCTCCTCCATTTCCTCTCCTTTCTTTTTTTCTCACTCGGTTTGCCTTATCCTCTCCCTGGCTTCCTCTTCTTCTCTATCCTCTCCCCCCTCTCTCTTCATGTTGCCCCTCCCAATCCGATTGCCTCACTGGCCTCCCTAACGGCCATGCACCCCCCACCACCTTGTTAAGGACCAGGCAGGCTACTCTAGTGAAAAATCAAAAATTTTCTACCGCGTAACAAAAAGACCACTGCAAGTTATAGATCACAGAATTACCACTAGACGCACAGACCCGTAGCGGAAGTAGAGTCGATCTAGCATGGTAGTGCAGATGTAGTCGTACCAGCTTTGCGCCTCTTCCAACAGTTTCTTGTGAACGTCGCTGGTTGTGGGTCATCCTAGTGTTGAAGCTTCGCAGCAATGCCTCCAAGGTATCCACACGTACGGAGTGGGAACACCACGCGCCGGAGTGCTAGCGCTAGTTGCGCGATTCTGGGCGGAGGAGGGGTAACGGCTAGGGTTTCAGGAATTCCGAATTCCTATTATTTCTTTTCGTATATCTCCCACTCAACAAAGCCACCACATTCTCCCTTTATAAAGACACCCCATGACAGATTTCAATCTTTGAAGCCTATTAGGAACTCTAATTGTCGTGCCCCGAATTCCCACGGATTCGGACACTCTGTGTATTCTGTACTAGTCCAGGATCACGCTAGTACACACAGGATAAACAGGTTGAAGTACCACAATCATACACAATGAAATAAATAATAAGTACTTCAAGCATTAATAGTAACGAGTTACATGGCCTTATAGCCACCTTACAATACTTCACAGCGGCGATAAATATCATCGATATCAAGTTCATTCAATGAAGCAAAATACGATAGCGGGACCCTTCTTAACCACAGGCTACTGAGTGCGGCCCAACCCCTTAGTCCTCCTGGCCTTCAATGAACTCCTCCTCCCAAGCTGGTACGGCTTCATCTTCTGAGGTTTTTGTCGATGCAAGGGTGAGTATACAACATACTCAACAAGTCATGCACAATGCAGATCTATTACTACATGCATGGCTTATTCCAAAGGAAAGGCCTAATTGGTTATTTTGCATAAAGCAGCATTTCTTTTAATCGGGTAATCCTATTAGATTAAAAGCAGTAAAATCAGTATTATTAATAACTAATTTTTCAATTCTTTCTCAAGAGTTTTGGCACACAGCCCTAATTTCATTCATCAGTTTCTGGCACACAGCCACCCATCCACATCTTTTATTTTTAAAATCTAACCCTTGACTGTAATCACCGAGCAATGTCCAATACCGCGGACACGGCTATTCGAATAGATTCACACACACACTCTGCAGAGGCTGTACACTTTACCCACAGGATACAGTCGTTCACCACACAGGCGATTGATTGTAACAAAGTCTTTCAGAGACTAACACTTAGCCAGTGATCCTCTCGAGATTGCCTTCCTAACACTTCCTCACACAGAGCCAAAGTTTAGAACAGCACATACCGTTAGATGGGTACCAAGCAAAAGACAGTACGCCTCCCCGCACGATTACATTTTTGGTGTAATCTGTCACCCCGAGGTATCAAAGGAAAGATATTAGAAACCTACTTAACTAGGTCCGTCCCATTCCGCATAAGTGGTTGTACACGGAACTCACTCAAAGGCTCGCAAGGTTAAGTCCTTAATTGTCCCGGGCAAGACAACCATTTTATACATCTCGACACACGCCTTCACAATCTTTTCATACATCCCATTGCCACACAGGCCCACTCGCACGAAGCCTTCTTGCCACTTGCCCTGCTCAAATCATTTTCCCACCCCACTTTAACTTAAACAACACATGCCATTTTCCACATCAGTTCAGGAATAGCACCACACAGGTCACTATCCCAGTTCCAATTCATGACATCATCGCATTTTCCAAAATGCGTTCCATAATTGTTTAGTCAGTATTCATTTGATATTTGAAAGTCATTCCACGCATACAAGCAGGCTAAGCAGCTAATCACGGTCTAGCCTCCCGTGTTGGCATCATATTAGCATCCAACATATTTAAGCATCTTAGGGTGGACAAGGTTTCAGGGCATATAAACATTTATAATCAAGGTGGCATAACAAGTTTGGCTTTTAACTACCATTTCCCAATTTAATCAATAGTGGTTGTACTTAACATAGCATGCAATATGGAAATCAAAATATACTTTGAAAACTAGGCGCGAAATGATCAAAGCATGACTTGCCTTCGAAGAGGAGTTGGTTCGGTCAAGGTCTGCGACGGGTCTTCAAACTCTCCTCGGCGAAATTCGCAACTCTAGGTCTAGTCGATACAAGCAATCACTCAATAAACATACAATACAGACAGCAATATAAATTCTAAAAATAAAATAAAATCACCAATAAATAGTTCACATTTTTACAAATTTTTGGGCACTGGAATCACTCAAATCCGAGTTAAAATGCAAAAGTTATAGCCTTTACAATATTCTGAAAATTCATAAAAGAATAAACCGAATTATTCATCTATTTTCTACCGATTTTCCGGTTATTTTCCTCGGCTTGACACGTGTCGGCACCAGAGCGAACCACGTCGCCGCCCATCGACAGTGGGGCGGATGACGTCGTCTTGACGTCAAGACACCGGCGGTCCACCCATCGACGTGTGGGCGGTGAATGCGGCCTTGGCCCCACATGTCGGTGGATCGACACGCCGAGAATTATCCGGCCACGCATGCATGCATTCCCGATCGTCGAATTCGAATCTAACGGCGCAAGACTAACCGAGCAGTTTACTATTTGCGGGACTACGTGGCGTTACCTTGGGCGTCGGATGAAGATCTGACGGCTGAGGTTGCACGCGAGGAGTCGATGAAGATGCGGCGGTGCTGGTCGCCGGACTTGGAGAAGACGCAGTGGGCGACGGCGATTCCGTGTGTCTCCGGTCGGAAGAAGTAACCACACGGGTGCTTCTCGGCTTGGGGAACTCGATGAGGGTCTTGACGACGGTGGGGAACGACGGACGGCGGCGGGGCACGGGAAAAACCGAGGCGGAGGAGAGAGCTAACTACGGCGAGCTCTAGCGAAGCCTACGGTGAGCGAGAGTGCACGAGAGAGGTGGCAACAGGAGCGGGATGGAGTGCTGAGTGCAACGGGCTTTATCTCCCGCTCGGGCGAGCCTCGACACGCGCGCAAATCTCTGACAAATCCTCGGCGGCCAACGAGCAACGGCGGTGCAGGCGCTCGCCCCGAGATCAGGTTGTCACATCGACCGTTCGATCGCGATCCAACGGTCCAGAATCGGCGGCGATTTAGGGTTTTCCCGGGTGAGCACAGTGTTGGGCCGGCCCAACACTGTAGCTAGCTTATTTCCGGCTTTTCGCAATAAAAATAATTCCAGTAATTCAAAATAATTATTTGGGGCACTAAAAATACCCGAAAAATTCTAGAAAAATTCTAGAAAATATTTCAGAGCATTTTGAGCCTAAATAAAATATTTTCACTTATTTTTGATAAATACTTTTTCTGGTATTAATTAATCAAGAGAAGAATGGTTTAAATAAATGTTTATTAATTTCAATAAATCCCCAAAAATTCAGATAAAGGCAATTAAGTGAAATTAAATGCAAATAAAGGTTGGTTAATTCATAGAAATTCAAATAACTCCAAAAATTAAAATCTAGCCAAAATTCGGGACGTTACACTAATCCCATTACAACTTGGATCTCTATTTGAATTGGTTACAACCCCTTAAGTGTGTGACCCTATAGGTTCATATGCACTCGGACATGGCTGGAGTACCCCTATCGATCATCGGGTACTCCTACTCGATCATCAGGTACACCCACTTATTCGACCATCGAGCACTCCTACTTGAACATCAGGCATTCGACCAATAGTCGATAGCGGCCCCTAATAGGACTTACCGACTCCTGAGTATATGTAAAGATCGGACAAACCTCAACAATGTCCTATATATATTTCTTTTTGTCTCACAATATCAGTCAAACCCAAGACGAGTTGTTGTCGTCCTTGTTTGGATGGCTCGATCACTCTTTCTCTATGTCATGACTTGGATTCCCCGAATGCATCGAGTTAACTCTTTAACTCGATGACTCAAGTAACTCTTTACTCGAGTAGCATTGCCATGTATTTTTTGAAATCTGACCACTCGAGAGGCCTAGAGATATCTCTCCCATTGTATGGAGGGGAAAATCCTATCTTGATTGACCACGCTTCACAACATGTTTCATGACAAATCTGAAAGCCATCTTTATAACTACCTAATTACGGAGTAGCGTTTGACGACCCCAAAGTAAGCCATTACGCATCTTGAAAATATGAGACAATCTCAAGTCAAAGGATATAGCATACTCATCGTATATGAGACCAACTTATGACATAAAAGAATACAATGTTCTCGTAGTGTCTCATAGTGGGTCGATGTCCAACATCATATTCTATAATATATGTCCATATTATTGGTTTGATATCTCCATATCTATAACTTGTGAAACGTGGCCATCGATCAGTACATATGCTAGTCTACTCATATGTATCCTTATATGATTATCGACTAGGGACCCTTTTTAGAATGAACATCATAAAGATGAGCATAGAGTTTCACAAACAAGTCATGTACTTGTTAATCAATATCCATGATGTTATTCAAAGAACAATATCATAGTTTATGAATATTTATAGAAATATAATCATCTCTATGATTGCTTCTAGGGCATATTTCCAACACACCTATCTCCGGCGTGGCCCCACCGGCCTGTTGGCCTCTAGCCCTGCTCGTGTCCGGCCATAGCCTTGGTGCCATCGGGTTGCCCTTTGGCCAGCGCTGCTCCGCCTGGCTGCCTCTCCTCTCAGGCCGCGCCTCCCTCCGTGCTCGGCTTCACCCGAGGCCAGCGCCGCATCGCCAACTCGCTCGGCTGCCGACCTCCCACGCCGCCTCCTGGGTTGCCCCATCCTCCGGTCTTCACTAAGCCGCCTCCTCCTTTACCCCACCAACTGCTTGCTCTCGGCCCCGCCTTAGCCTTCTCGCTCTGTGGCTCGTCGCCCCGGCCTCCTGCTCCTAGCCCTACCTCGGGCCGCCTCCGTCTTGGCCGTCGGCTTGCCTGAGACACCCCCTTGGCTGCTAGCACCCCTGCCCTACCACCATGGCTCCACCCTCTCCCTAGCCGAGCTCCACCCTGTCCTTCCATGGCCGAGCTCCTCCATGGCTAGGGTTGGTAAGACCCTAGCTCTCTCCTTCCCCCTTTATCTTCTTACAAAGCCTATTATTGTGATTTTTGTGCATGATTGTGATGTGAATGGAAGCATGCATACTATTGTTTTTGGGTCGATGATGATTCACAAACTAGTTGGATGGTAATTAGTGGTATCGTGACGATACCTGTGGCTTTTGTCGCACGTCAAGGAGTGTGATAATACCGCGGGCACGTACAATTTCTCCTTTGCAACCACTAAACTGAGAGCACTACTTATCTACTATCTTTAGTCTTTAATTGATTCTTGCTACTACCATTCCTCTGTTGTTATTGGTCAAGTATGCAGTTTACCTGGGATTGAGATGAATGAATCAAATGCTAGGGTGATGGAGTGATGGTGTTGGGGTGTATTAGCTTTACTCCCTCTTGCTTCTGGTTGTGGGCTTGTGGTGGCTTTGCTTGAGGTGGAGCTCCCTGGGAGCCTTGGTGCTTCTAGTGGTTGCTCCTTGTCTTGGTGTCCCTCCTGGCTTGTGCTGGCTCTTAGATTGTGTGTGGGTGCTTCTTTCTGGTGCCTTGTGGCTTGCTTGGCTACGTGCTTGGAATGGATGGCTTAATTGATGTTCTCATTTGCATAATTAAAGATCTTTAAACCTGTTCAGGATCTAGTTTATGAGCGTACCAACACATACGGGACTGACGGTAACTTTAAAAATTTGAATTGATGTTCTCATTTGCATAATTAAAGATTCTTTAAACCTGTTCAGGATCTAGTTTATGAGCGTACCAGCACATACGGGAATGACGGTAACTTTAAAAATTTGAATTGATGTTCTCATTTGCATAATTAAAGATTCTTTAAACCTGTTCAGGATCTAGTTTATGAGGATCTTCGGTATTTAGTAAGATTTTGGCTAGTTCGCAACAACAGTGGCTAGTTCGCAACAACAGATAACTAGAGCCAGAGATTATGTTTTTGCTTAAGTGGACAATTTCTGTAGAACATCTAGTTTACTCCAGACATATGGTCCACTCCACACTCCATGTGTCTGATTCACTGTTAAAAATGCGTCAGAAAAGCCCAACGAGCTTAGCTACCAGTAGCATGCATGATTTTTCACCGCTGTTATTTTTATCTGAAAATTTCCTGTGCTACTCTTAAAAAAAAAAGAAATACAAAAAAACAAAGCAGCGGTAGGACATCCCTACCATGTATGAGGCTAATCCCGCAAATATACGACCAGGGGAGCTAAAAATAGAAAAATAAAATAAAAACAAAGCAGCTAATTACATCATTTGTTCGATTATTGACCTGTAGTGACTATGTGATTATGCCCTATCCCTAATCACATGGGGGTGCAGCTGCCACGCCCTATGGTTGGTTCCTAGCGGGTAGCGGCCACTGCTGTACATTTTTCCCCAGAATTTTTTCAGCTCGATCTGCTGTGACTTTGGATTACTTTCACTGTTTCACAATGCACACCTACCTTGTTCGTTCTGAGATTCAGATTCAGGATAGGGTTGTTTAGTTCTAGCTTGAACCTATGGGCTGGATGCAGTCGTGTTCACCAACGAACTAGGACAGCAAATCTACATCAATATCGACGACAATCTAACATCGAGTAAGTGCATAGAAGTATTAATAGAAAATATTTCTCGCCTGTTATTGCTGAAGTGATCACTTTTCTAGCCTTCTTACTTCTTTTTTTTCAAATCTAGCCGTCTCCCGAGCGGAATTGCAAATATAGTCCTCTTCTCCACCGCGGAAGGTGCCTTCCGCGCTCGCCGGCCGCGGGAGGCCGCTAGTCCCATGCTCTTCTCAGTCGCTTGCCGCCCCTTCCGCAGTGGGGGAGGGGCTAAATTTACAATGCTATTTAGAAGGGAGCTGATTTTGCAAAAAAATAAAGATAATAGAGGCTAGCCATGGACACTGTTTTAAGAAATTTAGCCTCCAACTATTTTTTTAAATTTATTCAAAAGAAATCTAGCTTTTAAAAAAACGAGCATTAGGAAGAAAAAAAAGCCAAAAATCCCATTCCTCTGCCCTGTCTCTTTCGTCCTAAGGCGATACTAGTACACTAAGGGGGTGTTTGGGACAGCTCCAGCTCCACCAAAATCTGTGGAGTTGGTGGAGCAGGTTATTTCTAGCTCCAGAAATTTGTGGAGCTGAAGCTGTGGATACATTAAGAGTGTTTAGATAGATCATCTTGTTTACATTTTAGACTAAAAATATAAACTTAATTCACTTTATTTTAGCATATAAGTTTCAGCTCTGAGCTGGAGCTCTCCCAAACAGGGCCTAAATGACACTACTGGTGTTGCCACGTGAATTAAGCTAGCAACAATGGCGTGCTTAGATCAGCAGTACTCCTTCCGTCACAATTATCGTTTTGAACATAAATGCAATTAAACTTTTAAAATTTTGATTGCCAATATTTTTAAATATTTAAATAGATATATAAAAATCATATATGTAGATTTGTCTCAAAAAGTACTTTCATGATATTATAATTTTATTAGGTTTTATAAATATATTATAATAGAAATTAGTGGTCAAAATCGTGTTTTAGAGACCGTATCGGTGTTCAAAACGATAGTAATTTATGACCGAGGGGAGTATTATTATAGTTTTCAATAAACTCCTTTCTATTTTATCATCCATGCTCGCCAAACCAACTACCGGAATTGTCAGCTTGCCATTGACGCCGAACTGTTGGAGGATGTAATATCTCATTAATTCCATATTGCCCTTGAACCACCATAAATGGGGACATCAAGGTCTCAGTCTCATTCCGATGTGATCTGAAGGCACACATTAATATGGCTAGACATTTAGATCCGGTCTGCATCCTTGTACGGGTTTCGTAGGAAAAATCCATGTCAAGCGAGGGCACGAGGAGGTTTTCTCTCCTACGAAATTCTCGCGCCCTCAGTTACCTCGAACATGGTGTGAGCGGTACAACTTACTTACCACATGCCATTAGTTTGATCTCTGCACGTACGGCATTCTACCAATTCTGGAGGAGGAAAACCGACGTACCTCACCGTCCACCGTGTGCAGAATTGCCAATCCGATCGTAAGGATCATTGAATTAGAGATTTTTTTACTATTTTTGAGAGGTATCAAGCTATATATTGAGCTAGCATAAAAAATTAAACTAAAATTTTAAAGAGCGAAGACACTCGGGCGTATCTAGGATAAGAGTAATTCAGTGATGCCTTTCGGTGTCTCTTAAATAGAGGAGATATAATGATTAATTGATGTTTAGAAACGATGAGAGAGCACAATGCAGTTTTTTATGGTTTCTTAGCCAAAGTATTTAATGAAGAAACCATTTCTAGTTTAAGAAACTCTAACATTTTCTCTCTGCATTAATTCATTGCCACTTAAGCTTTTTATCCTACATAGCATGTTAAGAAATCATCTAAAAAACAGCATTGTAAATACCCTAATAACAGTAAAAACTTTGCATCGAGCTAAGGAGCGAAATGAACCGCGCGAGGTGTGGCCAGGGACGACTTCGGCGCGGCGGCGAAGCCGAGGAAGAGAGGAGAGCAACCTGCGGATGCGCCCGATTAGACGCGCGGGCGCGCGCCTCCTCCGCCTCGGGTGCCGCTCACGTACGCGCCCGCCGCACCGTTCGACCCGGCCGGCGGCGGAGTTTGCAGAGCTTGCCGGTTTCCGGCGTTGTTGCTGATCAATACAGCAACAGATCGGCCCAAGAGAATTTCCCCTACTACTCCTTGTACTTCGTCTTGGCATGGCGTTTTTCTTTTCAGTTAAGACGGTAGACGACTTTGAAGCAAGCTCAGCGGCGCATGGGCATTGTCGTGAGCATGGACATGTATCGCCATCCCTCCATCTCACTCGCTCATTTACTGTAATCTAATCTGAACCTCTTGCTAAATTCTGTGTGAGCGCAGAAACCTGCCAAAAAACTTAGCATCAGAGTCCAAAATCACAGTCCGCACAATCACACTCTTTCTCTTAAACGAAACAAAATCTCCCTCCATCGTCAAGCCCTAGCTTTTCTACTCCCTCGCACTTCTTTTTATTAGAAAAATCTAGCTCTCATACGAACGAAATTACAAACATAGACACTTTCTTTAACTGCGAAAGTGCTGACAACCTACGCTCGTGTACGGTAGTAGAGCCCTAGAATCATATTCTGCACCTACCGCAACAAGGTGACATGACCTGCTGTGGTGCTCGAGGACGTCATGTTTCTACCGCGTTGTCCTAACTCGGTAGCACCTATCGTGATACATGAGCGCGGCATGTGACACGTGCCACCTGCCGACACTTTTGCTATCAGAGAGATATCTATTTTTTGTAATTACATCCGTACAAACGCTAGATTTGTAAAAAAAAGAGCTAGAGCCCAACCTTCACTTGTGTCCCAAGTCTCTCAAACCTAAAGTGGAACGAAATCTGCCCTCCTCACGCCCTATTTATTTAGGCTTATGTTAAGTTTTTGGGTTTACACAACTTAAAAGCAATTGGCTTTTACATATAGTAGATGTAGATAATTTAACCTAACTTCTATCGCATTAAGCTAAGATTAACCTTCAATAAGCAAAAAAAATCTCTCTAGATGGTTTTTGGTTTTTAGTTATATAGAAACTTATAGCTTATAAAAAAAACTCAGGTAAAAACCACATATTTATTTAAATTTTGACTTTTTAACTTTTAAGTAAGTAAAAATCCAAACAAACGAAGTCCCAGAGTCTTCTCCCTCTCAAGCCTCACCAACCAGCCAAAAAGAAAATTTCATTCAATAGAAAACAAATCCCAAAGTCACTTAAAATGTCGAATATC
Source organism: Guadua angustifolia (assembly GCA_036346375.1). Lineage (NCBI taxonomy): Eukaryota > Viridiplantae > Streptophyta > Magnoliopsida > Poales > Poaceae > Guadua > Guadua angustifolia. The sequence continues at coordinate 5,333,404 of CM070512.1, forward strand.
CTATGGCCTTTATGATTACTGTGCAGTGTTGTGCTCTAAAATCTAGTTAGTCATACGAACTTTAGTAAGTTTAGTAAGTTTTTTCTTTAGTAAAATCTAGTTAGTTAAAAATAAAATTTTAATTCTTTTAAAAGCTATCACAGTGCCAACTAGGGGTGGGCATTTTAAAACCGAAACCGAAAAACCGAACCGAACCGAACCGAATTAACCGGTTTTTTCGGTTTTCGGTTTTCGGTTCGGTTTTTATTTTAGATCTGTTCGGTTTTCGGGCTTCGGTTCGGTTTCTAATCCTTAAAAACCGAAGAACCGATTCAACCGAACAAAGCAACGCCAAAAGCTTCGAACCGTTCGGCGTTCACCCCATTCTTCTTCCATTCGGTCATTCCCCAATCCCCCCATTCCATTGAATCGCAAATCTGATCTCTCCAGTCTCCACGCCGCCTCCAGCAGCTTGCGCACTCCTCCATGACGGCAAGCCGGCCACCGCTCTCTCCAGTCTCCACCACCGCCTCCTGCGACATTTTTGTCTTGGAAGGATTCCCAGCCGGGCGAGATCCGCCTCCAAATCTCCGTCTGGAGAACGTCACTTGCAAGGTTAGTAGATCACTTTTCTTCAAGCGATTCTACCCACCTCTTCCTTCAGATTTCTATCCGCGCTAAATTTCTGCGCCTCCTCTTCCAAATCATTTGTCAGTTTCATGACTCATCTTGCTTGCGGCGGTAACGTTAGCTTCTGCCATCCAACTTGCCTGTACCAGCCTTGCTTGAATCATATCTAGTTTGCTAGTTGTATGATTGTTGATATCTCCCCTTTACATGGTCTATTTGATGAGGAAGTTAAATTAACGTAGTAGATATGCTTCTCTATCCCATCCCCTAGTAGTCACATTGGTCCATCTGGCTATCCAGTGTGTAATTTTTTTATTTCCCTGGCAGCTCTAGTTTATTCCCAATTTTGATCCCACAAGACCACTCATCAGTACTGAATATTGATTGATGCTTGCTGTTTAGAAATTCGGTTATCCGAATAACCGAAAAAACCGAACCGAATTAATTCGGTTTATTCGGTTCGGTTTTTTTGTTATTCGGTTTTGGTTCGGTTTACGAATCTAAAAAACCGAATTTTTCAAAAACCGAAAAAACCGAACCGAAAAAACCGATTGCCCAGGCCTAGTGCCAACAAAGCCTCGGTATATATGAAGTATAAACCCGCAACAAAGAAAACCCACAAAAACTTTTAGAAACAGAGAAAAAATCCACAAAATCTCTTATTTTTCTCCTCCGCCTATATTAAACTCCCCAACCCCCTCCTCCAGTCCTCCTCCAGTTCCCCCCTCCACAGTCGACACCTCGCGTCGAGCACCTGGCAATGGCGGCTCCCGCCTCTCCGACGCGCCCAAGCCACCTCCTTTCCTTGTGAGATCGGTGCGGTGCGCCTCCACCTGCTCCGCGCCCTCCTTGTTTCTCCAATCCCGAGGCCCGGCGCCCTGCATCTCGCTCTCCCCCTTGTTCTTCGCTCCACCGTTCTTGGACGCCTCCCAGTCGGTGCGTGACTTGCTTTCCGCGCGGAATCCGAGTGACTCGCCTCCCGGTTAACTCCACGGGATCCGCCAGGCCGCGAGCGGGACGAGCATCGCCGGGGGCGGGCAATGGCGTCAGTGGCGCCCCCGCTCTGCACGTGGCTCGTCACCTCTTGCTTGTCCGCGGACTGCGGTGCCGATGAGCAACAGCATCAGCAGCGGAAGCAGTGCGGCGGCGGCGGCGCCTCCAGCGTGATGTTCGGCGAGCGCCGCGAGCGACGTCGCCTCGGGGCGCAGCGGCGCGTCGCGGCACGCTCTGGTGTGGCACACTCACCATTTCTTCTGCCTTTGTCTTTTGTTGGTTTTGCTGGATCGTTGCGCGGCTGTACGTGCGAATGGCGGTGCAATTCGGAGCATCGGTTGTATCGCCCGGGGTAAAGGTGCGAGTTTTATCCCGTTTTGGGCGTCGCATCGCGCGTGACGCGTGATGTGGGTGGAGAGGGAAGATAATTCCCTGGATTGTGCCAAGGATCTTGGTATAGCGAGCAGTAGTTTTATTCATGTGGGGTTTTGGTCTCACCGTCAGGTCCCGTGCCTCTGCGTGGGAGGCATACATTTGTGGTGAATTAGCGGCTTCGACATTGTTTTCGTTTAGCTCGGCTGGCTCTGCTTGTTTGCACAATAGCACTTCTTAGTAGCACCTGGGTTTGACTAGTGAGTTGAGATAGAAATATAGAATGAGCTTGCACTAGTATAAAATAAAATCTAAGAGGAAGGGCGTGAAAGAGTCCAAAAGCTGAAAAATATTGTAATAAGAAACGCAATTTTGGATATCCACTAGCTTCAACTTCTATGACCACTGACCTGCTAGTGGTTTCATTCGGTTGAAGTTGTGATGCATGTCTCTTGAATTAGCAGACAAACTGTAGTCGTACAATAATTTTACTTTCTTGGTGTGAATTAAGTTGTATACCAGCGGTACGGGGTAGCAAATTGGCACTTAACGATGCTACTTGCCTACTTCTTTTGTATGCCGTTTGTTTGTTGTATTTGCTGACTCAAGCAGACAAGGGTCTAAATTAAATTCATCACCATTTTCAGGAATGACCATGGCTGTTGCCTTGCAGCCCGAAAAGGGAATTATCGAAAGGAAGAAAATTAATATTAAACAAAGGAGGGTTGTTGTCACTGGCATGGGTGTGGTGACACCATTGGGCCATGATCCTGACGTGTTTTACAACAACCTTCTTGATGGTGTTAGTGGTATAAGCGAGATAGAGGCATTCGACTGCTCCAAGTTCCCCACAGTAATACAAAGAAGATAGCTTTCCTCCATTTAGGCTGGATCAATGACTCAACTTTGCAATTTGGTTTTATATTTTCGTCCAGTGCTTGACATGTGGACTTTTCTACAGAGAATTGCAGGAGAGATAAAATCCTTTTCTACAGATGGTTGGGTTGCACCTAAGCTAGCTAAGCGGATGGACAAGTTCATGCTATATTTGATAACCGCTGGGAAGAAGGCATTGGAAAATGGTAGACTTACTGAAGAGATCAGGAATGAGTTGGATAAAACCAGATGTGGGGTTCTCATTGGCTCTGCAATGGGTGGCATGAAGGTTTGTATTCCCGTACTACCCTAGTATTAGTTATATTTCCTAAAACAAAGTTTAGTTTTTTGTAGATACCTGTTATCCATAATTTCACACAAGTTATGCAATATCAAGCAGGTATTTAATGATGCAATTGAAGCATTGAGGGTCTCTTACAAGAAAATGAACCCATTTTGTGTTCCTTTTGCAACTACTAATATGGGCTCTGCAATACTTGCAATGGATCTGGTGTGATATGATCTGTCCTTCATTCTTTTGCATAACTTTGTAAGTTGTTAACAATGATCATGTTTCTCGATGGCTTATATCTTCTGTGATTCATAGGGCTGGATGGGGCCAAACTATTCTATTTCCACTGCTTGTGCCACCAGTAACTTCTGTATCCTCAATGCAGCAAACCATATCAGAAGAGGGGAAGCAGTAAGTAACTTCATGCTTGTATGATCTCCTCTGCAAGTGAGTGACATTTTGTTTGATCTTGTTCCTAATCTTCCAGGATATCATGCTCTGTGGTGGTTCTGATGCACCGCTCATCCCAATTGGTAGGTGGTCCTCATAATTGAAAACTAGAAATCTTTTTTCCCCCTCAATTTCCACTTAGTTCTTTCTTTTCCAATTTTCCACTGCTTATCTCAATCTTTGCTTTTTTTGAGTGCCTAAACTATTACATGCAGGATTAGGAGGTTTTGTGGCTTGCAGAGCTCTTTCACAGAGAAACAGTGACCCAACAAAAGCTTCCCGGCCCTGGGATGTGGTTAGTATACTTTGACGTGCAAAATCTGTTCGCATCATTGTAGCCAAACGACTTGCTTCATGTGCATTCAACCTGCCCATTTATTGCAAGATCAGATTCTTGACCAAATGTTACTGGCTTCTTACATATGTAACTATCATCATTTAGCACATACCAACATACCAGCACCCTGCTGGTATATGGGTTCTTCTAAAAATATAAACTGACTGGCTTGGTTCATGCACTGTGCCAGACTATGCTGATGCATTTTTATTTTGCAGGACCGTGATGGTTTTGTTATGGGAGAAGGGGCAGGTGTGCTTGTATTGGAAGAACTTGAGCACGCCAAGGTTCTGTACATGCAATTTGCTTTACCCCTTTTCATGCAGACCTGTTCCTTGTTTTTTCCAGTCGGGGACTTGTTATATGTTAAAATGTTAATATGGGTGCACGTTCTGCAGCAAAGAGGTGCAAAAATATATGCTGAATTCCTAGGTGGAAGCTTCACATGTGATGCATACCACATGACCGAGCCACATCCTGAAGGTGAAATGTGCATCCTAACTTTGTTGTGCTGTTCCTTTTTCTGACCTAAATCTAATGGGACCCGGACCATCTTATGCCAACATTTTCATTGGTTCAATATCAGGAAGAGGGATTTCTCTCTGCATCGAAAAGGCACTGGCTGATTCAGGGGTATCAAGGGAAGAAGTCAACTATGTGAATGCCCATGCAACATCTACACAATCGGGTGATTTGAAGGAGTACGAAGCTATTGTTCGTTGTTTTGGCCAGAACCCTCAGGTATATTACTTGATGGCAGAAATGTTGTAGCAATTTGATCAATTAAATGAAGTAAATTATTTCTTTTTTGGTGCAGCTAAGGGTGAACTCAACAAAATCAATGACTGGACATCTTATAGGAGCAGCTGGTGGAATAGAAGCTGTTGCTGCTATACAAGTAAGGAAGTAATTATCCTTTTACAGTGTTTGTACTTTGTATTTACTTGCATTATTCTATTACTCAAGCAAAACTTAATATCAATCCTTGCTATACAAGTAAGGAAGTAAATATCCTTTTACAGTGTTTGTATTTACTTGCATTATTCTATTACTCAAGCCAAACTTAATATCAATCCAATTTGGTGATTTGTAGTACACTTGGTAACAGTTGCAAGGAAAAGGCTTTGTACTTGACAGATTGGTATAGCATCTGTTTGGATTGTGCAAATTTGGAGAATATATGACCAATGTCTTTAACCACCTTGCTAAGAAAAAAGTCTTTAGCCAGTTTAAACAATCTACTGCATCTTTAGATGGCCATTTCATGTATGATTGTCATTCACAGAGAACATTTGAACTGGATTTATTTGGAATTCTATATGGGATCCAAAGTGCCAAATTAATGAATGCTTGCTAAAGGGAAAGTGTCAAGCAACATAAACACTATTGGACAGTACTTTATTTACTACTGAAAGGACATAGTGATATAGAATTTTACTGAACATCACATGATACTACTGCATTTTTGGAACTTTTATCATTTTTGGCTCACAAATTCAAATCTTTTTATCTAGTTGAATGTTGATTAAATTTAGGATTTGCCCAAGTTTTAGTACTGATAAACTCCAGTGTTGTGCGAGTCATGTTTTAATGCATTTCATTGAAACATCCCTTGAAAACTTAACTGCAATTGTTGATCATTCTAGTGTAGTGCTTTTGTTTGGTATCAAAGCATGTGGTGCTTTTTGGTTCTTTGTGGAGTGTTGGAATTGCTATGAAAATACGATGCTTCACCTATGTTAGCACCTGATCATATAAATGGCGCGTGTTGCTCCTCTTCCTGCTGCTGTGGTACTCTTTCCATCTAAAATTGATGTTAATTATTTGGAGAGGACCATGTTGTAAACATTAACTGGTTAAATATTAAGTTCAAATGCCAGCGTTGAAACCATTATCATATTTGTCTTTCAAAAAAAACTACTATCATATAATTTTGAATACGAAGATCTCAATTGGTATGCTCTTGAAAGGAAATAATAAGTATTTTGCTCCATTCTGCTTCTCAGGACTATATAACTTCTGATTCGCAGTGTTTATTCTGTGTACTGGACCTACTGGTACTGATATGAGCTAGTTACTCTAAAACTTCATCTCTCTTGTAGTGCCCTTTGGCGGAAACTATGAGAAAATTGTCATTCTTTTTCCTTCTTTGTGTGAAAGCAACAGTTTTTGCTTCACCCAATGACCTTCTCGTGGATTTTCTAGAAGATACATAGTTATCAGCCATTTGAACGTTACTCTAATATAATCCTAACCAAATATGGCCAATATGGACCTGCAGACATCCATGATTTTCTACTATGAACATGTCCACTTGGATGGATTTTCAGTTCCATATAGTCAATCGCCTGTGTCTTTCACTCCTTGTTCCACTAACTCCTGCTTTTTGGGTGCTTTGGCTTCAGTGAGTATGAATGCTGTCATGCCAGACAGCCAGAGCATAGTATTTATCATCAGTTTCAATGCGAATATTGGTGAGTTCATCATGGTTATAGTCCTCATTAGTTTCTACTGTGTTGTTCATTGCAGGCTATAAGAACTAGTTGGGTCCATCCAAATCTGAATTTGGAGAACCCAGAGAAAATAGTGGTAAGCTCTTTGGTTGCAAATTAGAGGTTTCCACTGCAGACGATTTTAATTTCCTTTTCGTAAATATCTTATGTAGAATCAGGCATGCCTTGTTAAGAATAGTGATGGGAGATTTAATATGCTTCCTGCCAGACCTGTTGCTGCTTCTACTAATAAGCTAGATATGAAGTGCAAAATTTACAGTAAATATATATGCTGAATGGTGCAATTTTAATCAACAATAACTTCACTTAGAGGCTAGAGCTCATTTCATCCAATGAATGTTCCGATTTCAATCTTGACCACAGGATGTGGGCGTGTTGGTGGGATCGCAGAAGGAGAGATGTGAAGTGAAGGTGGCATTATCAAACTCATTTGGATTTGGTGGGCATAACTCATCAATTCTGTTTGCACCCTGGAAGTAAACTCGGCTGGCGGAAGAGCATATACAGAGACCGGTTGACTCATGGCTTCTCCATGCTGCGATTTCACATGGAAATCCGAGCTAAGAACAACATTACGCCATTTACCGTTGAGCGAAGAAACCATTTACCGTTGAGCGAAGAAAGCATCGAGCCCTGATGACCCCCTCCTCGGTTCATCTGCATCACCACTGCAGATATATTGGTAGCAAAGGCCCGATTTTCCTTCCTCGAGTGCAGAATCGCATGTAGCCTATGGCATATGTTATTATGTTGCGAGTATTATTGGATATCGATCTCTAGGACTCTTGCCTACCTAGGCCGGTATTTTTCTCCTTACTTTCTGTCCGTCGTCAGTACTCTTTCCTAGATTTGGAGCAGTCGCATAGTTGATGAGAGATCCTTGCAGGAGTGCTGCGACTTCGCTGTTTGTATTGATGTTTTAGTAACTGTGGCTGTTAGCCGTGAAATGCTGGCTTATTGTAAGCATGCCTGAACTTCTGACCAGTTGTGATTTTCTTTCCGCTGCTCTCCTTTTCCACGTGAGTATGCGCATTAACTGAGCTAAGACTTGGGATTTGCGAATGGAGTGGCCATTGGGCCTGGTTATAATAGTCTCCATGATTTGCCTCTACGGATCTAAAGTCATCCTTTTTCAGCCCTATAGTAATTTTTTTTAGTAAATCTGGCCTTCTTGTGAATGTAATTATAAAATTAGCTCCATTCCCGACCGCCGGAGCCCGGAAGGTAACATGTGGTGAGTTCCCGTGGTTGAGAATTGAGTTATTTTTACAATTGCATTTACAAGAGGCTAGATTTTTTTAAAAAAATCACACATAAGGATAAGAAAGTGATCATTTCACGAATCTGTGTATGTAAATATGTAATGTAAATTCATTTACCTCTAGGGAGTTGGGAGTAACGAATATAGTCAGCTAGCGATAGCAGTGTGTGTTTTGTCAAGTCAACCTGCAGTTTGCTGGAAGCCTCGGTCAAATTTGAAGCTGGGGTTTTCCGGTTTTATTTTTGTAAATCTAGCCATTATCTGAAAAGTTTTCATAAAAATAGTTTTTATTTTGATCGTAAAAAGAATGACAGATGACACAAGTCTTATACTACGCTTGTACACCACAGAAGGTATTTGCTAAAGAAAAAAAAGGCACGTTGCGCACCCCTGACTAAGCAAGAGCTTCTACTATCGGAGTGCTTAGTAAGCCTCTGCCGAGCTACACTACCACGGAAGGTCACTTAATCAAGTGACTAAATAGTGATAAGTAGTTCCTTCGAGAAATGCATGTTATGATCATCGGCGAAGGTTGGAAAAAAAAATTAGAGGGTGCTAAATTGAGATGAACATGTTAAACATTCTATATTGTATTTTTTTCGGTTCGAGAGTTACTAATAATACTTTATTATTTAAAAATACTTGTACAACATTTGTTGTTAAACTTTTGTAAATCTATAACCAAGTTAACACCAATTAATGAAACAAATCAGTTATTATCTCTATTCAACTCATTTACATAGCTACAATTAGCAAAAAAAACATCATAAATCATAAGAGAGATTCCCATTGTCTATTTGTTATCTTGGTCAGCCCACTTAGTCATTTGAGCGCTTGTTGACTCACGCTACACTGTATTCCCTGCTTGCTTGCCATTGCTGTAGTGGGTTGACCGTCGCCACACACCCAAACCCTCACTGGTTTCCTAGCATCCACTCTCCGTGACGCGTGACCTCTATGGCCTTTGTATGCATCTAGAGTTTGAGTCTAGTTATGTAAACAGCAAGTAAAGTCACTAATTACTACATTAGACCTTCAATAAGCAATCTACTAAACCACGTGTTCATAAAGTAGCTCGTTCACTTTCCATGGTGCAAAAAAAAAAAAAACTGAAAAACGAAAACGAAGCATACCTGCCATTAGCCAAAACTACTAAAGCACAAGCGCGCAACAGATCGAAACATCACAAACAGTCAAAACCACGAGCAAATTACTTGAGCAAACAATGAATTCATGCATCTCTGCTCATATCAGAATTTTTTTTTAAATAATATTATTTTAATTCGAAATTGCGACATTAATACACGTTTTTAAAAAATTGCAGAAATAATATCCGATCGCCAAACCGCTTGGCGATAATAGGTCGCCGCCAAACGGTTTGGCGACTATCGAGTAGTCGCCAATAGTTTGGCGATAATAGCCTAATCTCACAGATCAAATCGCCGATGACCCGCTTGTCGCCAAAGTCAGGAGTGGTCGCCAAACCGCTTCGGCGATTACTCAAGAGTCGCTAAACGGCTTTCGGCGACTACTAGTAGTCGCCGAGAAAGGTGGCGACTACTAGTAGTCGCTCAACTGCTTAGCGATAATATCTGTACATTTATTAATTTGTAAGTAAATTTTTTGTGAACTGTTTATGCAATAATTGTTATATTAAACAGGAAAAACTAAAAACTCTTGTCATGTAATAGACGGAAGAATTATTTTAGTTCGTTAGTGATACGCATCTCACTTTCGTATTTTCATAGCCCCGCTGATTGGCAAGACACGGCCAAAAAAAGATCGAATAAATGAAGGCCGCCACGCAAAGGCGGGCTACCACTTACATATGGGCGAGATAGGAAGACGTTCCCAAGATTTTGTTGCGAAGTCGGAAAAGGCACTAACGGCTACTGAAACCACGGAAATCGTGGGCACTAAGGGGTTTTCGCTGCCTCATGACAAAGCCGACACGGTCCAAAAATTACGAAAAATTCTAGGACGCCTTACGCAATGCGGGCTACCACTTACGTATGGGCGAGATAGCCGACGCTGGGTCTTTACCATTTGTTGCGAAAATCGGAAAAGGCACTCATGTAGAATCACGAGCACGATAAAAATTAAATTGGACAACCACGACGTCGGAAAATTTTGAAATATTTTATGGAGGTTCCTGATAAATCAGTGATATTACCATAAAAATTTCAAATAATTTGAAGATTTGAACAATGTTTTTAAATTCAAACAATAAAATTTGATTGTTATGAACTTTTGAAAATTTAATTTTTATTGTTATGAACATCATAGATGTGAATTTTCAAGATTTTATGGTCGACAACAACTCATGTTATGAACACTTAAATTATTTATTGAACATATATAAGGGTACATACACCGAAAGTTCGATGAGAAAATAAGCAATAGATTAGATTATATTATATTACTAGGGCATTACAACAAAGGACGAGGTTAATAAGGAAAGCACTGTTTCGTCGTGGTGGAACAAATGATCGTTCGCCTATCTCGGTACAAACTGAATGATGTCATACATTTTCTCGCATATTACCCGACCCGCTCTAATTTTGCGATTTGTCCCTGGACACCGCTCAATCCCTACTATGAAAGAACTCCATGGGGTTCCGCAGGTTCTCCAAATGTCAGCCGATTGGGTGGCCTATGCCGACGCCCCGTGTGTATAAGACTTAAATTTTGGTTGTTCTTTATGTGGATTTCGCCTCCCATATGGGCATGTCATCCCGATTCCCTGCGCCCCTATAGTTAATACCATCCGGTTCCGGATGGTCCGCGAACGCCGAGGATTTGTTGCGTGGTGCGGGCCTCTACGGCTTCTTCCCTTGTCCCTTCTTCTTCGAGAGGAGGAACCTCTTGCGCCTCTGTTGTGTTGGCTGCTGTCGGAGACATGCGAGGCGCCGCCTGCTTTCGCTCGCACTCCACTATATGGTGCAGAGGTGTGTGTTGGGCTTATGGTTGGACAACCGAAGCGCGCCCTCGTGATTCAATGCAAGATGCCCGCTGGTGGTTGCATAACACCATAGGCGCATCGGGTCCGGCTTTTCGGCGGTAGTGGCACCACGGAGAGGGTTGCTCCACCCAGCTTATCCCATGCAAGTTGCTCGAGATGTGGGTGGTACGCCTCGGTCCACCCAGCTTGAAGTACCAAAGATCGTTCCTCCTCGCCAAGGGCACCGTGAGAATCTCCGTCCGCTAGATCACCCCGGCAGTATCAACCATCGCCTCCGTGCCATGTACGCAGACGCGGGGCTGGTGGCCCCGAGGAGGTTCCTCCGACTTGTTGATGTTCGAAAATGCCCTTTTGAAGTCCTGTGTGCGATGAACTGGTTTAGAACTACTACTTTGTGAGTTTAATATGAGTATGTCGCATGAAACTCACCGACGGTTGGCCCCTTGCACACCGCCCTAAGCTCGGGTCGATCTAGAAAAGGGACATATCCCGCGGCCTCCCACCGTGAAGTTCTCGCCAAGCGGGGTAGGCGTCGTGGCGCTTGTTGAGAAATTCGAGTCGCGTCGTTCCTACCGCCGATCCATTGGAAGAAGCAACACCGGCCTTGTCCGAGAAAAGAAAGAACGATGCATGAGATGGTAGTGTTACCTCAGACAGTGTGGACACCAAGAGGTTTACCTCAGAGGTGCGACAAGAAGAGTGAGCACGGGCGTCGTGGTCTCGGATGGGTAGATTGCATCATCTTTGCTTGTAGGTTGCAATGATTTGGGCCGGGCAGCCCGCAGAATCGGGCGTCGACGCCATCGTCATCCGGATATTCGGGCGGATGACTTCGCTTTCAAGAGGCGATTTATAGAACGACATTATGCCCTAATTTCAGAGATTCACCGAGGTTTATTGCTGGGTTTGGCTGTGTTGGATGTCTACCCTTCGCCATGTTTTATAGTGGTGGTGAGGGTTACTCGCACGACGTGTCACCCATCATCAAAGCCGCGTGTTGTCGCTTTCACCGGTGCGGTGCGCTGTTGTCGCCTCACCAAAAGGAGGTGCGGCGCTGCAGGTTGTCGCTCTCGCCCGAAAGCAAGGTGGTGCGGCAGGTTGTCGCTTGAGTCCGAAAAGCGGGTGCAGCGTGTTGTCGCCTCACCGAAAAGCGGGTGCGCGTGTTGTCGTCTCTCGAGCAACAGTGCAACAGGTTGTCGTTTCATTCTCAAAAGGGTGCGGCGTGTTGTCGCCTCACCAAAAAGCGGGTGCAAGGTGTTGTCGTCTCAGTCTGAAAAGCGGGGTGCATTGATATCGGAAAGGTAAAAAAAACGTGAACATCACTATTAATATTGTAAAACAGTACGAACAAAGTAACAAAGAGAGAACAACACTCTAAACAATGTAGAATAGTATAAAGTAAGAACAAAAGTAGGACAGCAGCCTATGAACGAGTCCCTAGTCGGCGCCACCCCTCCTACGACGACCCCTCTTCGGCCTACGTGCTGAGGCCGGTGCATCGTCAAGAGGGCGAGGGTGAAGCGCCTGCGATGGCCCCGCCTGATCCTGCGATGGCACCGCCTGCCCGTAGTCCGAAGGGCTGTAACGCTGCACCGGTCGACGGTCGCGTGGAGGCAACGTGTACCCTAAGGTACCGAACTCCGGCCGCGGAATCGTGGTCGGTGCAGGGGCTGCGTGCCTCAATGTGGTTTGCAAGGTACGTCGTCTGCGTCGGCTGGCAGGAGGCAAGATTAATCGGCACCAAATAAGAATCGTCCGCGAAGAACTCCTCGCCGACGTGGCCCGAGGAGTGCGTGGATCGAGAGAATCGCCTCCACCTCAACGTAGCTCGCGCGTTCGGATAATACCTTTTAATTGTAGTTACGTGATGCAAAACTCAACGTAAGTAGCTCGACTTACCCGGCGTGGGGACCATGGTGGAGCGCGTGGTGCTCGCCACCGACCTCCACCACGCCGAGCTCGGAGGCAAAGGAGTGGAAGCCGACTCGCCTCCGGCTGTAACGAGGAGCCGGGTCGCCGTGGTGTGTAGGCACGCGCGCGCGTCTCGAGGTGGCACGGAGGTAGCGCCGACGCGTCGACAAGAACCCAGCTCCACGATCCTGCCCAGCCGCCACCATGCGCCCTCAGTTTCCGCCATCTCGCCCAAATGAGATGGCAACTCCGCCCCGTAGCCCGGACAAGACATCGGATCCGTGCATGTGCAGCTCCCTAGCGTGGTCCACCGCCACACACGAAAGTGATATGCATATGGAATTTTTGCGCCAAGAATACACAATGTAATTTACAAAATCAATACTTACCATGGCGTGCATGGCCGCCTCCCCGCCTCGCCCGGGTACAAGTCGGCCACGCCGAGCGTGACGCTGGGCCGAGCCTCCTCCACCAAGAGAGGAGACGGACACGCGTCCGGCACGCATCAATAGCAGTATCGTCAGGGACGAGTCGTCGAAGGTGTGGCCTCATCGACGACGCTTTTGCTGCGCTCGCCCATCAAGGCCACCCACGGCTCCATCTTCCGTAGCAAGGTGGGCGCTTTCTTCGAGGCCATGGTGGCGACCACGAAAAGAAATCGAAATTATTAGACATACGACGAACTATTTCACATATTTTAGTTCCGATAACTCACGTGTGTATCGCCGACGCAGACACGATCCCCCAAGGAACGGGACCGGCCGTCGAGGTCGAATCGCTCGAGGACTCTGCGCGCGCGTAGTCCTCCACGTAGGCGCCGAGGACGATCTTCCTCGTCGTCACCAAACCTCGTCCCTACCGCAAAGCGCGGAGATCCCAATGCGCGCTCCTGTCTGGACATGGCGCCGCTATAGGTCCCACACCACCGCCCGCTGCAGGGTCAACGCCTGCGGAAGGAGTGGTACGCCGAACGCACTCGCACTCGCCCACCGTGGGTCGCAAAGGAAAAAAATATGTTGAAACACATGCGATCGCAAATACAAATTGATAAATGCAAGTAAAGAAAATAATTACCCGTCCCGAGTCCAAAGCGAGCCCACGGCCGGCCGGTCGATGTCGCCGCTTCGACATCTCGGCGGTGTACACTGCGGAAGACCAATGGTCGACCCACCGAAGCGCCGAACGACCAAAGCCGGAGGAGTAGAGGCATCCGGCCAGTTGGCGGTGTCTTCACTTCACGCACGCTGCCGCAAAGGGCGCAGATGCGTGCAAGAAGAACCGCCAACCCCAGACACCGCCTGACTCGGTCTGGTCAAGAAGGCCGCGATAGCAGTCCGTGCATAGGTTATTCATCGTCGCGCCGACGCTGCTCTCCGCGGCGTGGTCGTGAACATGACCATCCCAAACAACCAAAGCGGTAGGCCTCCAAGTGTCGGTCCACCTGCACGGCGTGGGGTCCGCCGCCATGTGTCTGACTGTGATAATTAACATATAGTAATATGTTAATAATGTTACAAAAATTAGAATAACATATACATGTACAAGCACTCACCTCGAACGGGCCCACCTCCTCAACGCCGTGGGTTCTTCCTACCGACGGTATCGCTGTCGGTTAGGGCCACTCGACGAACCTCTCTCGCAGTCACCGCCACCCGCAGAGCCACCGAGGGTCCGACGGGCCCCTGCCGACGGCAACCCCGTAAGCATGGCGACGCCTGCAGGTGACCGCCACCTCCCGAACGGCAGTGAAAGTGTGCGCCTCGGGCGCCAACGGTCCACCAGACAAGACAAGAGGCTCCGGCCGAACGGAAAACGCCGTGACCGCTCTGACCGTCTGCCGCCTCCGCAGATCTCGAGCCTCACCACGCCCTCAGTGAGGCCTCGATCATGCGAGCGAGGGAAGCAACCCAAAGACGTACAACCTATCGACATGTAAATTCAATTGTTACAAGAAATGCAATTGTGCGAGCAATGAAACATGTAAATGTAGTGCAACTCACCGGCGTAGAAGGTGGGGTGGAGCCGCCATACTCGCCGCACACGGACTCAGCAGCAGAGGCACGCGCTCAAGGCCCGTGTGGTGTGGATTTAACGCATACGCAGTGCCGTCGGTCCAACGAAGAGTCAAGGAGTGACTCTGGCTCGGTGCTCCATCCTGCAAGTAAACATGAAAACAAAGACGATTAGTAATGTAAATCAAAAGATCAAGAGTTGGACATAAATAAACAAACGCATGCATATGTTACGCAATTCAATACAAAAGCATGACAAAAGGTACAATCGAGATAAAACGATTCATATTACGTAATTCAAAACAAAATACATAATTCACTACATAAACATGATGGAAGGTCCAACATACTCGCAAATACCTAACATAGGATAAAATGGTACATATTACACAATTGAATACACATTACATAATTCAATACATAACACTAAGGGCATTATGCTGCCTTTGTGCCCGTGACTCACCGTGACCGAGAACACCTCCTAACAGTATGCACCCACTTCAGATTCATCCATGTCATTGCGAATGCGCTTAGATCGGATCGCCACCGCCTCGTGCACACCTCCGTAATTTGCATCCGTAGACATATGCGCACATCCTGTTAATGGCGTGAAATCACCATGTGCTCGAAAACCACGGAACTCACCGGACCAGTGTTGACAAAGATGACCCTTCAGTACAAAGGGACACGATCGCGCCGTGCTCATCCCAATTTGCCCACAAGCTGCGATCACATGCGAGCAGGGAATATGAAGAAGTCTTGGCTTGTTGCAGGTGCATTCACACCATCCAGTGGCCCCTTGGCCTAGGTTAACCTCGTGTGTAATAACCGCCGGTCGGTTCCCAATCCCCTTACACCGGAGAGTCACTTCAAGCGGTACTCAAGTGATCTGGTTACGCACCATATGCAACGAGCTTTTGCCGGTGCGTTCCTCCATGTAGGCCATCATCCGCGACAAGACGCGCTTGTAATGTCGTGGCATGCAAGATACCTCCGTGATGCCTTTTTTCGAAGTACCCAACGATGCCGCGGCAAAGATGCCTTCCAGATGGCCACAAGTGGTAGCGACGCAGCCTCGATGACCCAATTGTAAACCTCGCTATATTCGTTGTCATGACACCGAACTGTTCAAACATATCGCTTAGCACGATAACTCTAATTGTTCAATCGTCACACTATGTTAATTTAGTATACTAACTCGGCGCCCAAAGGTCATGGAGCAATGCCCACTTCTCCAACGGCCCGCCTCTATCCAAAGGCGAGAAACACTTAATGTTTCTTGACGATCGCCTCCTCGATTTGGAGGATCGAGCGCCCGAGGGTGATAGCCTTTTCGGTGGGCAATCGCTCGGCGTTCTGTTGGTTGCTTCTTCACTCTTCAATCTGGCGGTAGTGTGCTTGTCCAACTCGCCAATATCGCGTTGAACTTACGTGCTTGGTTCTCGCTTGCATAACCTCTTAAATAGGTTCATCGCCTTCTTACTCTTGAACCGCTCAAAAATTTGCTCCCAAATGTCTCATGCACCACTGCTCGCATGTCACGCCACTTAAAAGGCTCATCAAGGTCCTCCTCAGAGAGTCTTAATTGCCGAAATGATACCTTTATGGCGGTCATGGATGATGCACACGCTAATGATCACGAACTACCCGAACTTCAAATGTCCGAAAACCACACCACTATCCTGCTTCACCCTCAACAAATGCAAAGGCCAATGGAAGTATGTGGTTGTTCCCATCAATTGCAATTGCCGTTAGAATCGCCTTGTATTTCCTACCAAGAATGTACCATCGACGACAACAATGGACTCAGACTGAATGACGCAATGCAAGGACCCAAAGGAAAAGAAAGCTCGACGAATATCGAGACCCCGTTACCATCCGCTTCACTTTCTTCAAAAGCGTGTACGTGTTCGGTTTGTTTCCTTCAAGACATCAAGCACACGAGGTAGGTTACAACACGGCCTCATATGTGCCAAACCTCTTCTCTAATGCCTTTTGCTTCGCACGCCAGCCATCGAGTAACTTATCCGATACTTAAATGTTCTCAAGATTGCTTTCAATATAAGAACACTCAATGTCCCTCTTCTCGATGATCTCATTGAACATCACGCTAGCGATTAGAGCCGCATTCAAGTTGCGGTGTTTCACCGTAACATTTTCTAGTCTCGCATGTGTGCCCATCTACTCGTGATGCAATCCAAAATGTCTCGCACTTCGCTTGTAAGCATGTACTGAATTCACATCCTTCTTCGTTCTGCGACTTCACTGTATCTATCCGATCGACAAAACAACTCGAACTCTCTCACGCGATAGTGCCCACAAATTTCACCGCCAACTTCAACTCGTAATTGTTTGCGAAAACTTGATTCAAATTAACGGCATTGCTACCATACTCCCAACGCGACTCATGCCCCCACAAAACTTCCATACTAGCTTTGTTTTTCCTGCTCCACTCGCCGTGATGGGTACATCCGCTGTCTCCCAAGATTACTATGCATTTCATCATCTCCTCCCTCTTCCTCATCTTCGCCGATGTCATCATCACACTCCAACATTTCACTTCATCTTGCCTCGCCATATGGTCCACCAACTCCAATTGATCAACAATTTGCTCGATTTCCTCCCTTCATCTCGCCTCGACCTTCCGCGTTTGTCGCATCCTCGTTATCATCCTCCGCCGCTACCTCAACCGCACCACTACTCGAACTTGTTCAACAGAGTCGACGTGTCGCTTTCCACGCCGCTAATATTCACCTCTTCTCTAGGGCACGCCTGCACCAGCATTACACATTCAAGGCTAGATCCCTTGCACCACCTTAACCATTTCTGCCACAAGTACGTCCGATCTATTTTCTTCAATTCCCACATAGCCGGGTCACCCTTACTATGCGTGAATACGACTTGAATGGTAACAGAGTAAACACTTGCATCCAGGGAAAAATATTTGGTCAACCAAAGCTTTATATCACGGATGCTAACTCTATCAGGACATAAGTGTTCCGCCATTGTGACTGCAAAACTGCTCAAATCAACACCATTCTGCCCAATTTTTATTTCACCATCGCCGTAATATACCCTAAATTTCATCGTGATCCGACATTATCACACCACATAAACAAAATTGATTTCTAGATCACCACTAACGCTTAATATCACTACACTAACTAAACAAAATTAATTTTTATATTGCATCAATATCTAAATTAACAATTCCTCCTAAATAAGAAAATTATCATGCCTAAGATTTTGTACTAACAATCTAAAATCGCTATATTGCATCAAAATCTAAATTATCTAATGTTGCATCAATATCTAAACTCTCTAGTATCGACATTGCATTAATATCTAAAATTTCTAATATTGCATAAACATCGATATTGTATCATTTCTAAAATTTCTAATATCTAAAATCTCTAATATCTAACATTTCTAAATTCTTAATTTTCTAATATCTCAAATTTCTAAAATTTCTAATATCTACAATTTCCAAAATTTCTAAGATTTTCTATTTCCTAAAATTTCTAAAATTTTCTAATTTCTAAAATTTCTATATTTTCTAATATGACAAAATATGTAAATTATTTTACACTACAAAAATTTAATAAAAAATATCAAAAAATACCTTTTTTTCTTTTTTTTTCTTCCTCCTTTCTTCTTCCTCCTCCTCTCTCCCCCTCTCTCTCAAAGCGATCTCTCTCCTCCTCTCCCGAGCGCCTCTCTCTCTCTCCTCTCCCTGGACGCCTCTCTCTCTCCTCCCTCCTCTCTTCTCCTCCCTTCCTCTCCTCTCTTCTAAGCAGTGATCTACTAAACCACGTGTTCATAAAGTAGCTCGTTCACTTTCCATGGTGCAAAAAAAAAACTGAAAAACGAAAACGAAGCATACCTGCCATTAGCCAAAACTACTAAAGCACAAGCGCGCAACAGATCGAAACATCACAAACAGTCAAAACCACGAGCAAATTACTTGAGCAAACAATGAATTCATGCATCTCTGCTCATATCAGAATTTTTTTTTAAATAATATTATTTTAATTCGAAATTGCGACATTAATACCGTTTTAAAAATTGCGAAATAATATCCGATCGCCAAACCGTTTGGCGATAATAGGTCGTCGCTAACGGTTTGGCGACTCTTGATAGTCGCCGAATAGTTTGGCGATAATAGCCTAATCCAGTATCAAATCGCCGTGACCGTTGTCGCCAAGTCGGAGTGGTCGCAAACCGCTCGGCGACTTACTCATGAGTCGCTAAACGGCTCGGCGACTACTAGTAGTCGCCGAAGCGTTGGCGACTACTAGTATCGTTCAACTGCTTTGCGATAATCTTACATTTATTAATTTGTAAGTAAATTTTTTGTGAACTGTTTATGCAATAATTGTTATATTAACAGGAAAAACTAAAAAACTCTTGTCATGTAATAGACGGGAAGAATTATTTTAGTTCGTTAGTGATCGCATCTCACTTTCGTATTTTCATAGCCCATGATTGGCAAGACACGGTCAAAAAAAATGAATAAATGAAGGCCGCCTACGCAGATGCGGGCTACCACTTACATATGGGCGAGATAGGAAGACGTTCCTCCGGCATTTTGTTGCGAAAGTCGGAAAAGGCACTAACTGACTACTGAAACCACGAAATCGTGGGCACTAAGGGTTTTCGTTGCCCATGAGCAAGCGACACGGTCCAAAATTACGGAAAAATTCTAGGACGCCTACGCAATGCGGGCTACCACTTACGTATGGGCGAGATAGCGACGTTGGCGACCATTTGTTGCGAAATCGGAAAAGGCACTCATGGTAGAATCGATGAGCACGTATAAAAATTAAATTGGACAACCACGCGTCGGAAAATTTTGAAATATTTTATGGAGGTTCCTGATAAATCAGTGATATTACCATAAAAATTTCAAATAATTTGAAGATTTGAACAATGTTTTTAAATTCAAACAATAAAATTTGATTGTTATGAACTTTTGAAAATTTAATTTTATTGTTATGAACATCATAGAGGAATTTTCAAGATTTTATGGTCGACAACAACTCATGTTATGAACACTTAAATTGTTGTTGAACATATGGGTACATACCTTTAGGATTACGATGAGAAAATAAGCAATAGATTAGATTATATTATATTACTAGGGCATTACTAGCGAGTGGCAGAGGTTAATAAGGAAAGCTGTTGTTAAGTCGTTGGTGGAACAAATGATGCGTTCCGCCTATGGAATTCTAACGAGAATAATGTCGCACATTTTTACGCATATTACACAGCCCGTTCTAATTTTGCGATTTGTCCTCGGACACTTGCTCAATCCCTACTATGAAAAAGAACTCCATCCAAGGGTTCACTTGATGCTCCCAGTCACATGGAGTTAGTGGCCTATCTTGCGTCACGTCTCGGGTGTATAAGACTTAAATTTTGGTTGTTCTTTATGTGGATTTACGCCCCTCCCATATGGGCATGTCATCCGATTCGGCGTCCCGTATGTTAATACCATCAAGGGTTCCGGATAGTCATACCTACAACGTCGAGATTTATTGCGTGGTGCGGAGCCTCGGCGGCTTCTTCCCCTTGTCCCTTCTTCTTGAGAGGAGAACCCTCTTGCTTCTCTGTTGTGTTGGCCGTTTATGCGGAGACATGCGGGCCGCTTGCACTGTTTCGGCTCGCACTCCACTATATGATGGAGAGAGGTGTGTGTTGGGCTTATGGTTGGACAGCACGGAAGTCTGCATTCAATGCGATATGCCACTTTGGTGGTTGCATAACACCATAGGCGTACTCAGAGTCTGGCTTTTACGGGCGGTAGTAGCACCACGGAAGAGTTACTCCACCAGTTATCCCATCTGAGAGTTGCACTGAGATGTGGGTGAAATGCGTCTCCGGGTCCACCGGTTTGAAATACTGTTATCGTTCCTCCCCGGACCAAAAACGCAGGCATTGAATCTCTCCGGTCCTTAGATCACCACTGGCGGTATCAACCACTTGCCTCAAGAGCCATGTCTGTGAGCGTCGGGGCTTCGGGTGTACACAGGAGGTTCCTCCTCGACTTGTTGATGTTGAAAATGCCCTTTTGAAGTCACGTAATGCGATGAGCTGGTTTAGAACTACTACTTTGTGAGTTTAATATGGGTATATCGCATGAAACTCACCGTCGGTTGGCCCCTTACTGCTGGCCCTAAGCTCTGATGATCTAGAAAAGGACATATCTGGCGGCCTCTCCTTGGGTGAAGTTCTCGGCGAAGCGGGGTAGGCGTCGTGGCAGATTGTTGAGAGAATTAAGTAGTCGCGTCGTTAAACCCGGTCGATCCATTGGAAGAAACAACACGGTCCTTGTCTTTGAGAAAAGAAAAGAAGCGATGCATGAGATGGTAGTGTTACCTGTATGTGTGTGGACACGGTGGGTTTACCTCGTAGGTGCGGGCCTGTGATAGTGAAACGCGGTAGTGTGCGGATGGGTAGATTGCATCATCTTTGCGGTGGGTTCTTGATCGCATTTGGGCGGGGCAGCTCGGCAGAAGCTGAGGCGTCGGCCTCTCGTCATCCGGATATTAAGGGATGACACGCTATGCGGCGGCGATAGACGACATTATGCCCTAATTTACAGTAGGTTCGGTGAGGTTTATTCTTTGGTTTGGGCGTGTTGGATGTCTACGCTTGGCCATGTTTTATAGTGGTGGTGAGGGTTACTCGAACGGCGTGTCACCCATCATCAAAACGGCGTGTTGTCGTTTGATCTGGCGGGTGCGGCGTGTTGTCGTCTCGGTAAGGCGGTCACGGCGATGTTGTAAATCTCTGCCCGGCGATTAGCGGTGTGGTCATGTTGTCGTTTAGTCAAGCGAAGTGCGTCGTGTTGTCGTCTCGATCTGGCGGGGTCAGGCGTGTTATCGTCTCTGCCGGCGGCGTGGTGCGGCGTGTTGTCGTTTCATTACAGGCGGGGTGCGGCGTGTTGTCGTCTCGATCTGGCAGGGTGCGATGTGTTGTCGTCTCGATGCAGCGGGGTGCATTGATGTCGGGAAAGGTAAGCGTGAACATCACTATTAATATTATTGTAAAGCGGTCTGAACAAAGTAACAAAGAGAACAACACTCTAAACAATGTAGAATAGTATAAAGTAAGAACAAAAGTAGGATGACTGACCTATGAGCGAGTCCCTAATTAAAAGCCACCCCTCTCTGACGACCCTCTTGACCTACGTCTTTGTGTAGTTGCGTCATCAAGAGGCGAGGGTGAAGCGCTGCGATGGCCCCCTGATCTGCGATGGCACCGCTTGCCCGTGATCAGAAGGGCGTAACTGGCATTGCCGGTCGGCCCGATGGCGTGGAAAACAACGTGTGCCCTAAGTGCGAACTCGAGCTGCGTGGTGTGTGGTCTGCGAGAAGTGCGTGCCACAATGTACCGATTACAAGGAGCTGCGTCGCTGTCGGTCTGCGGGGAAGCGTCTGAGCTATGCACCAGCGAAGCCGCTGTCGCGAAGAACTCACCTCGGCGTGGCAGAAGGTCGTGGGTGAAGAACGGCCTCCACCCTCAGCGCTAGCACTGCGGCGTTCGGATAATACCTTTTAATTGTAGTTCACGTGATGCAAAAACTCAGCGTAAGTAGCTCGACTTACGGGCGTGGGGACCATGGTGGGAAGCGGCGTGGTGCACCCGGTAGGACCCTCGGCCACGCTGAGCTTCGGAGGCAAAGGAGTGGAGGCTGCACTCACTTCTCCATTGTATGTGACAATGGGAGTCATTTGGGTGGGAGGTGTAAACCTTGTGTGTGTGTCTCGAGTGTACGCGGTGATGTAGCGTCGTGCGTGCCGACAAGAACCAGCTCACGATCACCTGGGCGGCCACCATGCGTCCCCGGGCCTCTGCCATCTCGTCGGCCGAGATGGCAACTCCGTCCGTAACTGGACAAGACCTTTGGATCCGTGCATGTGCGGCTCCTCGCGTGGTCCACACACGAAAGTGATATGCATATGGAATTTTTTGCGTCAGAATACACAATGTAATTTACAAAATCAATACTTACCATAGGCGTGCATGGCCGCTCTGCTGGCACAGGTACAAATCGGCCTGTTGGGAAGCGTCTGCAGCGGGCGAACCTCCTCCACTGATGGGAGGCGGACCAGCGTCCGGGAGCGTACCAGTAGCAGTCTTCTTTGGTGGGGCAAGTCGATAAATAATGTGGCCTCATCGGCGGTCGTCTTTGCTGCGCCCGGCCCCGCTACGCCCACGGCTCCATCTTCCGTAGCAAGGTGGGCGGGCTCTTGAGGCCATGGGTGGCGACCACGAAAAAAAATCGAAATTATTAGACATCTGACGTAACTATTTCACATATTTTAGTTAGATAACTCACGTGTGTACTTATGGCGGTACGATCCCCCAAGCACGGGATGGCATTATCGTCGTAAACCGCTTGTCGAGGACTCGGTGCGGCAGCGTAGTCCTCACGTAAGCGTCGAGGGCGATCTTCCTCGTCGTCGGCCGAAACCTGGTCCCTCTGCATAGCGGAGATCCCAGTACTTGCCCGGCTCTGTCGTGGACATGGCGCTCGCTATAAGGGTCCCACCACTGCTCCGCGTGCGGTGGTCAAACGCCTCTCGTGAAGGGTGAAGGTAGTGCGACGATACTGCACTCCCATGCTTTGTGGTGCAAAAGGAAAAAAAATATGTTGAAACACATGCGTTTGCAAATACAAATTGATAAATGCAAGTAAAAAAATAATTACCGTCGCCATGAGTCCATGCGAGCCCACAGTCGGCCGGTCGATGTCGTCGCCCGTACATCTCGGCGGTGTACACTCGTGGGAAGACCAATGGTCGACCAGCAGGAAGCTTCGAGCGACCAAAATTTGGAGGAGTAGAGGCATCGGTCGGGTTGGCGGTGTCCTTGACTTCACGCCTGGCGTCGCAAAGGGCGCGATGCGTGCCGGCAAACCCGCCGAACCCGGACACCAGCGGGAGACGTGCAGGTCGGCGGCGTCGCGATAGCCCGTGCATAGGCTATCCACGCGTGCGTCGGCAATTGTCTCCGTCGCGTGGTCGTGAACATGACCATCCCAAACAACCAAAGCGGTAGGCCTCCAAGTGTCGGTCCACAGTGCAGTGGGTCCGCGCCATGTCTTTGCACTGTGACAATTAACATATAGTAATATGTTAATAATGTTACAAAAATTAGAATAACATATACATGTACAAGCACTCACCTCGGCCCGGGCGACCACCTCCTCGGCCGTGGTTCTTCTAATGCGGGTATCGTCGGGTCGGTGTGAGGCCACTCAAGCCGAACCTCTCCTGCTGGTCGGCTGCCACCCGAGGAGCCACCGAGTCCGGTCGGTGCCCGGCGATCGGCAACCTGTAAGCATGGCGGCGTCTGCGGGGTGGCCGTCACCTCCCGAGCGGCAGGTGGAAAGTGTGCGTCTCTGGGCACAGCGGTCCACCGAGACAAGACGATGAGCTCGGTCGAGCGGAAAAGCGCGTGGCCGCTCACGGACCGTCGTCGCCCTCGCGAGATCTGAGCCTCGGCCCGTCCTCGAGTGAGGCCTCGATCATGCGGCGAGGAAGCAACCCGGCCGTGCCAACCTATCGACATGTAAATTCAATTGTTACAAGAAATGCAATTGTGCGAGCAATGAAACATGTAAATGTAGTGCAACTCACTGGCGTAGAAAGGTGGGTGGAGCCGCCATGCCACTGCAGGAACACCGCGGACCCAGCATGCGAGAGCACGTGCTCAAGGCCCGTGTGGTGTGGGACGAGCGCCGCGGTCTGCGTCGGTCCAACGAAAAGAGTCAAGGAGTGACTCGGGCTCAAGTGCTCCATCCTGCAAGTAAACATAAGCAGATGCGATTAGTAATGTAAATCAAAAAGGCGAAGAGTTGGACATAAATAAACAAGCAGCAGGACATATTCGCCAATTCAATACAAAAGCATGACAAAAGGTACAATCGTAGATAAGCGATTCATATTACAATTCAAAACAAAATACATAATTCACTACATAAACATGATGGAAGGTCCAACATACTGCAAATACCTAACATAGGATAAAATGGTACATATTACACAATTGAATACACATTACATAATTCAATACATAACACTAAGGGCATTCGCGTTGCCTTGTGCCCGTACTCACCTATGCGAGAACACCTCCTAACAGGCGACCCACTTGAATTCATCCATGTCATTGCGAATCGCCCTAGGCTGTGAACGGCCCGACTGCCACAGTGCACACCTCAAGTAAATTTGCATCCGGTAGACATATCTTTGCTTATGTGTTAATGGCGGTGAAATCACCATGTGCTCAAAAACCACGGAACTCACCGGACCCGGTGTTGTGACATGACCCTTGATTACAAAGGGACACGTCTTTGCGCCCGTGCTCATCCCAATTGCCCTGGCTGCGATCACATGCGGCGGGGAATATGAAGAAGTCTTGGCTTGTTGCGGTGCATTCACACCATCGGTGGCCTTGGCCTAGGTTAACCTCGTGTGTAATACTTAGGCTGTCGGTTCCCAATCCCCTTTACAGGAGAGTCACTTGAGCGGTACTCGGTGACTCGACTCTCGCACCATATCGGTGAGCTTTCTTTGTCGTTCCTCCATGTGAGGCCATCATCCGCGCCTGATCTGGCGTTTGCAATGTCGTGGCATGCGATCTGACCTCGCATGCCTTTTACGGAAGTACCGATGATGCCGTGCGGCATGCCTTCGGGATGGCCACAAGTGGTAGCGGAGACCTTGAGCCTCGATGACCCAATTGTAAACCTCGGCTATATTCGTTGTCATGACACGAACTGTTCAAACATATCGATTAACACGATAACTCTAATTGTTCAATCGTCCGGACTATGTTAATTTAGTATACTAACTGGCGCCTCGGTGTCATGGAGCAATGCCCACTTCTCCAGCAGCTCGCCTCTATCCGGTCGAGAAACACTTAATGTTTCTTGGCGATCGTCTCCTGATTTGGAGGATCGGCGCTCAGGGGTGATAGCCTTTTCGGTGGGCAATCGTTCGGCGTTCTTTGGTTGCTTCTTGACTCTTCAATCATGCGGTAGTGTGCTTGTCCTTCGTACCAATATCGCGTTGAACTTCGTGCTTGGTTACGCTTGCATAACCTCTTAAATAGGTTCATCGACTTCTTACTCTTGAAGCGCTGAAAAATTTGCTCCCAAATGTCTCATGCACCACATTACGCATGTCACGCCACGGAAAAAGGCTCATCAAGGTCCTCTGTAGAGTCTTAATTGCGAAATGATACCTTTATGGCGGTCATGGATGATGCACACGTTAAGGTGATCACGAACTACCGAACTTCAAATGTCCGAAACCACGGACCCGGCTATCCGGTTCTCACCCTCAACAAATGCAAAGGCCAATGGAAGTATGTGGTTGTTCCCATCAATTGCAATTGCCGTTAGAATCGCCCTTGTATTTCCCGATCAGAATGTACCATCGGCGCACAACAATGGGCGGCGATACACGATAGCGCAATGCAAGGACCCGATGAAAAAGAAAGCTCGACGAAATATCGAGACCCGTTACCATCATCTTCACTTTCTTCAAACGATTATGCGTGCGGGTTTGTTTCCTTCAAGACATCAAGCACACGAGGTAGGTTACAATCTGAAGCCTCATATGTGCCAAACCTCTTCTCTAATGCCTTTTTAGCCCATACGCCGAGACCATCGAGTAACTTATCGATACTTAAATGTTCTCAAGATTGCTTTACGAATATAAGAACACTCAATGTCCCTCTTCTCGATGATCTCATTGAACATCACGCTAGCGATTAGAGCCGCATTCAAGTTGCGGTGTTTCACGAAACATTTTCTAAATGCGCATGTGTGCCCATCTACTCGTGATGCAATCCAAAATGTCTCGCTTGACATAGCATGTACTGAATTCACATCCTTCCGGTTACGCACTTCCTTTGTGTATCTATCGGGTGGACAAAACAACTGGAACTCTCTCTGCTGCGATAGTGCCCACCGACTTGCGCAACTTCAACTTCAGGTGTTTGCGAAAACTTGATTCAGTAGAAACGGCATTGCTACCATACTCTAGCGCGACTCATGCCCCACAAAACTTCCATACTAGCTTTGTTTTTCTGTTCCACTCGTCGAGGATGGGTACATCCGTTGCCCGATACTACTATGCATTTCATCATCTCCTCCCTCTTCCTCATCTTCGTCGATGTCATCATCACACTCCAACATTTCAGCTTCATCTTGCCTCGCCATATGGTCCACCAACTCAATTGATCAACAATTTGCTCGATTTCCTCCTTCATCTGCCCGAGCCTTCGCGTTCTTTGCATCCTGTTATCATCCTCATTTGCTACCTCAACAAGCACCACTACGAACTTGTTCAGTATGGCCGACGTCTTGCTTTCATACGTCGCTAATATTCACCTCTTCTCTAGAACCTTTTGCTGCATTACACATTCAAGGCTAGATCCCTTGCACCACCTTAACCATTTACGCCACAAAATCGTCCAGATCTATTTTCTTCAATTCCCACATAGCGGGTCACCCTTACTATGCGTGAATCGACTTGAATAGTATGAGTAAACACTTGCATCGAGGAAAAATATTTGGTCAACCAAAGCTTTATATCACGGATGCTAACTCTATCGAGGACATAAGTGTTCGCCATTGTGATGCAAAAGCTGCTCAAATCAACACCATTACGCCCAATTTTTATTTCACCATCGTAGTAATATACCTAAATTTCCTTTGCATCCAGCATTCTTTGCGACCACATAAACAAAATTGATTTCTAGATCACCACTAACGTTTAATATCACTACACTAACTAAACAAAATTAATTTTTATATTGCATCAATATCTAAATTAACAATTCCCTCCTAAATAAGAAAATTATCATCTTAGGCATTTTTATGCGAACAATCTAAAATCGCTATATTGCATCAAAATCTAAATTATCTAATGTTGCATCAATATCTAAACTCTCTAGTATCGACATTGCATTAATATCTAAAATTTCTAATATTGCATAAACATCGATATTGTATCATTTCTAAAATTTCTAATATCTAAAATCTCTAATATCTAACATTTCTAAATTCTTAATTTTCTAATATCTCAAATTTCTAAAATTTCTAATATCTACAATTTCCAAAATTTCTAAGATTTTCTATTTCCTAAAATTTCTAAAATTTTCTAATTTCTAAAATTTCTATATTTTCTAATATGACAAAATATGTAAATTATTTTACACTACAAAATTTAATAAAAAATATCAAAAAATACCTTTTTCTTTTTTCTTCCTCCTTTCTTCTTCCTCCTCTCTCCCTCCCCTCTCTCTCTCAGTGATCTCTCTCTCCTCTCTCGAGGCGCCCTCTCCTCTCCCTCTCCGGAGACGCCCTCTCTCTCCCCTCTCTCCCTCTCTCTCTCCTCCTTCTCTCTCTTCCTCTCTCCCCAGTGCCGTCGCCTCGTGCCCCACTGCTTTTCTTCATTTTCTTCGCATGGCCTGAATGACAGCCATCTCGCCCGAGCAATTGATGGGTAGTAGTCGCACTCGGCGACCTCTTGAGTAATCGCCACCGCTCGTGACTACTAGTAGTCATAAGCAACTTGGCGACTACTCGATAATCGCCGGCGGTGGCGACCACACCTGACTGGCGACAAGCCCATTGTCGGTGACCGTGGGATTACGGTATAGTCGCCAAAAGCCGTCTGGCGACTACCTATTATCGCCAAACCGTTTGGCGGCGACCTGATATCGCCAAGCGGTTTGGCGACCGGATATTATTTCTGCAATTTTTAAATTAGTGTATTAATGTCGCAATTTCGAATTAAAATAATATTATTTAAAAAAAAATTCTATCATATATACTTCTTACCTTGGCAAGGGGTAAACTAGACTTATTCCTTCAATTAAACATATGGACTAAAGATATTGATATTTTAAATATGGAACAAAGACATTTTATGTACAAACTTGCAGACAAGTAGCAGTAATATAAAATGCGTAACCTCAATTCGGGCTTGTCAAACCATTCAAACAATCCAAACAATGCGCTAAGCGAGGCCTCTCCATCTCCCAAACCTGATTTAGGGTTAGGATCTATCGCACAGCCGGCCAGATCCGTCGCATCGTCGGCTCCCCTCCAATGAAGAGCAAGGAACAGGGAAGAGGAAGGCTATACAGTGGCCGCTCACCGCTGCCACAGTGTGCAGCTGTACTGCATGCATACGCATCGAATTTTTTTTTAAATAATACATTTTTTATTCAAATTTTCAAAAATATACCAACAAAAAAATTACAAAATATACCCCCTCTCGCCCGTTGGATGGGCGGCAGAACCTAAATAACAAAATAAGCAGTGACGAGAGGCCACGTCACCCTCCGACCTCATGCGCGATGAAATGGCAACAAGCCGAAGCGACTCACCGTCGTCCGATGAATTAGCGGACGGTGTAAATCGGCCGATGGTTAAAGGCGGCGAGGCGTGGGCTCGCCGCACCAAAAAAGCAACGAGGATGTTTATAAAGTACATGGCCAACCTTTGTTCCCATTTCATCAAAGCAAAACCGAGTTGAAAGAGAGAAAGAGGAAGAGGAAGAAAGAGAGGAAGAGGGAAGAAGAGGAGAGAGGAGAGGAAAAGTAAGAGAGAGAGGCCTTTAGCGATATTTGAAGGTAAATTTTAGATTTGTATACTCTTTCTAGCGATGAAATTGTGGTAGATTAGAAATAATTTTAGATCTAGGTAAATTGATAGGTTCTGAGATAGTTCTAGTGAATTTAGATATTTTTACGGATAGGAGTATATCGGTATATATTGGCGGAAATGTAGTTAGGAATGTATATTTTTTATAGATATAAGTACATCGATATGAATGTATATGTTGTTAGGAATGTATATTTTTTACGAGATGTAACTTTATTTTGCTATTTAGACTCTGTAATTTTTTTTGGTGGTATATTTTTGAAATTTGGAATAAAAAATGTATTATTTAAAGAAAAATTTCCATGCGCATCCTGGTGAAGCTGTACATATTTACTTGGCAGACTGGTTCAGTCCTTGGGAAGTTTCTTGACCGTCCATGGAACACAATTCAGACAGTTCCCATTGCGGCTGTGACAGGCTCCGTCATGCATGAGCTCGTCGCCATGCCATCAAGCCCCTTGATGCTCAAAATCTGTCAGGCGAGGCTCGGGAGCAACACATTGGGGCTGTGACCGCTGGCCGGCGGAGCGTTAGCATTCAGATCTTGTTGCAAGGAAGCTTTGTGAATGGACATCATCTTGTCTTAAACCACAGTTCATGCAAAGCAATACTATGCCTACTTCATTGGTGTGTTTTTTCTTCACGCGGAGGAAGATTTCATTGGGCCTCATCTCACATGAAGGATCAGAGGCCGGCGGAGCATGAGTGCCTGAGCGGCGGCGGAGGGGTTCATGAAATACCAGAGCTCTTGATCAATTTTTTAAGACAGGCCACAGTGGAGATGAGATGAGGCAATCCTTGAGGCATTATGCTCGTTTAGAGGTCAGGAAACTGAACATCCATGGGAAACCTGCATCTCGACAGTCAATGTCCCTCGTTTTCGTATTTTCAATTCCATGATTTTTTCAGATGAGTTTGCGCACAACCATTTCGTATCAACTATTACATAAGTGATGGTTTAGGAAAGAAAAACTTGAACAGAAGGGAAGGGAGTACTCATACAAGCGGCAAACGGGTAGGGCACATTATGCGTCACATCATCACCACAAGAAATGCTCCAGAAATCTGTTAAAAAAAAAAGGTACGTACATGGAGGAAACTGGTATGGTCTACTGAGCAACACACAGCTGATCCCACGTATTCATACCAAAACATATGTCTTAAATGCAGGGTAGAGATGACTGTTGCTACGAAGAGCAAAGCACACCCGAGCAACAAAAAGGGACGGTATGGATAAACATGAAGATGGTTAGCTGTACAGGTGACCTGCGAGGCTCTCGTTGGCAAAATCGCCATATATCGTGAATTTGTGACATGTGAATGACGAAACAAATTTGTAGGGGGTGGGGTAACATGCATATCACAAAAACAAGAAAAAATTACAATGTTTCTGGGCAAATTGGAAAAAAAAAAAAAAACTGGAGGTCCAATTCTACACAAGAGGTAAGAGAAAATTAAGAAAAAGAATTATCAAACAACAGTGGAAACGCTCAACTGGCAGCTTATATGAATTACCGTAGATACAGCATATGTATTTATATATGACAAGCTAGCAGTGTCCGCGTACCATCCATGAAAATTTGATACCGGTACCTAGTATCGGAAGATAGTTTATACACTCCAGCTCTGGTGCTTTGAGGGTCACCTAAGCCTGGCATCGCCTCCCTTGCTTCGGAATGTTGAGAGGGAGAAGAATGAACGTGGTGCTGCATTTTGGGGGAGAATGTACTTTTAGTGAAGGCTACCATTCTCAGAACAAATTTCCCAAGTGATTCAAAGATGACGACAATAAGAAGCAGCAGCAATGTCTTCATGTATTATGTGCAATATGAGCAGCCTAACACATGAATATACATGTCCAGACGTTGTGTACCTTTAAGTGCGCTTCCAGTGAGTTGATCCTCCCTCAATGTGAAATTTGCAGGGGGGTTCGGAATGGAGCTGCGCAGCGATTGTTCTGCGAATCAAGATCTTAAGTAAACTAGTGTGCTTAAATAAGTAGACAAAGTTGTATAGCAAGAGAAAAATGAAACAATAGGTGAAGGTATACATAGTCAGAAGTCCATAAGTAAATACCCAATGATGTGACTATCATTCCCAACAGCAAAACCTTTTCAGTACCGCACACACATGATGATCTAGGGAAGTCCCATTTTTGGAATCCAGTTTCGGTTCTGGTCCTTTTTAGGGCCCACGTTTCAAAGGGCTTATTTTGCTCCTCCCACTCCCATGCCATTATGCCATTGACAAGTAGATTGTTGTCCCATATGCAAGTGTCACAAAAAAAAAATAGCAGTGGGGAGTGGGGAGAACATATGCATGATTAGTTCAAACAGGTGGGTGAATGGAGGAATTTACAATTGGTCCCCTGACAAATGTAGCGCAAGCAATATATTCAAGTCAAGAGGTAAAACAATTGCTTCCAGGGTTACAGTGCGTTAACATGCACTGAGAGTATTAGTCTCTGGTGTGCCTCAGCAAGGATGTGAGTCCTTGAGTAGCATTCTGAAGAGACAGTTCGATCCTTGCATTGTGTGATTGAAATAATGAATCGAACTTAGTTCTTAAATAAGCAGAAGATAGTGTGTCAATTTGCGCATAGATGGTTAGATACAGCAATCGCAATAATCACTCTTATAGAAGAATTTTGAAGGACTCTGAAAGATTCTTGTATTAAAAATAATGGAGGACTATTAGTTTTTACTCTTATCTCAAATATGGAAGATTTGTTGAAAAGCAGACATTTTTGTACTCTGCAATAGCCCAAAAAAATTGTTGGCCTAGTATCCTAAATGAGTTTTTTTTTTTTTTTGAATCAAAATGAGTTAAGAAGAAAACCACCCAATCTAAACTCAAATAAACTGGAAATAGCATATGTAGAGAAATCGGGAAGTAAAATACCTTGTTCAGCAAAAACCTCATTCTCAACAAAACCATCATATGAAGAAAGATAACCCATTCTTGACTTCCTACAATCATCAGAAGATCCTATGGCCAAATCCCGGCCATCTTCCATGTCATCATCACATTCCGAGGTAGTTGAAGCAGACACCCAATCATTTAGTAAACCATCACCACCCCTATTCTTCCTCCCAAATTTCAACAGCTTCTTAAATCCTTTTGTAACATCTTTGCGTGGCTGCTGAGATGCATTGGCACCTACGAAAGGCATCTGAGCACTGCCCCACTTTTTCCTCATCCGGGAAACATCAGCATCTATTATTTGATCTAGTGAATGAGAATTCCATGGTGATGGACTTTCAGTTGATGAATCAACAAAAGCATCACCATCTGAGTTATCATTTGCATAAGGGAATAGGTGTGGAAGGCGCGAGCTCCAGGGCGCTGCTAATTCACCAGGTAAATCATGCATGCTTCCTGCAAAAGCATTGAACTTGGTAACACCAAAAGTAGGTGCTTCGCTTGGAAAAGAAGCATCACCATTTTCTGATCCTGGATCATCTGAATTTCCAGATTCATGACTTATTCCTGGGTTCTCACTGTCTGAATCAGCAGGAAAATCACTTTCCCTAAGATTCTCTTCAATGCTTTCATATTCTTCATCTTTGGCATCATCTGGGGAATCCTCTTGCTGATCTAGAAAATCATCGTCCTCTCCATTCTGGAAGGCATTTGCAACCATGGGGGCCTGAAATCCAGCTATACCGCGAGCAGGGTGATTCTCATTGCCTTTCCTAAGAAAAGACTTAGGTGCACCAGTTTTATGTGTGTTATAACCAAAAGCTCCCTCAGCTTGATCCTTGGAAATTCTTGAGGGAGCCCAATTGTAAATATCCTCATTCACTGATGAAGAGTCCCTTAATTCAGCAGGATTTAAGTTCTTCCTCATAGACTGTGACCTCCTTGATTGATCTTCTTTCGAAATACACTTTGACTCTTCAATGATGCTCTTACTACGGGAAAAACTTTTTGGCTGAGCCCTTGCACTAACACTGCTAAGACCAGCTGATGGCTTTGTATTTTCCTTTCTTAACTCGGAGAAATTGGGGACAGACTGTGCAAGAGGATTTTCTGGTGGATTCCTGCGATTTGTGTAACCAGAGCTTACGGTCCTTGATGAATGCTTACGGACAGGAGCAACAGATGTCTTTTGAGTGTAAGAAACTTTATTTGAAAAATGCTTCCTGGAATCAGCACTCCTGGAAGAACCGTCACCAGATAGGTAATCACTATTCATTTCTTCTTCTACCAAGAAAGAATCTATCCCCTGGAAAAGGCAAAGACAACAAACTATAAACAAGCAAAATCTAAAATAGTGCATTATTGCAATATTTCTCATGTTGTATGGAGCTATAGGGTTTCCAAGAGATGCATATGTCACTGTATCATTACATCAAGACTTGCTGAAACACAAATTTTTAGTACCTCACAGAAAATTCAAACGGACATTTTATGTTTAGTGGAAATCCAAGAGTAACGCACTCAGGGTTGTATGTTAACATTCTGAAATACCAGAATTTTCTCAATTACTGTTTTCTGGTTAAAACAACTACTACAAATAGAATTTAATACCTGAACCTTTACTTTTATAACTGATTGCAAGGGAGGAATCTTCTGAGCACAACGAGAAACATATGTTGAGTCAGGGACGTCAGCAGACCGAGAGAATTTGGCTCGCATCTCAGCCTTGCTTCGTTCTAAGCTCTCATGCATTGCCTTTAATATTGCTTCCTTCTGCCCTCTCTGAAGTTTCCAATCCTCCTTTAGTTTTGCATCCCTCTTCAGCATATATTGATCATAGAACTTTCCTCTTGACTCTTCTAAGCTAAGAATGCCAAGTTTTTGTGGTATACTGTTGTTATACCCTTCATTGTCCACCATCTTCAGAAGCTCATTGGCATCAAAGTCATTGGTTATACTCTCTTTTACAATTTTCTTCGTATAAATCTTCTCTGGAAGAACCGGTATAGGCTTTACCTCTCTTACTTTAGGTGTGTTATCAACCTGCACATCTGTGGACTTGCCTCTGCGATAGGTGGTTATCTTGTGTGCAGCAAATAGTTTCTCTAACTCAATGGCCTTCATTTGCAGTTCATCATGCCGATCTTGATTCCCTTTTGTCGGTCTCGTAACCCTAGTCTGCTCCAAAGGAACAGCATTACCATCATTTTCTAATTTAACTTTACCTACCTGCAAACTCAAATCCTGTTCAGAATTAGACGATTGTCTGCTCAAATTTGTTCCCTGGCGTCTGGAATAATCTGATGTCAGCCGAATTTCAGAGCCAACTGCAACATTTCTCCCTGAATCCTCTACTTTCCGTGGTAGACTTCTCCGCTGCAAGCTAACATCATGGACTTCAGCTTCTGTCGAGGCAGCCTCATCCCTACCAGATGAACCCCTAACATTAACACGGGAATTGGATGGGGCTTTTGATTTGGGATCAGCACCCCCTGATATCTTTCCAAATGTTCGAGAGGGTCGATCCTTCCTTCCAACCGCATCTGCTTCAGCATGAATCTCTTTTGAACGGACACGAGAACCTCTAATATCTTTCTGTCCAAACTGTTCACTTGTAACTGGTACTTCACGAGCAACAGAAGTGATTTCCTTGTCTATCATTCGTACATGCTCCTCTGACGATGGGCTAGTTAAAGCATCATTATCTTTTGGCAAGGCTCCCTCAGCTGGCCTTGGAGACGTTTTTAGTCGGGTTCGAGTCAAAACATTCGAAGCAGCATGCTCTGACATCCTTGTGCAGCCTTGCTCTCGATCCTTTTCAAAAAACTCACTCTCAATGTTAGAGGTTATAACCATGTCATCTTCCGCACAAGATCTAATCTGTTTTTGAGGAGCAGCAGTAGCACTGACCGGTAAGGAGGATGGAGAGTTGGTATTCAAAGTTGAGGATGAGCAAGCATTTGTAGTGGTAGAATCCATGGATATGTCATCAGGGGTATCCTTTTGGCAGTGCTTCGGCCCACTAGAATCCTTGTCAGCTCTTACTTTAGGATTAGCCTCCAAATTAGCAGATGTTGGGGTCCCAGCAGGAGTTCCATTTTCCTTTTTGTCATTTAAGCCACTGCTATCGTTGTTGCTTAGATCAATACTCATGTCACTGACACTGCTCCATCTCCTTACCAACTTGTCCATGGATGCACCAGAAGGCACCCTGCGGTGCTCACCTTTCCCTGGAACCACCCTAACAGTACCTGCAGAGTTACTGTTACTAGAACTTGAAGTTTGCTCCTTCTGCTTATTCTCAAACATGTTTATCCTGTCCTGCACACTCAACCGCCTTGAACCCCCTCCAGTAGGTGCAGAAGGAGCATCCGCTTCCTTTTCTTGTTTCTCTACCGCCTTCTGGATGGTTGGCTTAGAGTGCTGTTCTGTGCTGGGTTCTGATGGAACATCTACTGAATGTTGGCTGTTGCTTAATCTGTAGATATGAGAGTCACTACCACCACTAATAGATTTGTTGCTGGATCCGCCTTGATCAACTTG
Source organism: Guadua angustifolia (assembly GCA_036346375.1). Lineage (NCBI taxonomy): Eukaryota > Viridiplantae > Streptophyta > Magnoliopsida > Poales > Poaceae > Guadua > Guadua angustifolia. The sequence continues at coordinate 5,369,146 of CM070512.1, forward strand.
TGACTCATCTAAGGACATGTCTGAACTGGACGAGCTGCAAACATTACCATCGTCAACGCTCTTCCAGTGCGATGAAGCTGCTGGCGGTGTGTGCTGGGGAATTATGTCTGGACGCCGCTGGCAAAGTGACATGAATTTGTTGCATGCTTCACTGGATAAAACAAGTTTAAGTTGTTATACATGTCTAAACATTATTCATCAGGAAAGGTAACAAAGGTAAAAAAAAAAAGGAAGCAAAGAGTGGGACAGATAATAATTCGATGCTATCACAGAAACCACAACATAATGATGAATCGATGGCACATAAATATTGAACACTGGACAATCTAATCTGCCATTCCACTTCAACATGATGTCATAATTTTCCCACATAATTTCTAGAAGAACCTTCTCCTCATGCAAAGTTTTCCCACTTTCCCAGAATAATAACCCTAGGGTTTTGGACAAGTTTCTAAGTTTACAGCTAACCCCATCTAGCATCTTAATTTCTTAAATCTTAATTATATCATACTGGTTCAAAATGAACTAAGTACAATTTGCCGTGCAATGTGATGGTAAATACACACACTTTCTCTTGACAGCTGCCTGTTGTTCCATATCCTAAATGAGATATGATTGTTTGACAACTCCTAGAAATACCAAAATATAGCGTGGTCTAGATGGCTGATCATCGCAAATTTATGGGATTTACTTCCCGGATAAGTTGTTAATCTCGTTGAACTAAATAATATTGACCAGCAAAGATCGTAACTGATATTCATAAGCCTAAATAGCTATACCTAAATTATGAGCTTGACAAATGTTGAGCATACCTTAGCCGGTTGGCACCAAAATGGTTTGCGAAAAGAAGAAGCTCAGACACACTGTCAGGGTTGAACCCTGCAGATGATGCCCGGGAACATGCGGTGACAAGGTCTTGTTTAAGAGCACTTAGACGGACATCAATCGCTCTAAGAAGTTCCTTCCTACACAAAAAACAGCCAGGGCATAAATCATGGATGATTAAGATATTTCAGTTTGCGTCAAAAGAACTATATCTGTGAACTAATTGATAACACAACACAGCCTACAGACAGAAAATAATCACATGACAAACTTTCAGTTCAAATGAAAGCAAGTTACAACTTATACATGAGGAAGCAACACAGATTTACACAATGGACATTGAGTAAGGAAAGATAACTTCACAAGTGATCAAAGAAGGAACAGTCTAATCCTTTATAATTTGGAGGCTATGGCATGTATGTACTACCAACAGTGACACTTTAACAACAACTTTCATTAGTAAAGCATCAGGAAGAGCCATTATGAATTAATGATGTGCCACTTTGAACGATTCCAGCTTTGTACAGGATGCTTATTTGAATGGAAAATTGGAGCAGTGAGTAAAAAATCTTAAATAGCAAAGATAAAAAAGAAATGTTATTACCAGCAGGCAACTAGAAAGGTGCATGTTTTATATAAAAAAGTAAATAATGAGATGTTTTACCACCCATTGGAGGGCATGGCAAAATGATGCCTTGAAATACATAATGTTGATTAAAAAAGTGTTTTGGTGCCCACGTAAGAGCAGGTTCCAGTTTGTGCAAAGTGTGACACTTGTATTGATCCACAGACCCAAACAGGTCAAACTTTTCACATTCATCTACTTATTTACACATTCAACTAATATGTCTGTCTACCAAAATTCACAACACATTGCACAGCTGCATGACTGCATCAATTATACTAATTCAATAAAGAACATTGAATTTTGTATGTACACTTGTACATAAACGAAGGTGTCATCTGCCCTCCGAAATTTAGTTGGAGGTGGTAAATAGCAGTTAACACGGTGGGACACAAAAGTGTACAAACCAAAAATAGGCACAATATCTAGCAGGAACTGCACTTAATGTGTTTCATGTCTCTATTCAACAAACTAACTGTGGGTCATGTTTAGCTCACTTAAATCAAGTTTATTTGGCAAAGGACAAGTAAATGAAGAACAATAAAGATGAGCGAGGAGCATACTTTGTAATGTCTGCAGCTGCTGCTGAGGCTGTAACATTTTCAGCTGACAAAAAGCACGGCATGAGATTAAATAAATTACAAGCAGCACATAGTCCCATATATGACTGTAATGACTAATGATGCCACATTAAAACAATTATCATGAAACACAAGATTGCCCTTTAACACATGCACTGATTGACTATGTTCTTCATTTCTTTCCTAAATTAGACATGGATTATTTATTATGTTCCCTTATTAACCAAGGTTCGTGCAATGAATAATACAGATATAGTAGCATTTAATGTATCTTGTCATTAATCAAAATTTTCTAAAATTTCATGCAAGTCAATTGTCTGGTTGCCAATTAAATAAGGGTATAATCAAAGTCCTCCCTTTTTTCTTTTTTGCTTCCCGGGATTTTACCAACAATAACCCATTGAGTCACTCAAGTTCAAACGGACTCAATTTCCCATGATAAAAGAGGTATGATCAGACATAAAATTAATCTAAACTCCGTTCGATAAGAAAAGAACATTAAACAATATCGTGCATACCAGCTCCACCTGAGAAAGCACCTCCACCACCCTGCATAAGGCATACCATTTTTAGACAAGTGCGACATCAAAACATCATAAAACATACAACCTAAGCACTCCAAGAAGTGAAAGAACTGCTTGGCACTTACTCCCTGTGCGTAAATCCTCCTAGCCCCTTCCAGCTGCGACATCTCCGAATCAAAGGTATTCGCCATCTCCAGCACCTCCGGCGTGCTCACAAAGCGCACGAACCTTCAAGCACAAGCCAATCAAACACTTATCAAAATTCGATCTTTCGACACCACCAACCGGAGAATCACCACATAAGCCAAGCATATCAAGAAACCTCTCGAGGATGCCCTTGCTGAACCACGCGGCGCACCGCTCCAGCTGCAGCCGGATGGCCGCCGGCGGCGGCTGAGCCGCCGCCTGCTCCTCCGCCGCCCGCAAGTGCGCCACGAACGGCTTCACCGACCCCGACGCGATCTTCTCCGTCCGCCCATTGCCGGACACCACCAGCTCGCACCTACGCAGACACCCAAAGGCGACGCCTTTAGCGCTCAAGAACCGCACGAACACACCAAAAAATGTGAGATTTTTTTCTTCCTAGTTCCCCGCTTCCTCACCGGGAGCGGCGGGGGGAGAGCTGGAAGAGCGCAAAGTCGAGCGGCGCGTCCGGCTCCATGGCGCCCCCACCACTGCCGTCGCAGCCGACGAGGTCGGATCTGGTGGATCCCGGACAAGACCAATTCCTCCCTTCGCCGGAACCACCCAAGAAAAGCCGGAAAGGCGGCAATGCACCTCCCGCGGCGACAAGATCGCGTGGCGCAGCAGCCGCCGGAGCGCGCTGCGGCGGCCCGGATCTCGCCGACGCGCACCCGAATCCGATAAGCGTGTGCGTGTGAGGTGAGAGAGCGGAGTGGAAGAAGAGAGGACTAGAGAGAGAGTAGAGAGAGAGAGACTAGAGTCTAGGAAGAGAGCTGCTTGTTTGGTGGCGCTGGAAGACAGGCGCCCTCTGTGAGAAAAGGAAAAACAGAAGAGCCAAATCCAGAAAGTTTTTGGGGTATTTGGGAGAAATTAGTGGCTTAAGTTTAGAGTTTTGATGAAGCTTAGGTGTCATCATGGGAGCTGGTTCTTTTCTGGGAGTGTAATTGTGGGGGAAAAGAGTCGAAGTGAAGGTACTTTTGTTTTCCTTTATCATTTTCCATTTGGCTTTGTTTGTTCTTAACTTTTCAATATAACAACTGCTTTGGGTGGACTGTACTGTTCGAATTTACCATCCCTCCAAAGTAGTCCAAACCCCTCCCCCAACCCACCCCACACACACTCCAAAGAAAAACTAGAGGCATGTTTTTGAAATTTAGAGGAGGTTTTTTTTTCAGAGGGGTAATATCATTTGGTGGTGTGTGTTTACCTAACCAGGGTCAAAACCACTGTCAGTACTACTGACATGAGGATGGTCCATTTGTTGTTTTTATTGCTTCATTGCTAGAAATTCGTATTAGAATGTATCATTTCATGTTGTCGATGTGTGTACCGATCTTTGCGTGGCAACTGGAAAAGTTTGTTTTTAGCATATTTGTCATTATCATCCAATGAATAAGATGCCGCCATAATGAAAATGTTTGGTGTAGAAAGTGACTTAAAAGCCTTGTTAGTTAATTTGTTTTTATGCTTTGCTCCTAATCTATTGATTAATTACAGTTGTCTCAAGGAGCATGGCGTGTTGTGTAAATTTGAATTCTATCTTTTTTTTCCTTAAATGCTAGTGTGTGTCTCCTAAGTGGGGATGGCAACCGGTTCATTTCCACATTCCCCATCGGAAAATTCCGCTAGGGACGAGATGGAGGGATTATTGCCTCATGAGGATGCTAACGGCAAAATTCATTCCCATCAGGGGGAGTGAGGGTAGATCTGATCCGGCACTCCTTATCCCCATTATCTGCTAGGGACCTAGAAAGCTTATGACATGTGAACCTTTATATATGTCAAGTGCCACAAATCCTAACACCCGCACAATTGCCGTCACCTCAGTTTTCTCCCCATTCCCTAATCCATAAACAGGCCGCAGTTGTTGCTCAGTCCTCTCTTCTCTTTCACCTCCTTGCTCAAACTTGTCACCCCATCTGGTCATTGGCTCACTAGTAGCCTCAGCGACACGGTCCACCTCTCGTCCGTTGTCGGTCTTCTCCTCCGATTCATATTCAAGGTCAACCCTTGAGCATCGTCCCTCTAAGGCCCCGACCTCTACCTCTAGCAAGTACCAATGACGTCAGCCTCCAATCTCAAATGATGCCAACCACGAAGCATAGACGCGCATGAGCCCTCATCCTTTTCTACGCCATGTGGCCTCCTCATCCTCCATTGCACGGCTCCAAGATTCAAGTCAACCGTCGCCTAGCCTCCGTCCTCAGGTCCTCTGCAATATGTGAATCGTGATGTTTTTGTGAATCGGTGATTTCCATTAGTATATATGTAGACGATAGCGTGATTGGATTTTATTCAGAAATTTTTTGCATAATTGGTGATGACAATAATGATATTTACTTGATGCGTTGTATTGTGCACACCATGCTACCGGGTGTGGGTCCTATGGGGCCGGTACCCTAGCAGGGACAGGAAACGGGATTCCACCGCTCCAGGAAAGTCCATAGCCATCCCTACTCTCAGGGGATAGTAATCAGCACCTCGAGGTGTCTGCACCTAGACAAGCAGGGCATCTAACCTGAACTTAGCATCATGCACCGATTGTTCCATAACAACAAGCTAGGGCCCCAAGAGCTCAACAGTGACATCCCTCATTTAGAAAGATTCAAGCAATTTATTTATGTGACTTCTGTCTTCTTTTCCCTCAAATATATCTTGTAAATTATACTAATCATGCATAGCCGATACCAATAAATGAAGAGGAAATGGTCTCCCCATTTCTTTTTATATCTTCTTCTCCTTGCTCTTTAACAATTTTGCCTAAACCAATTCCCAAAAAATCTAGGTTTTGCTGTCGACCGACATTTTGTTCTTGTTGAGAAAACGAGTAGACCATGGGGGAAAATATATAATGCATGAGCAAACTGTACGGAGGCTCAAAAACAATATGAGCAAAACAGTAACTCCCAAATCATGACGCCACCTCGATGCTAATTTTCCATCTCTCTTGGAGGCGAAAACAACTTGAGAATGGAGGGATGTGAATTGCATGCCGTGGCTTGTCCATGATAACAAGAATCATACCTTACATATTAACTAGATCATGACATGTTCATATTATATCCGAAGGGTACGTAGTATTGTGTGCTACTTCTACGACTTTTTTTAAAGAACATGCAAACGTTTCACGCATCATTTTTCCTAGGTGCAGAGGCCGAAAGTAATTTCAAAGGCTTGTATTGTCTCGATGTAAGTTTCTTGAAATTAATAAAGTTCTTCCTTTATCAAAAAAATCATTTTTCCTAGGTATTGTAGCAAGTTCACATCCCTCCATTAGCATTTTCCATTCGCACCGTTTGAAATCTTATGAACAGATCGCCAAAAAAAAAAAGTGAGACAGAGTAATGGTAGAATAGGTAAGGAGCGAGAGGAGTCGTTGGCACATTAAGCTCACATATCAACCACGCAGTCACTTTCATCTCAGGTCCATATTAGATTCTGGCTCAAGATTTCTAACTAACTTTGATTTATCCATTGCTTTGGTTTTGTTTACAGGTTTGTTCGATGTAATTTTGGCAACTTTCTTTATTTTACGGGAAGAAAAATGTCGGCGTTTCGTGAACCGGCAAGTAAATTTGTAAGTCTTAAGGGGCGTAGCGTCCGCTTGCTGAATAGTTAGACCCAAAGAGAAAGAGAGGGTCCAAGATTTATCTTGGTTGGGCTGAATATCCCTACTCCAGTTCGTGAGGTGGTCGGATATTACTAATTCCGGCGAACCCGCCGTGTTACAAGCGAGGGCAGAGCTCGGGCTCGGGCGCCTTGCGCACAGGGGTTGCCTGAGTGGCTATTAGTGTGACTCGGGGGTGCCGTGCTCGATGTTCTACGCCGTGCCCTCTCCGAAGGGCCAAGCCTCCCCTTATATAGTCTGGGGAGATAGGTTACACGGAGGTTACACAGGAGTGTATAAAGGAAAAAATGGATGGGGCTCCTAAGCCTAGGAGTCTAGTCTTCGCCTCGGTGTCGAGTTCTTTGGACTTGACCTCGGCGGGTAGTTACGTCGTCTTGCGTCGGGTTGGCGGGGCGTGGGCGGCAGCTCGGCCGCTCCTTCGGAAGCAGGCGCTTTGCCCTCATGCGATGTCAGTCTTGGCGTCGGCGTCGACCAGAAATGCCTTGGGAAGCGGCGCCCGTCTTGGCTTGGTCGTGATGAGCCGCTGCGTCAGCTTGATAGGTACCCGGCATGGAGACTTGTTTCTGTGATTTGACGTCTGCTCCTTGGTGAAGATGGTTTGTGCTTTGTTCGAAGCTCCTGGTTTGTCCGACCCGTTGGTCGGGCATCCTTGAGTCGGTATTGTCGTACCTTATGGGGCGCCCGCCCTGTAGCGTCTGGTCGGTTGCTTTAGGGTTAACAGTGGGGAACCGAATGCCTTAGCGTGGGGTGGTCGGTCGACCTTCCGATTACTTTAGTCTTGTTAAGGCGTCGACTCATTGTGTTGGTCGGACCGCCCTTTGGGGTCGAGTTGGTCGGAGGCCGTGGGCCTCCGAGTAGGACTTCTTGTTCGAGGCTCGGGCGTGTTGGCGCCCATAAGCTTCTCTGGTCTGCTTGGAGATACCCATGTCTGGGTATCCGTCAATAGCCCCCGAGCCCTTGGGCGGGTCGGAGGCGGCCGGGGCTTACTGTCCGACGGATCTGGCCAAGGTCGCCCGCCGATGTGGTTTGGATCTTTGGTGTCTTAGGACTGATCGGCCGGTTCTGTGATTTCGATGTTCAGTAGGTCGATCCGGTCGGTTTTACTGAGTCTTGGCCTCCAGATCAGATGGAAACCCCGAGCCCCGGCAGTCGGAGAGGCTGGTCGGGGTTCACCTGTGTAAGGCGACTCGGTTGGTGGATTCGAGCCCTTGCCCAAAGCGCCCAAGTACACGCAAGCGTTTGATCGGACGGGCGGCCCCTTAGTTGCGGATGCGGACCAAAGCGGGTTGTTTGCCAACTCCGGGTCTTGTGCGATCCGGTGGATGGAACCCCGGCGGTCGAGAGCTGGTCGGGGTTTACCTCGTCGCGTGGCGCCCATTTGCGTCGCGATCGGCGTACTGTAAGGTCGGTATTTATTTGAGAGAGATAGGCGCCGTCCCAAGCTTTCGTTGGCGAGGCGGTGGCCGTGTTTCCCGCGAATCGCCCGTCGCGGTGTGGGACCTAGAGGGGTGAGCTAAGCGCGCGTTTGCCATCGTTAGGCGAGCGCCCGTGCTCGTGCGAAGCTAATAGCGGGTTTGTCGAGTGGGCCTGGTGGCTTCGAAAGAGAACCATTTCGGCGGGCGTTATCCGTCGCGGGCGTCCGACCCTCTGGGGGCGACCCATGAGAACCTTTCTTTACTCGACCCGTATCGGACCCAGTCGTCCCGCCAACTGGGGCACGGTAGGCATCACCGTCGGCAGGCTCATGGGTGAGTGTGAAGTATGGTCTCGAACACGATTAAAGGTGATTGGGTCGTCCGCCGACCCAACTAGAGGCCCACTGGGGGCTCACCTTATCCTCGTCCCTCGCTCGATTTTCCGCTCGGGGCGGTGTGCGCATCCACTTGGTGGCTGGGCGTCCGGAGCCCACGGCACTTGGTCGAGCCCCGAGCTTGAGTTAGTGAGCCCTTTCGTGGCCTTCAGGGCCATAGCGGTCTCGGCGTGTTTTTCTTCTGCCGGGAGGCGGCCCTTCAAGTTCGGGGACGAGGCTCGAGGAGCCGTACGCCACTCTGCCCGATGTGAGGCCTTCTCGCTTTGTCTTTGCCTGTCGAGGAATTGTGAGGTGATCGAGAATCGGTAACGTCGTTGAGCCGTCGCGACGGTCGAGGGAAGCAACGCCGCCGCTTCTTTCGCGATGTCGCCGGATTCGGTCGGCGTGCGGCCAGGTCGTTGCGCTCTTTATAAGCCAAAAGGGGACCAGCTGGCGGAGTCGCTTATCTTTGTGCCGTTCTTCACTTTGCGAAAAAGGAAAAACGCGGCGGCGTGAGAAGCCAAAAGCCCTAGGAGAGGACTCACCGCCGCCGCCTTTTTTCGCTTGCGGTCTGCTCTTCCGGAGATGGCGTGGCGGAGTGCTCCATTCTCGATGCTCGCATGCTCGGCTGGCGAAGCGGTTCCTTCCCCGCGATGTGTCTCGGTGGAGGTGCCGAAGCGAAATTGTGGTTCGAGAGCGGCGACAGCGAGATCGTTGTTCCAGCGCCTTTCTTGGCCTGGTTAAGCCTTCCTCTTCACTCATTTGTCCGCGGGCTTCTTCACTTCTACAAGGTGGAGACCCACCATCTGAATCCCACGGCGTGCTACACATTGCGATCTTCATCCTGCTTGTCGAGGCCTTCTGAGGATCGAGCCCCAGCTGGGCCCTCTGGAGTACTTCTTCCATCTGTGACGTTGAAGGAAAGTCGACGGCGGCGCATATTTGGCTTGATCGGGCGGCGCCGCCATCGGCTTCCGGTCCAACCGATCGTCGAATCGTTGACATGAAGCTGCCCTCGTCGAGCAGAGGATGGCACGCCGAATGGTTCTATATCCAAAATGTAGGGGCGGCGCCCGGCCTTCTTGGGGCGTCTGAGGCGATACCGAATGGAACCGGCGGCGGATGCAAAGGAGAAGAGGAAGATGGAGGTGATTCTCGAGCAACTCATGGGTCTAAAGCGAGGCTGACGGGTGATCTTGTCGCCCGCCGCGTTTATGGCGGGCGTGCAACCCTTATGGACGAGCCTCACCCGATGTTGATCTGAGGACATCGACCCCATGAGGATGGGCGTTCGGACCTCCCTCGTCGGAGGTAGACGCTCGGGTGAGAGCCGTCTTGATCGTGAAGGCCACCGTGGCGTCGGGCGGTGCTCCCAAGCCCTTCTCGGCGGAAAACCGCCCAAATTTGGTAATTGGGTGGCTCCCTTACTCTCCCCTGCGCCCCTTGTTTTAGCTCCTTGTATTTTGATCTGGATAGAGCCATTGCTCCTTTCAGGGTTTACTTGGAGCATCTTCGAACATGGTGCTGGGGAGAAGGAGATGAGGCGAGGCCATAAGAAGACCGAGTGCAGTCCGCTCGGAAAAGCGCAGGAGCAGGAGGAAGGAGAAGAGGAAGGCGCGCTGGCGGCGTCATGCGTGTGAGGAGGCGTCTGAGTCGACCATGGTCTCCACGATCAGCGGGATCATCTTCTAGCGATGGCGAGGCCCGGCGATCCATATGAGGAGTATGATTTGGTGTCATCGGCGGCGACTGCGGGAGGCGCCGAGGCGGAGATCTCTGTCGCGGTGCTAGCGAGCTACCCCGCGGGCGCCTCCGGAGGAAGGAGAGCGGCTCTTCTTCGCCCGAGAGCCGCGAAGAGAGCGCTGTTATTCGGCACCGCTTTCGTGCCATTAGTCTTGCCTTGTTTGTTTCGCTCGTCACTCTGCTTGAGCTGCTCCTGATCGACCTTTAACTCCAGGGACTTTACGGGAGAGCTGTGAGTGGCGGAATTGCCATTAAACAGCGCCGCCACTCCGCGCCGCAGGTTGAGATCGCCATCGGGCGGAACAAGTGGCGGGCGGCGTTAGTCGTGCCGCGGCCGGCGGAACGGCGGTTGTGCCCTCTGATGCGTGCGGAATCGGCCGTGGAGTCAATCGCCCTGGCTTGAGCGATCGCCGGCTTCGCCGCGCGGAGATCGAGGCGATGATGGCGGGCGATCCTTCGCCGCCGGTGGTCGAAATCGCCGGTCTGACATGAAGCCTTGCCGCCACCGTCGCCAAGGGAAGCGGCGGAAGAGTCGCAAGTGGTGGCGGCGGTGGCCACTGACCGGCCGCCGGTGGCGCCAGAGGTCTTGCCGTCGGTGCGGGCTGCCGGGACGACCACGGGGAGACCCCGGCGCCACCGTCCATCTTAGTCTGGCCGGGCGGCGACCCACCTGGCGAGGCGCCGTTCATGCTGGATGATAAGGCGGAGCTTGGGGATTGGGAATCCCTGCAGGAGGGCTCCCTGCGAGCCAAGACTGGGATGGAGGAGATTCGGGCGAGCCTGGGTCGACTCCTCGAATCTTCCGGCGAGTCTTTGGATCTTTGTCGCCGGAGGGTTGACTGGCAGCGTGGTAAGTTGTGCTCAAAATTTTCCGCCCTATCGAATCTTCTTTGGATCTGCGGTGACATGCTTTCTTTGATCGCGGCGTCTGTGAGGCCTTCGGAGAACAAGTCCGGGTTCCTCCGTCGCTGCACAGCCATAGGGCGGCAGCGGAGGAGGACCGCGACCAAGCCCAGCTCTGGCTGCATGAGGCTTGGGAAGGCTGCGGCCTGGCGGTCGGCGACAAAGGAGGCCAGCCGGACGATGAATGAGATGGCCAATGTCTTGCGGGAGGCGTCGGTTGGGCGATCCTCATGAGCGAAATCGAAGCGAGTCCCTCTAACGGAGGCCAACAATGCCAAGGTTATTCTTGTGAAAGCGGCGCGCGAAAAAACTTCGAGGAGGAGACTCGGGCTAAGCTCATCGCCATGACCGCGTCGTCGGCGATAAGACGCGTTGTCATTGGTGACTTGGAGGTGGCGTCGTCGGCGTGCCGCCGATTTTGCTCCAATCTTGAGTGCGAAAGAATCTTGGCGAAATCGCGAGGCGAGGCGATTAGCGGTGGAAGCGGCGTGACAGCGGCGATCCTGGCGAGGCGGTGGCTCGATCGTATGAAAAAGAGATGGAGGGCGACAGGACAAAGCGGTCGCCGAGTTGGCGACCTCGGGAAGGTCGGTAGGACCGTTCGTCCGATTGCTCGAAATTGCGGGGCACAAGCTTACTTGCGACAAGAGTTGGCTCGTGTGCGAACCGTCGAGAAGTCGGTGAAGACGAGTCTTGCTCTAGGGCCACTTCAGCGCTTATTAACGCCATGTCCTTCTACAATGGTATTAACTGGACAACGTCGTATTGGATCGCCGAGAACCGGACCGGCGAGGAGGTCGAGCAGCAGCTCAAGCCGAGCCCCATGCAGTGATCGCCCGATCGGATATCGCCGCAGAGCGTCCTCCACAGGGACTCGAATAATGTTAGACATTATAATCTTTGCAAAATGTAAAGAACCTTGATATGTAATGGGTCGGGGTTCATTTTTGTGTTTAATCGAATCGAGGTTAAGCTTTTGTGTTTATCTGCGACTTTGAGCCGTTCCTTAGCCCTTGGAGACCATAGCCACAGGGACCGCTAAGGTCCTTTCGGCGTAAGCGTGTTCGATTTTCAAAGGAGGCGCGAAGGAGGCGTTAACGAACCGGGGTCGAAGCGTCCATTCATGTTTGTGCGAGGAGTGGCTCCGTGACACAGTGGCTCACGCCCATGTGAGTAGCCCTACCGCAGCGCTACTTTGAAACCGTGGCGGTTGGGCGTGGGTCGTGGTGCTTGGGTCGGACGGACTTCTGCTAGGGAGGCCAAGTGGTCGGTCAGACCACCGGCTGCGTGAATATGATGTACGAAAAAACACATTCGTTCATGTCTTAAGCAAGGAGGGGCGTTCAGTGACTTGTGGCTCATGCATGCACGGTAGCCCTTTACGCATAGCGCCACTTGAAACCGTAGCGGCAGGGCGTAGGCCGCAGCGTTGGGTCAGACGGGTTACCCGCTAGGAGAGCCGGCGGTCGATCGGATCGCCGACCTATATAAATGTGAATGACATTGCTCTGAGCCCCGAGCAATGCGTGGCGACCATCTTGCGATCGGTAGCGTATTCTTGGTCCTTGAAATAATCGTAAAGGAGATCGAGAGTCAAGACTTATCTGTTTGGTCGATCGCCGCAAGACTTCTTGTTTGGCCGGTTCAAGGTTGTCCGTATAATGGGCGCCATGCGGAGACGAAGAACGCATCGAGGCGGCCGAAGCGGTGTCCTTCTTTACTCGCGTCGCTTCGCCGTAGTGTCTGCGGTGGGATTTTAATGCCGTCGCGTCGGCGCATCGGATGGTGGGCGTGTCGGGGAGTTCGCGGACCGCCCGTCGATGGCGGTTTTGGCGCGTGAAACCGCCCTTATAAATCTGGCGCCGGTAGCGGTAACTTACATCGTCGAGCGTCGCACCGTTCGCCTTCTTCGTCTTCAAGCGCCTCGTCGAAGGTTTCGGCGAGCTCTATGGCGGCGCGGCGGCGGCAACGAAGGTCGAAGCGGGTGGCGGAGGCGGCCGGGGTTCGCCCCAAGCCTCGGACGGAGGGCACCTCGTGGCGGCGGCGGGCGGGCTTGCACGCCTCGCCGAGATTCTTCATCTAGAGCCCTCATGTGGGTAGGTCCCTCTCCGATTGTTTTGGTGGTATTTGGGTTTGCCAAGTTGGCGTCTGTTCCCGCTCTTGGCGGCCAACATAGTGGATCTTGTTGGCGCTCATCTCCATGCCGGCTGGCCTCCCGGATGGCGTCCTCCGCCGCCTGGAGGTGGAGGCGGCAGGCGGCGTGGCGTGCGCGAGCCACCGAATATGAGGCGGCGGCCCAGCGATCGCGTCTTAGGCGGCCGAGGCGGAGGTGGCCGGTGCGTGAGGACCTCGGCTCTGCTGAGGTCCTCTTCCCCATGCTCCGCCCGCCTCTGAGCATGGGCGAGAGCTCTTGGCCGCTGGGGTGGAGCCGAGCAGACAGGTTCAGCCCTTGTGGCGTGATCGCCTTTAGCCTCACCCGAGCGGCCGAGGCCTTGGAGGACTGCCGGGCTCTCGAGGCGCTCCGCCGTGAGGCGGAGGGTCGCCGCTCTGGCGGAGTCATCTTGGCGTCTTTGCGCCCGGTCGGTCGCTCTCTTCGACCAGTGGCGGCCGTCGCCATATCGAGTGGCCGGCTCGGCCGGGCGAGTGCAGGGCCGGCGGAAATGGTGGCGGCTGCACTTGAGGTCTCGGACGACAGGCCGAGCGGCGCGGAAACTCGGGGATGATCTGACAGCGCCTTATTCGGGCGAGTCCTTAGGGGCCAGCCTTCGCCCACGAACTTCGTCGGCCGAGGCGAGGTAAACGGCGTAGCGGCGAGGCCGCCTTCCGCTCGGCTTCGTCATTTGCGATTTTGCACTCTTCCCGTTTAAGGATGGTTTGGTTTGGACGCTTTCTGATGCTCATGCTTCGCGCCTTTAATGGGACATCACGTACCTTTTGGAAATCTGTAATATTTTAGCCTCCGTGTTTCTTTCTCACCGGGCGCCGGTTTGTTGTTGATTGCTTGCGCGGGATTGTTAGGTCTGCGGGTTGAAGCGCCGTCGCCGGGGCGAACTTATTGTAGAAACATTTTTCGTCGATCGCGGTAAGCGCCCATGCGTAATCTGCTTCGCGATGATCCACTACTTTAGCGGTCGCGATCGGGAAAAAGCTATCGAAGTTTTTCGTGGCGTAAACCGTGTTACCAGTAAAGCGGTCCCTTCGAGGAGGACCCTTGATTTGTCTGGTATTGTGTTATAAGATCGTGTAGACTAGTAGCCCGTGCGGGTTCACACCGCTTCGGGCTCGGCGAGCTAATAGGGGCCTTGAGATAGAAATTAGTTTTAGGGAAAAAATTGCCTGAGCTTTTCTATGTTCCAAGCATTTGAAACAACGTTGCCATCGGCGTCTTTTAGTCGGTAGGTCTTGGGCGGATTACCTCCACTACGGTGAAGGGCCTTCCACGGGCGAGCTTATGCACCTAGCGTTGGGTGAACTTGGCGCGGACCAAATCGCCTCGTTGAAGGCTCGACGCGGACTGGCGACTCGATAGCGTCGCAGCGCTTGTTGGTATTTGGCGACCGGAGGACAACAACGTCGCCAGCGCCTCGTCGGTGGTCGGCGGCGTCTTGTTCTGGTCGAGCCCCGAGCTTAGTCGAAGGTTTGCGACCTTGGGCGCCATACTCGGTCGGTCGGTAGGGCAACCGGCGCCGAACACGGGAAAAACGGCGTGAACCCGGTCGGCCGGGTCGGAGTGGTCCTCGAGCTCCAAAGGGCGGAGGTAGCTCGGCCCCCCCGTCCGCCGACTTCTTCAATCGATTGAAGATTCACGGCGAGCCCTGCGAGGATCATGCCGTTCGCCCTCTCGGCTGGCCGTTAGTGCAATTGGGCGGACGCCCGATCGGCGGATGTTGAAGTCGTCGCGAAATCGAGAATTCCTTCCCGTAAAGCTGCGTGCCATTGTTGGTGATGATGGAGTTCGGGACCCCAAACCGTGAAGCGATGCAGCGGAAGAAGTCGGCGCTTCTGTGAGCGTGATAGTGGCGGCAGGCCGCCTCTATCCACTTGGTGAACTTGTCCACATGACGAAGAGGTCGTGAAGCCCCCGGGCGCCTTTTTGAAAGGTCCGAGTAGGTCGAGCCCCCATACTGCGAATGGCCATGTGATAGGGATCGTCTGGAGGGCTTGGGCTGGAAGGTGTGTCTGTCGGGCAAAAAATTGGCACCCTTCGCAGGTGCGAACAATTTGCTCGGCGTCGGCCACGGCGGTCGGCCAATAAAAACCTTGACGAAGGCCTTACCCACGAGGACCGTGGTGCAGCGTGATGACCGCACACCCGCCGTGGATATCGGCGCAAACTCCTTACCACGGTCGGCGGGATGCACTTCTAGAGGACCGGGAGGGACTCCTCTTGTAAAGGTCTTCGCCGACCGGGACAAAAATTCGCTCGCCGAAGGCGGCGCGAACCTCGGTGCGGATGCAGGAGGTCCGTTCGTCAAGCGATCGACGTAGGGCTCCCTCGAGTCTGATTCGGCCGTGAGCACGTTCCGACCTAAGTCGGGTGGCGCTGCATCCGGTTGATTAAGTGGCCGGCAGGCGGTCGGTCGCTTACCTTTCGACTCTTGCCATCGATCGGATGGACGGTTGGTGAAGGTCGTGGGCGAAGATCCCGGTCGGAACGGGTCCTTTGCCAGAAGCGAGGTTGGCAAGGTAGTCGGCCTCGCCGTTATTGCGTCGATAGCTGTGGTGGAGCTCGAACCCCTTGAACTTCTCTTCAAGCTTGCGCACTTCCTGGCAGTACGCCGCCATGCGAGGGTCTCGGGGCTCCGAGGCCTTCATGACCTGGTCGACCACCAGCTTGGAATCGCCGTACACATAAAGCCGCCGTACGCCGAGGTCGGCGGCGATCCGGAGGCCGTTGATGAGGGCTTCGTACTCGGCGACGTTATTAAATAGCGTCGAAGAAGCGATCGGACGGCATATTGGAGCTTGTTGCGAGTGGGGAAATGAAACGACTCGGCGCCCGTCCGTTCTTCGTGTAGGATCCATCGAAATACATCGTCCGATGTTCGGGGTCTTCAAGCACGGGCGCTGAGCTTGATCCATTCGCGGCGAAGTCCGCAAGGCTTGAGACTTGATCGCCGTCACGGGACGAACGAAATGTCGTGGCGTTGAGCTCGAGTGCCCACTTGCTACCCTCGAAGCGTCGCGGTTGCGGGCGATCTCACCAAGGGCGAGAAGTCACGAGCGGAGGCGAAGTCTTGGCGATGTAGTGGATCAGTTTCCTTTTCGCGATCAACACCGTGTAGAGTAACTTCTGCACCTGTGGATAGCGGGCTTTGGACTCCGACAGTACTTCACTGATGAAGTAGACCGCCTCTGCACCTTGAGGCGCGCCTTCCTCGCCGCTTCGACGGCGAGTGCCGCGCTCACGACCTGGGTCGTGGCGGCAATGTAGAGGAGCAGGGGCTCGCATGGCGCGAGCGCGGTCAGGACCGGGGGCGATGTTAGGAAGGCCTTCAGTCGGTCAAGGGCTTCCTGGGCTTCTTGCGTCCAACTGAAGTGGTCGGATTTCTGGCGGCTTGTAGAAGCGGCATCCGCTTCGCCGGGCGAGACCGAAGCGGCTTAAAACTGCGAGGCACCTGTCGACTCGGGCGCCTTTTTAGGTCGGCAATCGGACCCATCTTCATGATCGCCGAGATCTTTACGGGTTAACCGATGCGCTCGGATATCATAAAGCCAAGCTTTCCCTTAGGGACCCGAAGCGCGCTTTTCGGGGTTAAGCTTTATCTTGAAACCGTCGGAGGTTCGCAAAAGTCTCTTCAGTCGGAGACGAGGTCTCCGCCTTTTCGATCTTAACGACGATGTCGTCGACGTATACCTCGACGTTGCGGCCGATTTGGTCGTCGAAACAGGCGTACATGCACTGCTGGTACGTGGCACCGCGTTTTTCAAACCGAAGGGCATCGTCAGGTAACAAAACGAGCCAAAAGGAGTGATGAAAGAAGTCGTGGTGGTCGGATTCTTTCATCGGGATCTGGTGGTAGCTGAGTAGGCGTCCGGAAGGAAGCGATTCACACCCGCGGTGGAATCAATGACTGGTCGATCCGGGGCAAAGGAAAATGGTCCTTGGGGCATGCCTTGTTCAGTGGTGTAATCAACACATCCTCCATTGCCCGGTTTTCTTTTTTACAAGGACAGGGTTGGCAAGCCACTCGGGGTGGCGTACCTCTTTTATGAACCCTGCCTCCAAAAGCTTAGCTACTTCTTCCCCTATGAGCCTGCGCTTTTCTTCGTCGAAACGGCGCAAGCGTTGGGCGACCGGCCTTGCGCCAGGTCGGATATTGAGGGTGTGCTCGGCGACCTCCCTTGGGATGCCCGGCATGTCGGAGGTCTTCCATGCGAAGACATCTCGATTCGCCTGAAGGAAGTCGACGAGCGCGCTTTCCTATTTGGCGGGGAGGGCGGACCCTACCCGCACGGTCTTGGCAGGGTCTTCGGGGTCGACCGCGGCCCTCTTCGTGTCTTCGGCGGACTCGAAGGATCCGGGCCCCGACTTGGTAGAGGTAGGGGCGGACCCGGAGGCCTCCCTTCGATAGTTGTCGAGCTCGGCGGACGCGATGACCGCCGAAGCCAGGTCGCAACTGCTTCGCTCGCAGTTGAAGGCAAGCTGAAAAGATGAGGCCACGGTGATGATGCCCCGTGGCCCTGGAATCTTCAGCTTCAAGTAAGTATAGTTCGGGATTGCCATGAACTTGGCGTAACATGGCCTCCCTAAAATGGCGTGGTAGGAACCCGCGAACCCCACAACCTCGAAAGTGAGGTTTTCGGTGCGGAAGTTCTCGGGCCCCCCAAAGGTGTGGGCGGTCGACCGCCCGAGAGATAAGCTTCTTGACGGGGATGACACCATGGAAAGGTGCCTTGCTTGGTCGCGAGGTCGGCGGGGTATCTCGAGGCGTCGAGCGTCTGAGCGTTACATGATGTTGAGACCACTTGCCTCCGTCCATGAGGACCTTGGTGGCGCCGACCCCACGATGGGGTCAGCGGCGAAGGGTACCTTCCGGGTGCGGGATGTGGTGGGGTGGTGCCTGATCAAAGGTGATCGGGACTCCGACTACCGGAGGTGCCGGGACCGCGAGGTCACCGTATGTACCTCGCGGTGGCGAGCTTTTGCCGTCGCTTGTCGGCGTAGCTCTCCGGACGCCAAGATCATGAGACATCCGTCGGGTTCCGGAACCGGCGTCGCTTCTCCTCCCGGGCCGGTGTTGGGTCGCTTTTTCCTTTACCCGCAGTGCGTGGGGTTTCTGGAAGAAGCGCCTCGGGACTCGCGATCCGATACTTGTGTCGGCGGTATACCGTGGTGTGTGACATCTGCTTTCCATCAACTTTTGGTGGTGGGCGCTGCGCGCGCTGGTACCGGCGGCGGTCGGCGCGGCGACCACGTGGTCTCGCGGGCTGTTTCCCTTCCGCCTCCGTTTGTCGGAGTGGTCGGAGGGCGAGCTCGAACCGAATTCCCGTTTGGCCTTCCCTTTGTCGAAAATGGCCCCCACGGCCTCCTCGCCGGAGGCGTGGTTGGTGGCAATGTCGAGCAGCTCCTTGGTGGTCCTGGGTTTGACGCAACCCAGCTTGTGGACCAAGGCTCTGCACGTTGTGCCGTAGATGAACGCCCTCGGCGTCGGCGTCGGCGATGTCGGAGCTCATTGCATTGTTGGGAGAAGCGCCGGATGTAGTCGGGCGTTTCTCTGGCTATTGCTTGCAGCTTTTAGGTCCCAGGAGTTCGGCGCTTGTAAGTGCCGAAAATTTCGACGGCGTTCTTCAAGTCGGCCAGTTCCTAATAGTTCGTGGCGGTACTCGAGCGAGCTCGGGCGAGTCCGCCCGGATAAATGGGAGTCTTGAATGATGAAAAAGATCATCGATAGCCCGCGGCCGACAAAGAGTCGGTAATCTTGAGCCAAACACGGGTTCGTGGCCCCGTGTACTTAGCTATGTTAACAGTGCCGAAGCAGGCGGGAAATCAGCGGCGGATTTCCGGGAGAATCTCGAGTCCGGGCCTTCGAACTCGGGCTGCGATCGCGACGCCGACCGCTGTCCATGACTTTCTGACGGGCCCCAATAGCGCCGCCTCTTCTGACGTCGAGGTGTCCGCAGTAGTCGTGGCGTTCCCGAGGCAATGTCGCGCAGAGTGTAGGAGGCTGAGGCGCTCAAGCTATGATCGCGATTCTCATCGGCTCGTGGCGGGGCTGGCTTTGGCGGCGAATGGGACCTCAGTGGTGGGCACCGGGGCTGGTACATATTATGCGGCGGCATGCTCTATCGGCTCCGGAGGTCTTTGGTAGGTAGCCCTGCCTCGGGCTCGCTTCGGCTCGAGGGCCATGAGCGACATTGCGGCCATGGCCAGTTTTAGCTAGGAAGAAACACGGGGCAACAACGGCTCTTCGCCGATTGTTCTTTATACAGCGTCTTGTATGCCTTGCGCCGCCCTGGTGGCGCTGTGGTGGCCTTGGTAGCCAGCCCCGTAGGTCGACCCTTGCCTTGCCAAGTCGGCAGCATAACTCCGGCTCTCGTTCTTTGGTGAAGCTTCGTCGTGGTACGTAGGGAGACCTAAGCTGGTCATCTTGGCGCCCTACCTCCGTAACCGGGCCCGATGGCGAGCTTTCTTAACTCGAAATGGCGGCCGATGGTTGGCTCGTCGGCCACGTTGCACTCAGCGAATCTGATCCCTCGGCTTGCTCGGTCGGAGCTGAGTCGCTTGGGAGAACTCTCAATATTTCATGGAAAGAGGCGTAGCGTAGCAGATCATTACCACGAATCGCGAACTGCGGCGGGCTCCGACCGAGGGTCTGCGAGGGCCTCGAGTCGAAGGTTGTCGGCGTGGGTGGCGGAATCGAGGCGTCAGTGGGGCTGATTCATGGCAGCGCGAGACAACGTCGAGCTCTCTGCCATGGTGATAGCAAGTCGAAGGCACAGCGGATTCGGCTCCGGCGCAAAAGCGCTGTCGTCGATGGAGAAAGCCATCGGAAACAAAATGGGGATCCGAAGATCTTTGGTGTGCCGCCCTACTGGCCAATGCCCGGCGTTTAAGTGAACCGGCAAGTAAATTTGTAAGTCTTAAGGGCAAGGCGTCCCGCTCCTGAATGGTTAGACCCAAAGAGAGAGGGTCCAAGATTTATCTTGGTTCGGTGAATATCCTACTCCGATTAGTGAGGTGGTCGGATATTACTAATTCGGCGAACCCGCCGTGTTACAAGCGAGGCGAGCTCGAGCTCGGGCGCCTGCGCCTGAGGTTACTGAGTGGCTATTAGTGTGACTCGGGGTGCCGTGCTCGATGTTCTCTGCCGTGCCCTCTCCGAAGGGCCAAGCCTCCCCTATATAGCTGGGGAGGCGGGTTACGGAGGTTACAGAGGTGTATAAAGGAAAAAAATGGATGGGGCTCCCTAAGCCTAGGAGTCAGTCTTCGCCTCGGTGTCGGGGTTCTTTGGACTTGACCTCGGCGGGTAGTTGCGTCTTGCGTCGGGTTGGCGGGCGTGGAAGCGGCAGCTCGGCCGCTCCTCCGGAAGCAGCGCTTTGCCCTCGGTGCGATGTCGGTCTTGGCGTCGGGGCATCGACCTTCAGGAATTGCCTTGGGAAAGCGTAGGCGCCCGTCTTGGCTTGGTCGTGATGAGCCGCTGCGTCAGCTTGATAGGTACCCGGCATGGAGACTTGTTTCTGTGATTTGACGTCTGCTCCTTGGTGAAGATGGTTTGTGCTTTGTTCGAAGCTCTGGTTTGTCCGACCGTTGGTCGGGCATCCTTAATCGATATTATCGTAACTTATAGGCGCCCATACAGTAGCGTCTGGTCGGATTGCTTTCCGGGGTTGGCAGTGGGAACCGAATGCCTTCAGCGTGGGGTTTGGTCGGTCGACCTTCCGATTGCTTTGAGTCTTGTTAAGGCGTCGACTCATTGTGTTGGTCGGACCGCCCTTTGGGGTCGAGTTGGTCGGAGGCCGTGGGCCTCCGAGTAGGACTTCTTGTTCGAGGCTCGGGCGTGTTGACGGCCCATAAGCTTCTCCTGGGCTGCTGGAGATACCCATGTCCTGGGTATCCGTCAAAAAACCTCATTACAACTTTCTCCGATCCATTGAATGCTTACATGAAATTTAAGTTTTTGTTTGACAATTCATGAAAATTAGTTGGCATTGATGTATTAACAAAATTAAGTCCCAGACAAGTGACATGATGTAAGTATGACTTCAATAGATTGATGTGGGAAGGCCTATATATAATGTAGCACTGTTACTACATTCTGATGCATAATGCTTTTGTGATGCACAACAAAGAGTAAAGGTGTATGCTTAATGTAACTGCTAGTTGTGTTAATGAGATTGCAATGTTTCACCTCCTCTTTAGCTTTTCTTAAAGTTGGTCAACCCCAGGACAGGGTTTGATCACCTGCCTTATAGTACTGTAGATGCTGATTGCTGAGTGGTACTGCTTTGTTGGTAGCATTGTTGAGTAGCAATTATGAACTCATTGTACGAAATAGCTAGCCAAAAACAAAAATATTTGGAGCTTTTGTTCAGCTAGCTTTGGGTCTGAATAATAATCCGAGTTTGGGGTCCTTTAATCCAGGTGTCAGCAATGGAACACGCATGTGGCAACTTACACAGCAATTGGAATACTATTATGTTGGTGCTGCCGCTTGTTCCTTGATTAATAAATTAGGTAACAAACTTCTCCACAAGGTCCGGTTTCTCAAGAAGAAAGGAGTACATCTTCTGAATCTGCCATTAAAAATGGGGGTGCTGCATCTCTCAATGGAACACTGCTGATGATTCCAAGCAATTGATTAAAGAAACAAAACTCAATTTGTTCAGGCTTGAGCAGAGCTTAGCACACAGTAAGGGGTCAAAGAGACAACAAACAAACTGTACTAATCTGACCATGCAATACTGCTCGTGATACATCAAGACATTCTTCATTACAGTACTCTACTACCTGCATGCATGCATGCCACTGTTAAGTCTGTCAGCCTGGCCTTCTGATCTGATTCTGAGATTTTTAATAAGTTCCATCTCCTGTCCCATAACCCTGCATATATACGACAAAGTCCTGTACAGCTCTGGTATTTGACTTTTGTGCAGTATAAAAACAAGTAAACAATACCTGATATGCATACTTACAAATACGTGCCTCGTGTATGATCTATTTCGAAACATACACTTGTGCTTAGCAACTTATACCATCATATGCTATTTTCATAAAATTTGTGTTTCCATTTTTCTCGTGAGCATTTAATTAACCAGCCGACACTAGGACAAAGATGGAGAGTGACTAAAGTGCTCTTTTTTACAATTTTTTTAATGGAAAGTTGCTGGTTCGTCTCTGGTTAGGTAAGTCTTGCTTTGTACTCTTGTAAGCATGTTTTGAGACGGACAAATCACGCGTCCATTTGTCTGGTCGCCTTTTCCCCTCCTGAGTTTTGATTGATTAACCTGCTCGGGCCGAGCTTTAAGATTTGCGTCTGTCGTAGGATTCGAGGACTGTCACTCGTGGTGTCTTTCTCACTTCGCATATGTCAGAGCTCAGAAGTGATCGATGCTAAAGCTGAAGGATAATCTAGAGCTTGCATCGAAGCATATAAGCAGACTTTTCCTAAAAGCGTCATGATTAAATTCTGAATTAGTAGGAGTAGCTCCGATGACACGCTTTGGAAAACGTTCAGTTATGTGCATGCTCATGAGGTAATGATAGATCAATAATGGATAATCGGAGATTAGTAGTAGTACCATTGACGAGTGTCTGTCTGACGACCATAATCAATTGCGGACATGGTAAGCATTATTGGGGCCTCCTATATATCTTATGGCCCGCCGCACCGGCAGAAGTCGTGGCCGCCGTTCTCCCTACCACGTGGCAGCTCACGCTGCCTCCCTGTCGCCTTACCGGTGCTAACACGTGGTGAGTCGTCATTTTCTCCCAGCCGGTTCCCCCTCATCCTCCTCTTCTTCTGCCATTCCAATCCACCGTCTCAAAACTTTCAAAAATAAAAAACATTCAAATCAAAAACTTTCGGATCGAAAAAGTTTTGAAAAACTATAAAATCATAAAATGTCAAATCAAAAAAAAATTCTAATCGAAAACTTTCAAATCGAAAAACTTTTCTCTCGAAGAATTTCAAATCAAAGAACTTTTGGATGGGAAACATTCACGTCAAAAAATTTCAACTCTATTCGATAGATTTCAACTTGATTTTCTGTGGAGTTTCAATAAATTCCAAGAAGAAAGAACTCACTTCATAGGGAAGGGAAAAATCTAGCTCGAATTTCACGGCGGCGTATGGATCCTAGTGTTCAGATGACCGGACGTGTAATTCCCAATGCGCGCGGATCTCCTGGTAGCACACTGCTCGGGCAGTTGCGGTGCTACAGAGAACTGGAAGTGTAGCTCTAATGGCAAAAATTAGAGATGATAGCGACGATGGTGGCAGTGGCGGAGCCAGAAATTTTTAAAGGAGGGGGTCTAAGAATGAAGTGGCGGCGCAGATGAGCAGACGCAGGCATAGCGGTGTCTCCGACCGTCACCGCCTGATGCTTATTGTTAGCACTTAGCACACAATACTCCACTGCCCTGTGGATTAGACGAATAGTACTATATCAAAGACCAAAAATGTCCAGAAAAATTGGACGTCCTAGCAATTCTGTAGGCCAATCATAAATTCACAATCACATGATCTGTACAACTTATCGCCAGTAATTAAACTAATAATTAATCAATCGATAATTAGCAAAAGACACGAACTGTTCATGGATATATGACATATGCATATGCCTGTGAAAATGCGACGAACATGGAGAAAACTAGATAACATCTCAAGGGAAGGGACAAAGGTTCAGCGCACCATGCATGTTGTAAATGCTAAACCGCCTGATCGATTGGATTGTTTACGCTAGAATAACCTAGTCGCCGTCATCACGAGAGAATTGGAGAACAACAAAAGTGAATAATCTAGTCGCGACATGGAGAACGAACGAGAGAAGGCGAAGGCGAGGCATTGGTTCGGTCTTTGACTCGATGTTTCATTCGCAAAGACCTACGAGAAGACGAGAAAGAAGAGGCATCGGCCGTCGGACGTTTGACCTTATTCTTGTATATATACATCTACACTCTAGCTCTTTTCATGAGCCAAAGGGGCGTGATGGGGCCCCCTTTGGCTCATATCAGGATGGTGGTATTTCCTTTTCTCCACGACTGGAGACCATGTTGGTGGAGCTGGCTTCTCTTCATGAAGGGATGCCTTCGGTGACACCGAGATGTTGTGTGAACACGAGCATGGGCTCCCCTTCGCTCACTACTGCTACTTTTGCTTCTATCGATTTGGGGAAGCTTCATGAACGTGAAAAGGCTGGGCCACGGCTAGATGATGACCACAACAGGTCCTCCACCTCATTGATCTGTCGTTCATGGTGCTCTACACCTAACTGTTTGAGCTGGGGGAGTACGGCAACAAGCTTGTTGCAGTGAGCCCACCAGATGCTGTCAACTGCCATGGCCCCAATGTAGGATCAATTATGACCGACTTAGAGGAGGTGAATATGAGGTTTTTGAATTTTTTAGCTAAATCATAATTTTTTGAGCAAGAAGATTTAAATTTTGTTTTAGCGTAATTTAAGTCCTAAGTAATCTAAGTCTCACTAAGTATACCAACAATCTAAGACTAGCCAAGTTTTGTAAGCCTAAGGTGACAAGCAAGCAATATAATCTCTAGAAATGTAAATACACAAAGTAAAGAGATAGAGGATAAATCACATGATTAGCACAAGAGAATTTTTATGTGGTCTCAGAGACTTGCTGGTTCCCCTAATCCACATTGAGGGAACTTGAATCAATCAAGCCAACTCCACGCATGTACAAGTCTTCCTTAATCCACTAGTGCCAGATCTTCTCCTCTCTGGGTAGGTAAGCTTAAAATTTCACACTAATACTGGGTCTCTCCACAACCTTTTTAAAGAGATCACTAGTTCTCACACCTCTAAACCATCTAGGAAACATCAACCTTCAAGAGTAATAGGCTTGGAATCTTCACTTGACCCAATCAGGTGCCAAGAAGCTTAAATGAATAAATGAATGAATGTAATACACTTGCTCTCGATTTTGCTCAAGAAGATGGGGAATGAAACTCTACTTAATGCTTGACTCACTAAGGCTCAAAGAGTATTCGATAAGAGTGCCAAGAGAGGCCAAATGCTAGCACAATCCATCCTTATATAGCTCATTAACTAAAACTAGCCGATATTCGCCCCATCTTGCTTGCAAACACTATTTGGACATATCCATACATGGGCAAGTGTTTTGGCTGGACATATCCTTCTACCTTTCAAACGTATAGTGCACTTAATGCAAGAATGTGACCGTTAGGGGTTAGCTCAGACTTGGCTGGACGTGTCTACACTCAAACACATACTATGGCTGGTCATGTACAGTGCCTTATGTGTTAGAGAAATCAACCAATCACTCCACTAAACATCCACACGGATATGTTCAGCAAGTTTGCCGTCCACAAAAGAATTCAGCAACAACTGAGAGGACAACGACACAAAAGGATATGTATGGAACTAAATCAAATAAGGCTCACCACATGTATACTAAGGATCTCTAATTGAGTCTATCTAGTCAAGATCACAAATACCTTTTATGTAGACTCCAACTAAACTTAATCTAAATGTATATTATTAGAGCTAAAATAATTATGCATTTAAACTTTCTTAACACCATCTAGAATCAACCTATTGATTTTGAAACCCCTCTTTATAGTATGGCTAAACTAGGAAATAAAAGAACTAGCAATCCAAGCATCTCCACACATCAAGACCGGTAATAATAAAAAATTAATCTTTAATCCTCCATTTTACTTTTCATGGTTCTTCTTCATTCTTGAGAGATTTTTTGATGATATACATACACTTTCTCCTTTGTGGAGCTTATTTCCTGTACATACTTAATATACTTATTAGTCCTGATAAAATTGATTGTCATTAATCATCAAAACTCAAATTTAGGGGCCTAGATGCTACACTCAGCCTCCTGTCATGGTACATGAGCGCGGCAGGTGACACGTCGGGGAGAGGACTATTTTTGCAATTATGTTCGTATGGGGCTAGATTTGAAGGGGGAAAAGGACAAATGGGCCAAGCTAAGGCTTCCAACCTTATCTGTGCATCTGTGACTGGGAAGAGGCAGCTGCGAGGTCTCCTCAACCTGTTTTGCTAAATTTCAAGTGGAATGGGGAAATAGACAGGGCGAGCGTGCACAAGTTGAAAGGGAGAAGCAAAATCTATGTAGGTTTCATAAAGAAAATGCTACTAAATTTTGTCATATTTAGATTATTTGTTTTTACATCTTTTTGTTTGATCTGCACAAATAAAACTCGGCTAGGTTATACCTTTGTTATTGTCGCTCATCTTTTCTACTTTGTTTATATCTTTAGTGTGATGCATGTACCTCCTCTCTTCGATTGTCATTTAGCAGGGCCATATCTTGGAGACGGTATCTAATTGGATCATATGCAACTTTAAGGTGTTACCCATACAACCTTAACATGAATTATCCAATCTGAACTCAACGCACTAGATGGAGGTGGGATGAACTCTCCAACCACTTAAGATAGAGTCTAGGGGGTTTTCTGTAAAAATATTTTAAGTGGTTGGAGAATCCATCCCACCTCCATCTCGCGCGTTAAGTCTATATCAGATGATTCATGGTGAGAGTTATAGGGATAACATTTTAAGATAAGTTTACGCTAGATATATAGGGATGCCTAGTCAAGCATGTACGACCAACCGCTCAACAACACATAACCGCAACACTGTACTGTTCCTAGGTAGCAGGTATGATCAAATGCTTCCCGCCTACACATCCATCAGCAAAGGACATCCGTTGCACGATTACGGCAACCAAGGGTTCAAATTTCAGTTTCGGATTAAATCTCGAAGACGATCAAAATCCAAAATTACGGTGAGATTTTGGAATTTGGGATGAAATCTAGACAAAATTTTAAAAAGCAAAATTCAAATCCAATCCAAAAATTGAAATCGAACCTACTTGAAATGGTCTCCCGAGGCTAGAAAAAACTGGGAAAAAATTAGCTCGGTCGGTACAGGGCACAAGGTTTCAGACACAAGTCGTGGGTTGGAGTTGCAGATCTACTAGCGATTGTTCTAGTCCAAAAACATGAATTTTCAATCCAAAATATTGAGATTTCTGTGAAATTTTACCAAAATTTTGGAAAATATTGTAGCAATTTATTTATTTTTATCTGACCAGAATTTTAAATCTCGGACGAAATTTTTGAAATTTCACCAAGATTTTGAACTATGACGGCAACACAAACACGCTTAGCTCAAGGAGGAGACGCGAAATAACCACGTACTTCCTTCGGTTACGAATAAATGTCATTTTGGATATCGACATGATCTCCAAAATATAATTTTGATTACTAATTTTTATTGTATTATATTTGTAAAACACAATAAAATTATAATATTATAAAAGTAAATTTTAAGACAAATCAACTTATATGATTTTCATGTATTTAATTTATATATTTAAGAAGATATTAATAGTTAAAGTTTCGAAAGTTTGATTGCAGCTAGACTTAAAACGACATGCATCAGACTTCCGCCGGATTGCTTAACGCAAGGCTACTCGAAGTCGAAGCTACTCCTAAACCCTAATCATGCAGTCGGCTTTATTTCTCTTTCGTCTTCTTCCTACGACAGAGACGTCCATATGCAAAAGCGAGATTTGGAGGCCCAATTAGGTCACAATTCACAAACCACTGCAGGACGAATCAGATCGTATCATGCAGAAAATGTTTTCTAATGGAGCAGGAAAACAGAAGGGGAAAAAAAGGACAAAGGCAATCTCCATTGCAAGGACGAAATTTTGTGCTTACTGCTTAGTGACGGGACTTGGCGTTTCTTTTCAAGCGCCGTGACCAAGATCGACCAACTACCGGATCCAATTTTAACGGCTTTTAATTTTAATTATCCGTGCAGAAACTTAACAGGGTTGAAAATAGGGGTCTAAAGGGTCGGATATTTCCCACCTAATTTAATATCGGATCTGATCGGGACCGAATTTGACTATTCAATCGGATTTGGGACAGGATCCGGATACTTGAATTCAGATTCAGGATCGAATTCGAAACAGATAACATCTGGTAATTACGAAACGAAATCCAGATATTTGGATTTTCCCTATTTGGATATCTATTTTTTTTTCCGTTTGGATATCAGCAAGACATAGCTATTTTCATCATATTTTCCATGACAGTCTATTTATATTGATAATTAGTTGGTTCTATTGATCCTCAAGTAATATATTCTTTGTATGACGTTTATTGGTTTTGATTAATATATATAATTTGTTATTATGGCTATATACTCGCATGGTTTTAATTCAATATATATATTACTTTATATATGCGTGCATTATCCGTATATCTATATCCATTTCCGATTCGAATCTGTCACATATCTGTCCCGTATCCGTATTCCGAATAACTCGAATTTGTATCCGTATCCGGTTTCGAATCTAGGGAAATATATAAATTAGGAAACAGAAAGAGCAATATCCGCACTTATCCGACCTGTTTTCACCCATAGTTGAAAATAACAATCACAATACATGTGAGACTCCGAAAATGGACTCCGGACGATTAAAGTTGCTCCCGTGGTGGCTATGTTGTATGGGAAAATTTTGCTGGTGCTACTGAAAAATGCACAATTTCGCTTCTAGCACTACTCTTTTCATCATTTCATTTTTTTCACTAGTCTTTGCTCTCCTTCCTCCTTTTATCGTTTCCGTCGGTTGACTGTGAGTTGATCATCAGTTGAAATTGTTCATTCTATTTTTGATTTTTTAAAGATAACAAATGAAGTTCAAATCTTTTGAATTTTTTTTTATGATTCTAGACTGCTAAAGATGGTACCATAAATTTTTTTGGAGTATGATCAAGCTTATACATTTTTATAAAAATGAAGTCATTCGGCTCCAGCTCCATACTTTTATAAAAATGTACAAGTTTAATTATGCTCTGAAAAATTATGCACTATCTTTAGTAGTATAGGATGATAAAAAGATTTCTAAAAGAATTAAACTTCATTTGTTGTCTTTAAGAAAATCAAAAATAAAAGGAACAATTTCGACTGATGGTCAACTTATAGTCAACTGACGGAATTGACAAAAGAAGGATGAAATGAAACAATAATGGCAAAAATGAAACAACGAAAAGACTAGTGATAGAACCAAAATTACACACTTTTTCAGTGATACTAGCAAATTTTTCCCATGTTATGTAGGCGAGATATCGAGTTATATTGGATAAGGAAAAAAAATGTTACAGCGTGTCCTTCGAATAGCCTAGATTGGGATCTCTCATTTCTAGCTCTCTCTGCCAATGAAGGAAGCATTGGCTAAAGAATACAATGCCAAGAGTCCACTTGTTCACTACATCAGGACGAGCCGTACGCTTGGAGGTGGTGAGCTCCCGGCTGGTCGCTAGTTAACTCACCGGTCTTATACACATATTTAGTGGGATATGTTCCAGATACTCTAGAGCCTCTAAAATTTCTTTGTCATATGTAGCGAATGCACACGCATATGTATACGTATATATGTTAGGTGTGAGAATGTTGTGTGCATCCTTGTACCCTTAAAAAAAAGAATCCACCGATTTGAAACACTGAAGTTCTATATAAATTCTCGAGAAATCGGAACATCTGCTCTTCTCAATGGACATGAGGTTTCGTACGAAATTACTTTTGAGGATCCTATGTTCCAAACAGGACCTTGCATTTTTTTAAATTAGTTTCAGCGGTTGATTCCTGCTACCTACCTGTAATGTGCAACCTACAAGAGTTGGACGGTAGGTATTCTCAACAGCTTTTACTTAGATCAACCGGAGAGAAAGGACCTCAGGCATCGAGCAGAAAGCAGCAGAACCAGCATGCTGAAGCAGAAAGCCCACTGCACGCGCTTCAGTCACATGCGGGCGATACCACTAAAAACGCGTATGAACTGACGGGATAAATCTTACAAATTTTCCGTGCTCTAAACGGAGCCTCGAACTATATGACGCCGATTAGAAAGCGAGCAGAAGGAGCTGAAGAGCGAGAAGAAAATTAGGCAGGAAGCAAACTCGGTGGCTGTCCCCGAGAGAGAAGAACCATCAGCCATTCCAGGCCGTGGAACCACTCACTGCTCCCAAACGTGTGTCTGATCGTTTTGTTCTGTATGCCCATACACTTCACCAAGACACCAACGAAGGATCAAACAAACGTTGCAGCACAGCACCGATCTGGGTCGCTCGCTCTGCAACATCGTGTATCAGTCGGCAGTGACGACCCGATTGGAGCACGGCATCGTGCTTCAACGAAACCGAGCTTCGGGCTAGTGGCCGGCTGCTCTGCGACAAGCCAATGAAACAGTTTTAACGGTGGCTCATCTGACAAGAGCGGCAGCTAAACCACTGGTTGTACAGGGACTGAGGGACAGAGCAGTAGCTCAGTTGGTATCCACCGCCGTTATGCACGCCAGGGTTTTAAAAAGGTTTTTGAAAAAATTGTAAAAATCGCTCGAAAACCATCAAAACTAGAAGGGTTAAGAAATAAAAAAATTTGAATTTTTTTTTAAAAAAATCAAAAAACGTTCGGTTTTTCGCGAGAAACCGTTCGATTTTTACCGAAAACCAACCGACCAATTGAATGTTTCTTAAAAATGGTTTTTAAACAGTTTTCGAGAAATTTTCAATGCATAATTTTTTTTTCAAATTTTTTGATTTTTTAATTAGACTGGTTTACCGAGCGGTTTTGGATCTCGTACTGCAACGGTAAGGTCGAAAACCGCGGTTTTCGCTGGTTTTTGAAACCCTGGTGCCCTTAGTGAATCCCAGGTTTGACGCCGGTGCTCACCAATAAAAAAAGGATATACATACATACACGTTAAGTAGGATAGCACGTTCCCACGTTTCAGATGTCATAGAGTCTCTGATTAATTCCTCGGTGTTTATAGGAAACACACATACGTATGTATATGTGGTGTGTGAGTGGTGTACGTGAGGGGTTTTTTTTTTTTTTTTTGCGTTCATCTTGTACCCTAAAAAAACAGAAAGACTACCAAAGCGGTATACGGTTGGGAATCACTTCAACGGTATACGGGTTTCGAAGGTTCAGTTTCATTACGGGTTTCACGGGTAAGTTTCATGATGTCTCACGGATAAGTTCCATGGGTTTCATGAGGTTTCAAATTTCATAAGGTTCGTGTTCATTAAAAAAAGTTTAGCATTGTGCTGTCTGATGAAACCTTTGGTTGAAACTTATCTATGAGACTTTTTTTAATGAAATACGAACCTTATGAAACCTGATGAAACCCATGGAACCTATCCGTGGAAACATCATGAAACTTACCCGTGAAACCTAGTAGCGAAACTTACCCGTGAACATAATGAACCATGCTATACCGTTGGAAGTGATTCCCAACGGTATAGCGTGTGGTAGTTGCTCTCTAAAAAAAAAAAGATAAACCACTGTTGTAAGAGAAGTCATAGCGTCGCCCCGTTTGGAACGCACCGTCCTAGAAAACCCGACGTCCAGTGAGTGCTAGACTAGATGTTCCCTTTCCTATAAAATTCCTACAGGATGCCCACTTTCCAAACTAGGGTTTGTTTCATTCCATCAAAGGGTGGTTAGTCGTCTAGCACAAAATTAATTTTCATTGAAAAAGAAGAAGAAAACAGGAGCACGACAGCCCCTTGAATACTTGAAGGACACATGCTAGCAACATTTTCCAACCTATGATAATGATTCAACATGATGTCACATTTGCATATGCAAATGTGTATATATACACAGAAAGGCACCCTGAGACAAGTACAACCGAAGACATCTGGGAACCAAAGATTGCATACCAGGGTTGAGCATCGGTGTCCACTGGAGCGTCAATGGTAGCTTGGCAGGTAGCTCTCCGGCTGGCCGAACCTGTTGAGATCCACCGCCAAGCTGGTTTGTCTTGCTTCCAACGTTTCAATGGGTGAGCTGTCCAGCTCACCTGCAGGTCAAAACCCCAGATCTGAATCTAACCGAACTCTCGGATGATCATGAGGGGTCTACTTGCTCTGCACAGAATGGTCAGGCTGTCTGCACAGGTTTCAGATGTAGAGGCAAAAAACACTGTTTATGCATCTTCTTGAGCATACAATAAGTAGAGATGCTAAAATTACGAGCTATTTGAACTGCCTGGACAAATTTTCTACTTGTAGTAAATGGGCTGGGATAACTGGAGACTGTTTACAGAATACACAAAAAATTCCTAATTATTTCCAGTGCAATACAAGCATGAATTTATATTAGCATCTAGTCTACGCTAAGGATGGGTGCCTCAATAGCAGAAATTTCCTACAGCTGCATAATTTACAAGTTGACAACTTATTCATGGGAGCTCAAAAGTGGTCCATTCATTGCTTCAACCGTCAATATTTTGAAGTCTGGCATGGAACCATCTTTGGAGTCAAGTCACCTGCATGGCAACTGAAGCAAGTTGCTAAATAAGGCAACAGAATCAAAGTCACAAAGATACCTGAATCTAGTATATATTTGAAGTCCGACTGTTTGATCAAACAGCCATAGGGTTGACAAAAGTGTCACCACAAGCTGCTATTAAAAATTGTACCTTCATTGAGGTAACTCAAAACAGTCAGATGAGGATTGCATTTCAGCAAAAAACATATGGGAAATTATTTATTTTTTTCTAAAAAATGCCATGCATTTCTTTTGTCAAGGCAGCAGGCAGTCCAACAGCCTCAAGCCTGTGTACCAAAGTTGGAAACCTAGCAGAAAAGCTCATGATGCAATCAAGCCCTTGTCTATAGATGTGTACAGTCTTTACCAAGAGTTGGGCCCTTCAAATGGATGATCAATAGCCTGGATTTGAGTTGGCAGGCAAGGAAATTTTGAATTTCTCAACACTAAAAAAAAAAAACAACTTCGGTGGTGAACTAATCAATGACCCAGATTGTCGCAGGGACATTCTATTTTCCATTACAAAATGGACAGAGCCAGGTAGCCCCAGTACTATCCAGACAAAATCAACAGTAGATCAACTTGGCATTTCAACTTACACATAAGTGAGAAAAAAGCACTGAATCATGATGCCATGGTACCTTCATGATGAGCTTCAATGAAATGAGTTCTCATGGATATTAGAAACCTTAAGTGTCCTGCATTTGATTAAAAAAAAACTTTAGCAGCTAGACAGCCACAACAAATACAGGGAAAAAACATTTTCTACAGATGAACCTTGAGAGTTTGGGAGTTCGTTACTTGAATAATTGCATTCATGCTTTGGAGCCCAAGGTGATTTGCAGAAGGCATGGAAGCATTTAATGATGACCCATTACCATTTGATGCATTGCCTTGGTTATCGTTGTTTGTAGACTTGGCAGTCCTTCTCCATCGCTTCAACAGATATCTCTGAGGCAACTCTTTGATATTTCTGTAATCAAGCACCTTCAACATGTGACAACATGGAATACCCACAGTCTCAAACTTCCTACATGTGCAGATACAGGAGCAATCATTTGAATCGAATCTAACAAAGTGTTCCTTGGGTTTCTCACATGGAGCAACTTTGTACTCAGAAGTTGTCCCAGCTTCCCCACAACTGAATAACACAGAGTCCATGAACAGCTCAAATTCTTTCCGAAAGATCTCAAACACCACTGGTGTATATGTATGGGCAGCTTGCTTTAACATCTTGGCTGGGGGTATTCTTGGATAGCTTTGACTAGCTTGGAAGTCAGCTTGAAGTTCAGCATAGCGATGCTCATCTACTGCTCTTTCATAGTGCTTGAAGAAGGACAGCAGATCAAGTTGAGGGCTCAAGAATTTCTTCAGAACACTACTGAAACTCTCAGCTTGAAGTGCACTTACTATGTCAGCACAAAATATATGTCTATCATACGCCAAGGCCCATCTTTCCCTCTCATCAAACAGTTTAGACAGCCACTCATTATGCCTAAGATCATACTTTTCTAGCATACTTCTCCATGCAAACAAGAATTCTTCCTCTTCCTCATAGCCAAAGACACATTTGCTAAAATCCTTTGCAAATGTCTTTGAACCTTGGAAAACATGATTGAGATGCTTAAGAGAGTTCTGATATACATGCCAAGCACAAATTTGCTGAATAGTATTTGGCCAGGCTGCTGCCATTGCATTACTCAGCGGAATAGATTGATCTACTAAAGCTACCGTCGGTTGTTTCCCATTCATAGCGATCTTAAAACTCTCAAACAGCCACTTCAATGACTCAAATGACTCATCATAAAGCATAGCTGCACCAAAAATAATTGTTTGTTTATGATGATTCACACCAAGGAATAATGACAATGGCCTGCCATATCCATTTATTCTATATGTTGTGTCTAAACAGAGCACATCACCGAAGTAGTTGAAGTCATCTCTGGATTTTGGGTCAGCCCAAAAGAAGTTGGTCAACTTATCATCCTCATCAATCTGCATGGTGTAAAAGAAAGAGGGGTTATCCATTTGCATTGTCTGCAAATATTTCAATATCGCTCCACCATCACCAAGTTGCATAGCCTTCATACGCTTTAAGCGGAGATAATTTTTGTAATCTGCTGGAAGGAGAGAAATACTTCGAAGGAAACCAACTTGTCTGACAACAAGATCACCAGTTGCTTTTGTTGTTGGTGTCACTACAGAATCATCTGACAGCTCCGCTTCGCCAGACTGAAGTTCTGTCAATATCCTCTGTGACCTTAACATATGCATCGTTGAAGGAGGGGCCAGCTGATGATTATGGTCTGCTTTAAAATCAGTGACTCTGTATTTGCACTCTGGTGTGACTTTAATAATCAACCGTGCTGGACAACCAATTCGTGTATCCAACCTTGGCTTCTTTGCTTCCAATGATTTTTTATCCCTGTTGTAACCTTCTCTTGAGCATACGAAAGTCCTTACTTTGGTAATGTTTTCAGAAGATTTGTGTGATGTACTTTTCCGAACACTAAAGCCAACATGCCCAGCATATTTATTGTAGAATTCATATGTCTTTTCCTCACTGTCAAATTCCATGCCTACCTCTGGAACCAGCTTAGCAAGTGCAGCCTCATCTATAGGTGGTTCAGCTTCAATCATTCTTCTCATTTTCCCCTGGATAACCAATCATACATAAATTGAGTGAAAGGACAGAAAGAGACACATTTAGTTCTACCAGATTTTTATCAATACACCATAATGGCAGGAAAATGGCCAACAAAATGGCATACTCGGGCCATAATGTAAAATATGAAATCCGGAAGCAATTCTTCTCATTTTTGTTACTAGAACGACGTGTCATAAGATCTAGTTCAATCCTAACATGCTAAATCAAAATTCTGTAATCAAGAAGAAAAGGCTTCATTTTCTCTGTTTTCAAGGCAAAGGGGAACTTATTCTCATTAAGACCATAACCGAATACAATGCAGGCACATTAGTTCGCAAATCAAGGATGGAAATACTCGGAAGATTTGATAAAGGGAACTCAAACAATTATTTTATGGTTCAAGGAATATGGACACACTGGATCAAAATTTCCTTTTTGGAAAGGAGTTGAAATTGCACAAGGGTAGCAGAAAAAACAAAACACGCAGGTCCATGGCATTCTCTGTTACAGGTATGGTTCCTTGTTGTAACCACCACTGATTGTAACATACTTCACAATGTGCAACCTCCAGCAACAGCGCACGCGCGGGGATGGGAACAGTCTTAAGGTGCAGAAAACCTGCTCTAAAATGCAGCTCCAATAATACAGTACAGAAAAATTGGAATTGGGGAAGCATAAAGTTAACTCTGTTCCTGGCAATATCTCAATAAGCTGCACATTGCATGTTTACATTAGGTTGAATACAAATATTGAAGCAAACGGCTATATGATGGTCACCCCAGGACAATGGCGAATGTTTTTACCTTCCTGTAAGCGATGCCACATGCGTTGCAAAGAGTTCTTGGGCCATCAGGGCCACGCCGCATATGTGGCGTCGCATTGCCGGATATGCCACACCGCAGGCACCTGATCAAATCACAGCAAACTGTAAAAAATATAAGACAAATTCAAAACTATGCCTTAACTTACAAAAAATTTCTGCACCAAGAGAAACAAAAAGCTTCTGAAGTGGAAACAAGTGCGCTGCAACTAGTCCGCCAGAAACGACCAAGAACACAGAGCAAAGGCGAGATCATTCCCTCGCCCAACGCATCAACGGCGACCAAACAGTCGCTCGAGTGATTTGGCACGCACATACACACGCACACAACGAGCGGAAGAACTTGGGCGCGCACGTACCGCACGTGACCGTCGAGGCCGTCGTTGGGGTTCTCGCGGTGGAGCTCCAGCTCCTGCTCCGCAAGCGCCACCACGTACGGCTGCATATCCCCTCCGCCTCCATCCGAGGCCACCAGCATGTGCATCATGGCATCACCACCCTGCCAAGGTCACGCTCGCATAAAAAAAACCCCAAAAAATACACAAAAATATCGCGAAAATCTCGAATTTGAGCTGGATTTGTACCCAAGGAAGAACCGGAGAGGGGTTTGGATAAATTTCGTGGGATTTTTCGGTTAGTTGGGGGGATTGGAGTTAGGGTTTGGAGCGCGAGGAGACGAGCGGACGCAGGAACTGGGAAGGGGAAGGGGGTGGTGGGATCCGATGCGGCGGCGGGGTAGGTGGCCCTCGTGTGGTTGCGGCCATCGACTAACACGTGTGCGTGCCGGTCTCATGAGCTTTGGCTCGTCCCGCTCATGTTCCACTGACATGTGGGGCTACGTTACGTGGAACCCACCTGCCAGAGGCGGCCGCATCGATCAAGCGGAGCCGCAAGGGAGAAGCGGAGCCGAGAAGGTGACGGGCAGCGGAAGGGGGGAGATTGAGACTTGAGAGGCGACGAGGAGTCGACGACACCATCGCCATGAGCGCTCTCAAGTTCTGCGGCGAATGGTGGGAAGCAGAGAAAATCTTAGCATTCTTCTCCAAGATTTGCTCTCTGATGATCCGAGAGGATGGTGGTTTAACCAATGGTTTGTTTTGCCTCTCTCTCTCTCTCTCTCCCCGCAGCAACAACATGCTGTACCCGCGGGAGGACAAGGAGACGCGCACCCTCCTCTACGCTTGCCAATCCTGCGAGCACCAGGTGGTTTCCTTTTTCCTTTCCTCAGACGAATGTTTCTTGTTTGGATTTGGTCGTATATTCCTGAAACCCTAGGTTCACTTGGGGAGCTGGGTAATCGTTCAAATTATGGGTTTTAGTCTGGGTTTAGTGATCCGATATCTAAGGGTGGACACGGATTCAGGTTTTATGGTGCATTATTGAGCCTGTGATTTCTTGGTTCTTGGGGGTGGATGATTTAGGCTGGCAATGGCATATGCTCATTCTGCACCTACATTCTGGTTTCAATTTATGATGCTACCTGCTTAGGGCGGCCGGCAAAGCTGATATCTTGCAATTTTCTTGGTGCCTGTTTTGTCGAATTGGCAGAGGGTTTGATTGCGAATTTACAGGTATTTGATCAAGGACTAATGGCCCTTGTATTTGTATATCATGCATTGTTCTCAGGCATGAAGATTAAGTCAAAAGCTAGCGTTTTGCCCTAACAACGATAAGCTTATGCACTTCTTTTTTTAGTAAGGGCCTGTTTGTCCAAGTTTGGGGCTTATAAATTAAGGGCTCAAGCCTACACAACTGGCTTCTTATTATTTTATTACCATTATCTGATAAACTTTCCGCTAAAAATATGTAGTCAGGAAACTGTGGAAGGTGAGATGAACTCGCATAGAGCATGTAGGTTTATATGGGCTTATAAGCTGGCTTTACTCATGTAGTATTTATAACTTATCGGGCTTATAATGTCCCCCATGCTGAAGAATTGCTGATTACAAGAAACAAAACTGAAGTGCCTAACTAGTAAGAAAAGAATTATTCAAGACTCAGAGCTGCTGGACGTTTCCTTTACAAGCAGAAGAACATTGCTAGTTATTACGTAACATGGGGAAAGTAGTATCCTGGGAGTTATCTTGTTTTCTTTGCTTGTACCTCTTTATTAAGCTGTCAGTTGCCAGTAATAACGTAACATGGGGAAAGTAGTATCCTGGGAGGTTATCTTGTTTTCTTTGTTTGTGCCTCTTTATTAAGCTGTCAATTTTTAACTCGATTCCTGTGTTTACAACGTTCTCTAGTGTCTTAGCGTTATGAAACTAACATACACGGTTTTTGAAGTTCCTAGTCATTGCTAGCTGTATTCTTGTTCAACAGATGACTTTTCCCTAAAAGAGAATCTGTAATGCCATTTTGCTGGATTTTACCATGTCCCAACTAACATGACCTGCTACAAACTTACCAATTTTTTTGTTTCCTATAGCATTATCTCATTATTTGTACATTTTGTTCTTTTATTTTCCACA
Organism: Guadua angustifolia; assembly: GCA_036346375.1. Classification (NCBI taxonomy): domain Eukaryota; kingdom Viridiplantae; phylum Streptophyta; class Magnoliopsida; order Poales; family Poaceae; genus Guadua; species Guadua angustifolia. Next base: position 5,407,416 of record CM070512.1, read on the forward strand.
TGGCATTGGTGGAAAATTTTGAAATTTACAGTTTTACACCTATTTTAAGATACACCTACAGTTTTGCAATGTCCATGCTGTCTTAATTACTTCGGTCTCCATTTCTACATTTTGATCTGTTAATGCTTTCCTATTTATGCCACTGTCTCTGTTCCTTGCCTTTCTCAGAACTATGGAACAGCATTTCATAAAAATGAGGGATTTGAATAAGTTGTAAGCAGTGTTCACAGTAAATAAAAGACCCAATTATCATGTAAGAAAAGGTAAACTTTGTGGAATTTTATTTCTTTGTGGAATTGTATTTACTCATTGCATTTGGTTTTTAGTGTTTATAGAAGCAGCAATGCTTGTTTTTGAGCAAGCTTCTAGCATGATTCAAGTTTGGGTGAAATGGTATAGTGCTTTTGAGAGAGTTCACCCCTAGTAGTAGCATCAACCCACTTGTAGATGAAGGCGGAGGGGGCTAATGCACACCTACACCCTAACCCTGAATATTCTTACAATCTTATGCAAGGACAACCCAACTTGCAACTAAATAACCCTGAAAAGAAGTTCTATATCCCCTTGGTGATGCTTTTGAAGCTTTCAAAATCCAGAACATATTTATAGTTCATATCATCAAGTTGGAAGAAATCGACCTTTCTTATAACCAACAAAATCTGGATGGAAAGAGGGAACATTTCTGTGGTATTTTAGGGCTCCTCTTCTGCAGGATGCTATTTCTGTTATTTGTGGTGATTTATGAGCTTTTCTCGAAGTTTATATTCTTTTCAGTCTTCCATCATTTTAGCATCTTTTAATTTTTATTCATAAGCTTTCTCATAGATCGACTAATCCTTCACATTTCTTTAAATCGTTGATAAACAGGAGGTTGCCACTGATACTTGTGTGTACAAAAGGGTTATCCGTAAGCCTGCTGGTGAACCTAAAGATATCCTAAAAGATGCAGCGACTGATCCTAGTCTGCCTCGCACTAGAAGTGTTAAATGTTACAACTGCAACTACCCAGAAGCTGCTTTTTTCCAGGTTGGTACATGAGCGTTGTTTACCTATGTTTACCTCTGCAGTTGCTGCTAAAAGCGATGAGTGTGTCATCTGTACAGATAGAATGTTAATATAAAATCATAAGCATACAAGTCTACGTGTTCTGCTCTTGTGCTTAACTACAAGCTTCTAGCATGTTGAAATTTGTTATACTTCATTGCGGCTAGATCACCTCCTTTTCAGGAGAGCTAATGCTAATGCTTATTGGGTATTTTGGTTTGACATTCACGCCCAAAAAGAAGGCAGCTACGTCTGAGCTAAACTTGGATATGGAAGTTTTCTTTCGTTTAGGGTGAAGTAAGACCAAGCTCATGAGCTTATTATCTTAGGTTGGAACGAATTAGTTGATAGTGATTGGATCCCCTTTTTGACGTCCTCATGTCCCCCTTGTGATGGCATGGGGATGTCAAAAGGAAAGGGATGGAGTTTTTCTTGCTTTTGGTGTAGCAGGCCTCCCTCCCACTTGACAGGCTATTAGCTCAGTGGTAGAGCACACCCTTGATAATTGCATCGTTGTGCCTAGGCTGTGAGGGCTCTCAGCCACATGGATAGTTCAATGTGCTTGTCAGCGCCTGACCCGAAGATGTGGATCATCCAAGTAACATTAGCATGGTGTTCTTCTGTTTAAATCGGAGTTTGAAACCAAACAAACTTCTCGTCAGGAGAATAGATGGGATGATTCGAGTGAGATCCCATGTAGATCTAACTTTCTTCCTAGCTTATAGTCAAGGCTCTAATAGTTCTAGTTTTCTTTCTCTTTAGGGAAGGCGGGTTCACAAAACTAGCCTGATTTTTAGCAGTCGGGAGGACGTTTTGGGGATATTGATGAAGATATTAGCCATAGAATTAAAGTGGGATGGATGAAATGGCATCAAGCGTCTGGCGTTCTCTATGACAAGAGGGTACCACAGAAGCTAAAAGGCAAGTTCTATAGGACGGCTATTAGACCTGCGATGTTGTATGGTGCAGAATGTTGGCCTACTAAAAGGTGGCATGTTCAGTAATTAAGTGTCGCAGAGATGCGTATGCTGCGTTGGATTTGTGGTCATAGAAGAATGGATCGAGTTCGAAACAACGAGATACATGATCGGCTAGGGGTAGCTCCAATTGAAGAAAAGCTTGTGCAACACCGGTTGAGATGGTTTGGACATGTACAACGGAGACCTCCAAAGGCACCAGTGCATAGCGGCATCATAAGGCGCGACAATAATGTGAAGAGAGGTAGAGGCCGGCCAAACTTGACTTGGGAGGAGGCAATCAAAAGGGATTTAAAAGGATGGAATATAACGAAAGAGTTGGCTTTGGATAGAAGTGCGTGGAAAGCAGCTATCCACGTGCCTGAACCTTGATTAGGCTTTATACCACGTATTGGTATAGTTTTAGGCTTTGTTCTACTTCCTCATCTCTCTCCTTCTCCCTTTGTTGGCGGATCGTTTTGGGTTTCAACTCTAGCCTACCCCAACTTGCTTGGGACTAAAAGGCTTTGTTATTGTTGTTGTTGTTGTTGTTGTTGGGAGGACGTTTTGGTAATGCGAGAGGCATCAGCAGCCTCAACTACTGCTCAGGCACCAGCTCACGATAGGGCTTGATCATACTTGGACCTACTTCATTTTCTACTCCTGTAGGTTAGGTTACTGATTTTCCTACAGTGTGTCCAACTACATGACTTTGTGAGCCACATGATTCGAGCGGGGTGGGTGAAATGGTGCCAAGCATTTGGTGTCCTATGTGATAGAAAAGTCCTTCAAAAGTTAAAAGGTAGGTTCTATAAGACAACGATCAGGCCTACGATGTTTGTATGGAGAGGGATGTTGGGTGACAAAACGACATGTACAAAAGATGAGTATAGCAAAGATACAGATGCTGCTGTGGATCTATGATCATATAAGGCGAGATCGAATTCATAATGATGATATACATGATAGGATTTAAGGTAGCACCAATTGAAGAAAAGTTTGTCCAACATCGTTTGAGATGGTTTGAATATCTTCAACAGAGGTCTCTGAGGCATTGGTGCGTAAGAGAAATTTAAGCCACCTCAAAAACATAAGAGGCAGAGGTCTCCGTGATTGACATGGGAAGAAGAGTTAAAAGAGCCTTGAGGGATTGGAATGTATCTAAAGAGTTGGCGTTGGATAGGAGTATATGGAAGTTAGTGATTCACGTACCGGAACCATGACCAAAGATCGAAGATTTAGGTGTCTTTTGACTTTAATTGGGTTTCATTCTAGCTTACCCCAACTTGTTTGGGGCAAAAGGCGTTGTTGTTGTGTCGAGTTACATGACTTGTTGGAATTTATGGTGGATTAGGGATGTGTCTATAGCAAAGCCAAATTAGGCTATTCACAGTGCATTGTATCTTGTCACAATATCCAAAGCTGCCATGTCATATGATATTATAGAAGATACAACTATCCCAATGCATGGTATCATGAATTATTTCTTAGTCCCCACAAGATAATTAAATGCTAGATGTGTATGAGAGTATGAATTGTGGGCCACTTTGATGATTCAAGTTTCAATGTCTATGATTTATGCCCAAGTGGTATCTTCCTCAAGATCTGTCTTTTGCCACATCATCAAAAATGCTTATGTGACATGCATTAAATGAGTATGTTACCATGCACTGGAAATAGCCTTAGATGAAATGGCCCTTGTAGCTTCCATTTAGGGCACAAAATGACATACCTTGAGATCAATGTGATTGCATGGAATTAAATGAAATCCATCACCTAACACCCCAGTTTCGTGGAACAGAAGTGTTGGTCACATTTTTCTAGAATACAGGCTAATGAATCTGTCATCCAAACGCTTGCTGGACTCCAAGTGCCAACTCTTTTTTTTAATTCCCATTACCAATGCCAACCAGTTATTAGCTGGCAAACTGCTTGATTGTCACTGATTTTTTTTTCATATACTTCTCATATATCACTGTTTTTCAGAACAGTGATAGCGATGGCCCATATATTACCACTGGCTTAAGAAATCAGAACCCTAGTGCCCCACCGGCTGATCAGAAATTCAGGCATCGGTTCATGTTGTTTTTCCTGCACTTAATGTGTTTGTGGATTTACACTAACCTCGACGCCTTGAACTCGCAGGCCCCAACGAAAGGAGAGCAAGGCTTAACGCTGTACTTCATCTGTTGCAACCCCAGCTGTGGTCACAGGTGGAGGGACTGAGGAGCTCTCCACAAGACGAAGCCTCAGTTCAACATGCCTCTGGAACTTCACTGGTCTTGCGTTGCTCATGTGCATACTGTGCTATCTGGGAACTTTACTAAGTACACTGTGGCTTGTGATTGGACATGTTAGCTAGTTTTGCTGTCTCGGAAGACTTTGCTGCCGCGGACGGCCGGGCTGCATCTGTGCTTTGTCCTCGTCAATCTTTGTGTATGCCAATGACGTTTCAACTTGGATTCCGTCTTAACTCTGCACGTAAGAACTCTCCCCGTCCTAGACCGGGCTTTGATTTTGTAGGCAAAGCCAGGATATGTATCATATGTTGGAATCCCGAATTTAGTTCAGCTTTCACGTGCGTACCGGACCATCGTAGACCATTGACCTTTGTGTAACTAAAGCCAGGCATGTATGTATAAGCCTGGCCCATCTATCAATTTAGGGGGAAAAACAAGCTTGTGTTTTCATTGGCATATGTGTGTATCCTGAATTTTGCATAGGTCCAGTCCAATGCTTGATTTAATTGTGTATGTATTAATTACTTTTATTTCCACCAAGCAGAGTATATCTGTTTGCCTAACTCACATGTCTCGAGCAGTATGCAGTGCAAAGACTGTTTTATTTTAATAAATACAAGATAACAACATGATAGTCTTTCATGCGTGCCTAACCTCAATCTGCACCGTTGCTTTTGAACCGTGCTCATCGGCAATGCACATCGACAGATGATCGTCAGCAACTCCATTCATGCGGTAGGTCGATGCATTTTTACAACGACTTGCACCCATCATGCATACCGGCCAGGAATAGAATGCATTGCTTCAAGCTCCAGCGCTGCTCTTCAAACCGTCCTCGAAAAGTACTGTTCACTTGTTGTCATGTACCCCAGAAGCTCCAAACTCGAAGAGGTAAAGCCTTGTTCAGCAACACACGTTTGATCTAGCTAATTCGATCTTATCTCTTCATTCACATGTAAGGAGACCCGATCCATGCATGGATACACTAGAGACAGTAGTGTTACACGACACATGCAGTACTGCATGCGTGCTGTATGACACATCCAAAAACTTTTTGAAACAACTTGCTGGACGTGTGACTGCAGTCTGCAACTCTGCATGGATTCACCATCGCTTCTCTTTTCTTTCCAGCAACATATCCGGTGCAACCCCCCCCCTCCGTGAAACCACCGTGCAACTGAACTAAAAAAAGTTTCAAAAAATTCTGAAAAAAATCATGGATGTACATCTCAACTTACCCCACCTACATATAAAATTTCATGATCAAATTCATCCTATCCTAGCGGGCACAAAAAAACAAGCAGCAAAATGAATAGTGATGAACAGTAAAAATCACTGTTCATGCGAAATTTGTCTTTTGTAGCTGCTAGTATAAGATGAATTTGATCATGAAATTTTATATGTAGGTGAATGTACATCCATGATTTTTTCAGAATTTTGAAACTTTTTACTCGCAGACGGTGGTTTCACCGGAGAATGATTACACAGATATTTTCCTTTCTTTCCAGCCATGCAATGCAGCCATGCGTGCATGCTTTGCAGGCCTAACAGCAATTGTCATGCATCGTTGCGTTGTATACCCTTGCAATTAAACCTCGACACAAAAATGGTAACATATCCTGTGCAATTAAATGTTTGGTAAAACCACCGTGCAATCCTACTAAAAAAAGTTTCAAAAAATTCTGAAAAAAATCATGGATGTACATCTCAGCTTACCCCATCTACATATAGAATTTCATGATCAAATTCGTCCTGTGCTAAAAGTTACAAAAAAGATAAAGTTGATCCTGAACAGGAACGTTCCTCACTACAGGAATCAGAGTTATTTTCGTCGGCCAAAAGCCGACGAAAATACGATTCGGTATTTTAAATCGACTTTTGACCGACGGAACAAAAACGAAAATCTGAGTTAATTTAGCTAAATTTCAAACAAAATAAAATTATTTTCGACGGCTTACGTGGCCGTCGAAATTACTAGTCGATGCACCGGAACCACGCCCGGTGCTGACGTGGCATATGTATTTTCGTCGGCTAAGGCCGACGAAAATAATATTTTAATTTTTAAAAAAATATGAAAATGCTATTTTCGGTATTTTAAATTTAAAAAATATGGAAATGCTATTTTTGTCGGCCAAGGCCGACGAAAATAATATTTTAAATTTTAAAAAAAATATGAAAAATGCTATTTTCGGTATTTTAAATTAAAAAAATATGGAAATGCTATTTTCGTCGGTCTAGGCCGACGAAAATAGTATTTTAGATTTAAAAAAATATAAAAAATCCCTGAAAATTTACAGAAATTCACCGCTGTACATAAAGCTGTACATAAATCCATATGGTAAATAACCAACAACAAAACTTCAGTATAGTAAGCTTTGGCCAATGTTGTCCAGATGTGCATGCCTCAGTAGCATTGTCGGAAATGTGGTGGTTCGATAGTCACAAAACAGATAAAATCATATTAAGTAGGAACATCTAGACCAATGAGTGCACAATGTAAACAGCCTAATCACGTAGATGAGTTGAAACTGACATTCTTCTAGGGTGTATGGCTTGTACACCTTGAGTAATACTGGGGTAGAAGACTTTGACAGTCTTCTGACAAAGAATAAAGGCCCTGTACAAACTTTTGGAGCCTCATGATTTCTAAAGTTCATGAAGGCAACCAAATCCCAGAAAATCCTTAATGTAAAATTAATTGATTGGCAACCAAATCCCAGAAAGTCTGAACTAACTGAAATCATAATAACTCATTTTCATCAGCCCTGACAAGACACAACAAATACTCTAAAGCAGTTTGTTTCCTAGGCATCAATAGAATGAAAGAACTAAGAAAAGAAAGAGTTCAAATAATATATTAAATAGACCGCACTAGTTAGTTCTCATAGCACATTCAATTATTACGAGTTCAAGTACGTCCGAAGAAAGGTTAAAATATAAATTGTACATTTCAGATGAGATATAATCCACATCACCTTATAAGTTCCAGTGCATAATAATTAACAATTATAGAATGCCATGTGTGTTAGCATGATTCACAACTTTATGCATCTTTCATACTGAACATTGATACACTAAATTGTTCTGTAAATCTATAAATTCCTGCTGAACAACTTTAGGCATCTTTCTAGGCGTAAGCAAGTTTGAATGAAATCTATAAATTCTGTATAAGAAATTGTTGGGCTTGCCTAGATGGTAACAACCAGCTTACCTGGGCTCTGGAATCTGGATGTTGAGATTAGCCTCACATCAAGTCTCAGTCATACTTTTGCCCAACCTGAAGCTGACATACATGCTCCTCTTGCCACAGAAAAGGCGAAGGCATTGAGTTTCTTTAGGCATCACCTCAATGTATACTTGAAAAATGAGTACAGAGTTTACAAACCGCGGTGTCTTAACATTTCAAGCATATCATATTTAGCATACTCACGATTATGCTAAAAATAAGAATGCTCAAAAGAGAACACAAAGAAACCACTTGCAACCATCGAGCAGCAGAGCACCCAACAAGCCAAGCTTTGATCCTTTTTTTTTTGTTTCTCCCACTAAAAGCAAGAACTCCGACAGATGCTGTTGGTGCAGCTGCTCCAGACGAACTCGGACCAAACTCGGTCACTGCACGTCGCACGCTCCACAGATCAGACGTTTTGGAGGGGGGAAAAAACAACGCGATAGGGGCACACAAATCGGGCCCCGGGGAAACCCTAGAACCGGATCCTGCCGATTCGAGGGATCCGCGCGCGAACCAGCCGGCTTCGCAAGTCTCCCCGATCCCAAATCCGAAGCTAGGGTTTTAGCGGCCGCAAAGAGGACACCACCTTAAAATCAACCCACGCGAGGCATACCTGGGGAGCGCGGCGCGAGAGGAGGAGCTAGGGTTTGGGGGTCGAGCAGGAGAGGGAGCAGCAGTGGTTGGTGGTAGTGGATTGGGAGTGGATCGGATCGGATCGGAGGTGGAGCACAGGTAGCGGCGCGGCTGGGGAGGGCGCGGCTGGGAGGCGGCGCCGGGCGGGGAAGGCGCGGCTGGGAGGCGGCGCGGGGCAGGGCGCGGCTGGGAGGCGGCGCGTGGCTGGGAGGTGGCGCCGGGCAGGGAGGTGCGGCTGGGAGGCGGCGCGGGCGGGGAGACGGAGGGATTTTGGGGGCGCAAAAGCTAGGGTAGACACCAATCGGGGAGGTATATTCTGGGTGCATTTTCATCGGCCTGATAGACCGATGAAAATAGTCGATTAATTTTGTCGGTTTTGTAATATTGCGAAATCTCGCCTTAAAATTTTTGTGCCATCAGTCGGGTGAGCTGGGCCCGTCTGGCAGGTGATCTCGGAGGAGGTTGGCCATCTGGAGGGGTTAGGATTAAGGTTTTAGGTTTTAGGAGGGGTATTTTCGAAAATTCCTCTCTCCACCTACTTTTCCTAACCTCATCTCCCTCTCTCTTCCAAATAAGTGGCTGGCAATGCTCCTTGCTCCTGTCAAGCCCAGCTCCTGCCGATATTTTCTTTCCAAGAAGCAGCAGACGCCTCCACTTTTCTCTCCTCTGACCGGCTGCTTCCAGGGAGACTGGCTCCACTCCTTCCTCCCTGCCGACTCCCCTAACTTGCCGAGTGCTCCTCCTCTTGGATTCGACCTTGATGAAGCGGCCGCCATGTTGAAGCGCAACGCTTCCCCAACCTTGCCTTGCCAAAACTCCTCCTGCACTTCTCCCTTGCTACTTTGCCAGCAAACAGAGATAATGAAGAAATGGCAGAAGAACTCGCCCGGCAAGAAGAACGCTTCACCAAAGAAAGCGAAGCGAGCCAAGCGACCAGATATCTGGCTTCTCCGCACCTCCTCCGTGGCGCATCCCTCAACCTCTCCTCCACCTTCCTCCCTTCCTCTACGAATTCATGAGCAAGAATTGAGGTATACATTTTGGGGAGAATTAGTTTGCATGTAGGGTGTTTGATGAAATGCCTAGCTAGGTTTTCTTGAGATGAAATGATTGTGCACGCCAGTGTTCGATGAAATGGCCATGAGGTGTATCTTTGGCATTTTATTATTCTAGGAATAGAGGGTAATGTTTAAATGTGCATGAATTGAAAATTCAGTCCGATTTCCACATGGTGGTGTGTTGCCTCGGTTTGTAATACATGCATTTGGTGGATGGTTTAAGATAATTGGCACTCAAATCTTTTGATTCAACTAGTGATCATTGCTTGTAATGTGATGTTTGCAGCATGTGTTTCTTTTTCCAGAATCATGTCTTGCTGTTGAGAAATTTGTTGTTATCACCTATAATATATATATCATTATTGTTACTGTTTTCTTGGGTGAAATTAGGTAGTTCTAGATATGTAGGGTGACTTAAATGCCCAATACCTAAAATGTATTGCTACCAATCTTGGTGTATGCATTCACGATAAGAGGGAGTAAGATGATCAATGTAGCTAGCTAGTACCTTATGATCGTAGGGTAAGGGAACTGGTGAGGAGTGGTAAGAAAATGAGGGGTAGGGCTGCCCTTTTCTCTTCCTCCTTGGTCGGATTCCCTTGTCCCAGCAATCCATATTTCTATGTTTTATATTTATGTTCTTACCCATGGCAGAGCTTAAATGATTTCATAGGATTAATTTCTTAGAGTGTTTCATATGCAAAGAATCTTTTTGGCTCTGCAACCCTTAGCACTGAGTATGCATCTGACTCCATTTCATGAATTGGAGTTTCAGAACCCATAATCGGATTGCGAAGTGTCTTCTCTTGAGCCCAACTGATATGCATGCATTCTCTTTTATTACCCAATTCTTTGTCTACATGGATGAAATAACCAGGGATTTAGTTGCGTTGTTTGAGTTCCTATACCGCTTTGATTTATAGTTGAGGCATGGTCTATTTGTCACATCTTGGCATGCAGAAGGTCCATGAATTCGTGGATTTTGCTTGTTCTGTTTCCCCGCATGAGTTTGGAGTTGACTCATTATACCTATGTTATGCAAAGAGTTGATTTCTTTGTCGCTTGTGTCGTGTGCGCATAAATTTAAGTGGGAGGAATATTGTTTATTTGCAGGGGAGGTTCTATCGGGTGTGACCTCAATCGTATGCCACTCTATTCTCCGTCGGAAAAGGCAAGTGCATTCCCTAGATCATGGCTAGGAGGATTTATTTGATTGTTTGCTTCTAACGTACTTAATTGCAGATGAATACCCGAGAGACATTGCTTATGGTGATTAACAGGTAAAGGGAATGGGTGTAAGCATATCCTGTTATGGAGCATGGTTGTGTATTCATAGATGGTGCTCTCTAATTTAATGGTTGCTCTGCTAAGTAGAAGAACTTTAATTGAAAGTGGGCTTTTAGTAAGGTTGATAATAGTAAGTATATTGTTCGAGTGAGTTGAGAAGTACTTACTGCCATTTGATTGTGAACATATTATTGTATATTAGTTTGATTTATTAATGGTTATGCATAAGATCCCAAATTGAGAAAGAGCTGTTAGCGTGTCCTCCCATTAATAAGGTTTAAACGATTAAGTCATTTCTAGAGTTAGTATATTTGAGAAAGTTCTTTGTGCTACTAATTTAGGCGTTATGTTGCCCTGGTTTATACATGAGGTTGATTGGACTAGTACGAATGATCACGTATGGAAATAAAGAGGATGGCTGAAAGATTAGCAAATGGAAAGGGAGTAATTAATTGCAAGTGTATAGTGGTGAACGTGGTTTGGTGGCCGTATGATTTAATTGTATGACAGAAGCATTGTAATGGGTTGCCATGTCTCATTGTTGAATCGGATTAATCTAGTATCGCTGGCAACTCATGAATGTGAGAATTGGCTAGGTTTATGTGAGTGGTTATGGCTATGTTAGTGAGTGGCAATGATTGAAGGGTTGCATTGCATTCTTGTAAATTGCATTGTGCATTCATGATGGAAGAGGCGACCCATTCTGATGTGGGCCTCTGTGCTCACATGTAGTGGGCACGAAAGTCCTACTCGTAGTCCCATATCGTGGTTGTATGGGAGCGAGTCAAGAAGTAGGCACCCTCCACCACGGGGTGGAAGGGAATGAGAGAGTGCACACCGACGGGTGTGCACTCGCCATACCCCAGATGTGCTAAAAGAGGAGATGAGCATGCATGATGCATCATATGCATGGAAATTGTGCAATCTGCATTGCATTGTCAATGATGGATCATGTTTTGTGAGTTGATTATGATGTATGGCTATGAGATTCTTCTTTTGTATGGCATATTTGCATCAGCATTGCATTACAACGATGATTTTGAGTTAAATGGAAAGGTGTCGAGTTGGATCGAGTCGTGGCCTCATCCAAAAAGATTAAAGAGATATGTGTTGGGGTTTAGTAATGAATTGAAATAGGTGAGTATGCATGCTGCATTACATGATTGTAGAAGTGTGATTGATTATGCAGATTCTGTGTTCTCATGTCTGTGTGATGTATTGTGCATATTCTGTATTTTCATGTCTGGGTGATGGATTGTGCATATTCTGTATTTTCATGTCTGTGTGATGGTTTGTGCATATTCTATATTTTCCTGTCTGTGTGATGGTTTGTGCATATCTTGTATTTTCATGTTGGGTTGCAAAATATGATTTATGTTTTCAGGTTATATGTTACGCTTCTTTATCGTGGAGTTGTGAACTCCGTCAAAGACGCAGCGAGGTTGGTTTGGAGAATTAATTTTGACACTTCTGCTTTTATCCACTTGTCTTTGTTCTTATGTAAGAATGGTTATTATGCTCTTAAGTAGAAAAATGCGATTGACTATGTATTTATTCTTTGTTGTACTTCGCTGAGTCATCGACTTACGCTTGTTGTTTGTATTGTTGCAGGTCCCTTGAATCAGGCATGCATGGATGGGGGTAGTAGCACCATCACGTTTTGCAATATCACCTTTCCATCACGTCAATTATAGTTCCGACCTTGCATAGCTCGCAAAGATTCTTGTAAAGGGTCACTGCAGCTTATGTTTAATGAGTTCTGCTTCGTAATAATTATGTGGTGGAGTTCATTAATTTTCCATGGGATGTGTGATTGGTTAACTAAGGACACGCTAGAATGATATCTCGACTGGCCTTACAGCCCAACTCACACGCGCTCCTCCGAGCTGCACGTACGCATGTACGCACGTAGAACCATATGCATATGCCATGCAAGCACACGTCCAAGGTGACGACTGATCGACTAGCATCTCGCACGTTAGACCAGACCAAGCTAACTTCACCGCGTGCACCTTCAATGGCGAAGCTAGCTACGAGCCAAAGTACGTACGCTGTGCTTTACATCTCTGAGCTCGATCACCACGATCTATCGGCCATGCACGCATGCTCGCTCACGAAGCGCGTGCGTGCCTGGATGCTTGCATGGGTTGGTGTGTCTGTTTGTGACACGATTATTTTCCTAGTCCGTCGAGTCAGCAATCCAGCCATCGGAATGTGGTTCTCTCTCACACATTTTCTGGTTCTGGGTGCCACTCTTTTGGCAGCTAAAGTTTGGTAAGTGCACACCACCAACCTACACGTAATTAAATCCCCACCCCCTACGCTATGCGATCGAGGGTCAGGCTGAATATCGGGAATAAAGTGTAATAATAAAGAAATAAAATTTAACTTGGGCTGCCTATAAAACGCGAGAGTCTAGACCTTCAAAATGCGCATAACAATAGTAAGGCAGCCATTGAAAGAGTTGTCTTCGAGAAGAGTGCCTGTGGGAGCTAGTTTGGGTTCAAAGGAAAAACGATATACTTTTCAACCATATATCGCACTTTGGATTCTGATAAAAGGGATGAGCATTGTACACCAAAACTAGAAGTCCAAAGGTGCAATTTAGTTTGTAGATCTATTTTCATCTAGTTGGGTGAAACATTAAATAATTAGGGTTGCAACGATGATGCATGAAGGCATCAATAACATAGGAAAAAAGGAAGAGGTTGAGAAGCTATGCTGGTAACGAAGGGATGAATTGTTTTCTTTTACATACTACCGATGATGCCAACGGAGGAATTGAGTTGGCAAACATTCAAGTTTTTACTTTCTTCATGAAGAGGTATATATGCAAATCTAATCTTTTTGCTATTTATTTAAGGTTAATAGAACTCTTAAATTCTGGTTATGTTAGCATATTACTATCCATACAGTTCTTCTGAAACTGGTTTGGGTTAAATGTTGCTATCTTATTCTAGATTCAAAATAAATACTATAATTTATACCGCCTTTAAACAATTGATATCGTAAATTATTACTATATATCTAAGTCCACACGTGATACGTCAAGTTCACCGATTCTCCGGAAGTAATTCAGGTCTATTCTCCAATGTAAAAATTCTTGGAAATTAAATATACTAGACTAAGGTTTTGTTCGAAATGCAGGAAGTTCACCGGAATTCCGCAGGAATTCCATGGGGAAAAGTTCATCTCCTACACAAATAGGAAAAAATTCCCGCGTTCCAAAAGGGGCCTCAGAATCCCGCACTAAGCAACCTGTGTACCCTCTCTATGTTGCTCTAGCTATGCCAAGGTGCCAAAAGAAAGCTACAACAGAAAAGGCATCTAAGTCTAGAGTAAGGAAACCCCTTCCTTCATGCTCCTGCCCACTATATTAAACCCCTCCCTCCCTCCCAGCTTCACACAACAGTTCACTCCCCTCTTCCCCTCGAGCACACAATACCAAGAGTTAACACCTCTGCACCGTGCTTGCAATGGCAATGATGGGAAGCAGAAAGCCGGCACTGCGCAACAAGGCGGCCAACCCCGAGCCCGGCTCGTCCTCCCGACGTGCCCCTACCCTCGGAGCCTCCGCCGTGGCCATGGCGCGGCCACTGAACCGCACCAACGAGGCACCATCGTCGGCCAGCGGGTTCCGCTACCGCTACAGCCCGGAGGCCGGCGTTGGCATCCTCGCGGCGTTCGTGGACCCGGCTGCCGCGCACCTCCGCATCGCCGAGCCGATCCGCGCCGGCGCCCGCGGCATCCTGGAGGTGACGTCCGACCTCTGCTGCACTGGCTACCTCACCACCCCGTACCGCGGCCGTCAGAAGCCGTTCCGCATCGCCGAGTTCATGCTCTCCTGCAACCTCTGCCGCCACCGGATCGGCGGCGGCCCCATCTACATGTACAAGTAAGCGAGCGTGCATTAGCTCGGCCCTTGTATATTATTGCACTCCTGGCTTCAAGCTAGTGTGTCCAAGAAATGGTAAGAGGATTGCATGGCTTCAGAGGGGAGATGGCGTTCTGCAAGCCGGAGTGCAGGTACGACTACGCCATGCAGAAGCTGTACAAGGAGAGGCAGAGGAGGGCCAAGGCGAAGGGGAAGGCGCCGGAGGCGGACGACGACGAGGGTGAGGGGCTCATGTTCTTCACCTGTGCGAAGATCCAGTGAAATGTGTGGAAGCAATTGCATGATATATAGTTGCAAGAAAAGCAGAAAAAGTAGGAGTGTGTAAGGGTTGAGAAGGGTGAGTGTCATTTAAGCTTTGTAAGTGGGTATCACGGGTCTTAGGGTAGGCTTCTCATGACTTTGTGTGTTGCTGTAAGTATGAGCGCTGTGTCTAAGTCCTCAACTCGAGATGTTTTCATGTGAAATCCTGTATATTTGCCTGTATTAATGGAGCACTGTCCTTGAGAAATTGATGATCTTGTGTTTAGGTTCTTTGCCTTATGTTTTGCTTAGGTCTAATGCTTAATTTAATGCGATTTTCCACCTAAAACTAATCACAGACTATTTTACTACCATGATTCTTCGTGCTAAGAACTATCTATGATAAGTTAATATCACGAACGGTTAATAGTACAAACCATCCATGATATTAGTCTATCAAAGACCACTTTCCTATTATATATATATCGTACTCTTCACCCTAATGAAATCTTATAGATGACCCCTGACCTCTTTCTTGAGCCCGTCGTTTCTGCCTGTCCTCAACACCTTCGCCCTCGAGCCCGCACGCCTCCTCCTTGATCCCTAAGGTCACATGGTCTTGTTTGTGCTACGTGGTCACTATTCATGCCAAAATGCCATTTATGTATTGTTATTGTTTGTAGATTTCTGCTTTGAACTCATGATTCAAGGTTATTAATCTGGTCGAAGCGTACCAAAGCTAGATGTTAGGAGGGTGAGACCATGTGTCATGTTGGGAGTTACCAAAATGGGAGTTCAACCTGGTTAGCTAATACTAAGGCCCCGTTTGGCAACTTGGAACCGGACTGTTTCTCCTAGAATCTGAAATAAATTCAACCAAACGGAATAGGACTCGGAATGTTTCAAAGCGAATCATTTCTGATTTTTACACGCCGTGGTCGAATCGGCTAGCAACCCGTTCCTCCGGATTCTGATTCTACCTGAAACGTTTCTACCAAGAATCCAGAACCGTTTCCGTTTCTACTAAAATCTGAAACCGTACCAAACGGGGCCTAAGTTGAGGTCTCAAAAGGAAATTTTGTTAGTAGTATTTGTGAAAACATGAGCTATTGGACATTACAAATCAGATACATTATCTTCCATAAATCTATGTTAGTGATTTGCTGATTCTATGAATTTGAAGTAAAAGTAGTTTTGTAGTATTATGAGGGCGGAGGGCCTCAACTCATCTGTTTTAATTCGGTGCTACTTCTTGATAGAGTTGTCCTAAAAGTTGTCATATTCTGATTTATCTTCCACTAGCTTCATCCTTATCCCTGAATGAGAATTCTATAGGTAACCTATTTTCACTCTGATCTTATGTAGGAACATGATCATAATGATAAATCAGAGCATGACAACTTTCAGGACGGAACAGTAGATAGAATTGGATTTTATCTTGGAATACATCAATATTAGAATAAGAAAGGAGATAAAAGTGCTAGAAAGTTTTATATTTTATAATGATTCTCATCAGACAAGCTGCTGCCTCTTTGCATCTTGGATGTTTAGATATTCAATTACAAAATCTATAACTGATTGTTCTTTATAAATGTTATTGTAGAAATATTCGAGAGAAAAATTTCCGACAACAAATATTAATTATGAAAATTCTAGCAAAAGAGGTAGAAAAATATATGGGATCACAGATGGTTCTTTAAACAAACCGTCTGTGATAGCCAATTATCACAAACAGTTTGTATCAAGAACCATCTGTAACAGGTATTTTATAGATGGTTCAGTAACCGTCTGTGATGCACCGTATTATTACTGATACATACTTACAGACAGTTTATAAAACCGTCTATGATTACGTTTTTAACAGTCTATGATAATCTTTTCTGTAGTAGTGACACATCGACATATCAACAAGAGTTCATGTCATGGGTCCTTGTATTTTTAGGACCTTTCCCCGTGCACATACAACAGAAAGGAGTAACACACATCTATGATGACGGGCAATTGGGCATGCACCCCAGGAGCTGCTTTTCAAATCGTCGTCAAGAAGCACTGTTGACTGTTGTCATGTACCCCGGAAGCTCCCAACTCAAAAGTACATCTCGTTGTGTTTTTTCAACCAACCCTTGTCATCAACACGTTTGATTTAGCTGGTGCGGTCTTATCTCTTCATTCACATAATCACATGTAACAAGGAGCATGCACGCATACAAGCACTAAGACTGTTACGCAACACAATACACGCTAGTTATTCCCTCTTATTATAAATAGTTATTATTTTGGATATCAACATAGTATCTAAACGCAGCTTTAATTACTAATTTTTATGATAATATATTTATAAAGTGCAATAGAATTATAATGTTATGAATTACTTTTCGAGATAAATGTACACATGTGATCTTTCTTTTATCCAATTTAAATATTTAAAAAGATATTAACAGCCAAAATGTCAAAAGTTTAACTATACATATATCCAAAACGACGACTACTTGTCGCTGTAGAGAGTAATGACACATAAAAACAGTGAAACAACTTGCTGGACATTACACCATGCCTTTACTTTTTTTCAACCGGCGCATGCATGCCCAATGATTTGTCACCACTCAAAAGAGCTAGTAAAAGGCACAGTGCATGCTTTGTATACCGCTGCGGTTAAACCTTGAAACAAAATCTGTTTGGCCTTGAGACAAAGCATGTCCGGTTGAATCCAAAGTTCGCAACCAAACTCACGTACGTACGCGCACTCCAAGATCGATCGATGCATGCACGTCCAAAGTGACTCGAGACTCGAGAGGATATGCATGCAGCGTCCCACACGTTATACCAACCTGCACCGCTCCTTAATTCAGACAATCAGACCTAAGGCACTACCGTAGGTATATTGAGAAGCTACGTACGAGCCAAAGTATGTTGTGCTTTACATATATCTGTGAGACTATAAGCCCAGCATGCACGATCATCTCTGCATGCTCACATGTGCAGATCGAGCCGCACGTACGTACAGCGGAAAGGCAGCCGCTAAGGTAATGGCCAAGGCGAATTGTTGAAGTTGAAAAATGCTTGCAGCTTAATTTGTATGCGTCCAAGCGTGTGCACGGCTAGATGACTGTGTGCGTATCTTATCCTAGCTAGCAGCAATGACAAGTGTGCCGGCAGACGGGGAGTTTGTTGCCGGAGTTGACGACGCAGTGGCACACGATGATTTTCCCAGACCATGGAGTCAGCAACCAAATGATCTGGACATGGCTGTTCTCTCTCTCTCCTAGCACTTTCTGGTTCGGTTCAACCTTTTTGGCAGATCAAGATTTTGTAAGTGCACACCACTAACCTACATGTAATTAAATTTCCCCCTTCCCCTCCGCCTGAGGGCGGTCTCGTTGTAAATGTTCTTTGTCGGTTGTAAAAGTCGGTTGGTGGAGGGGCTGGGTTGAATATTAGGAATAAAGCATAAAATAAGAAGTAAAATTGTATTTTGCGTCTCCTACAAAAGGAGAGGGTCTGGCTCATTGGATCTCCAGATTGTGCATAATAATAGAAAGGTAGCTACCGAAGGTCTTTAGAAAGAGTGCCTACGAGAGTTTGCGTCGAGAGGGAAGAAGTGAGACGAGGAGTTAGCACAATGTGTTGATCATGTTGCCGTAAGAAATTTTCCACCAAAAGTTTACATGTGAAATACAAGGAAAGAATTTTCCATTATGAAGTAATTCGACTGCTCCTAATCGACGTTCCTTTTCTCATTGAGTTGGCAGCTTTAAACCGTGCCAAATTGCACAATTAGTGTTGGAATGACGATGCACGAATGTGTGAATAACATGGACAAAAGGGAAGGAGTTGAGGAAGCTATACTGAATTACTGATGATGAAGGGATGATTAGTTTCTTTTATATTCGACGCGATGACGTATACTACGAAGGAATAGAGTTGGCAAACACTCATTTTCTTCCTTTCTTCATAATGAAGAGGTACGAATTCTACTATTTTTGCTGTTTATTTAAGGTTAGTATAAGTACTCTTGAATTCAAATTATTTAAACATACTATTCAAAATTGCTCTCATATGATGCTGATTTAGAGCTTAGGATAACGGGATATTGTAGGGGACAAAGGATATATATTGAAAATGGTTCGATGTTGATATTGGTATGTTGGACCAGAGGAGTGATAGCATAAGAGGGGATATCGAATGGATTTTTTTTTTTGAAAATTGACCAGCAGCTCTGGTATTCACAAAAGAAGGAGAACAACTACAAACATATACACATACCCCACACACATGTACACACGCTTGCACTTGGCTCCGCAACACAAGCAACATGGGGTTGTTGATTGTTAGATATGGTGATACAGAGAAAGGGTTGCCTAGGCTCCAATAATCAAGCAAGATATTGAGGCCCTCTTCAGGATAGCTTTTGTCCAGCTTTGGCTTAAAAGAAAATCGGATTATTTATGAATAGGAGGATTCTGGATAGCTTCTTCTATAATTAGAAGTTGTCCTCTATATAGAATTAGAATCTGGATGCCAACTAATTCTTGCCAGCCCGGTCCTCCACCTCCACACATGCAATCAACCCGGCCCGATTCCCTCACAATCAGAAGCAGCTTCCCCTACAATTTAGAATCTACGTAATCAAAAGTTGTGGGCCTGAGTCAAGCATTTAGAAATCGATGCCAATGCTAGTGCCATTGGTACTAGACAGCGCTAATTGGGAATTACTGGTAAGGCAACACATAAGCTTGAACAAGGTGGGGGTGAACGGGTATGTTAGTTGTTAAAAAGAAGTGTTGGTAGCCACCTAAAATTAAGATACTATATATTCGCAAAGGATTGAATAATCATAAATTGATTCTAATAGATACATAACTTGCCATCACTGCACCACACTACTTTTCGGTGTAGAAACTTTGATATAAAATATTTTCAATAGAACACTACAAATGAAAGAAAACTTCATGCGTCCATATGGAACTTCTGAAACAAGATTGGGTTAAATATTATGATCTTGTCCTAGATTGAAATTAAGATCAAAACATTTACTACCATTGCGCATTTAATACTGTAATTTATTTATGTGTGAAGACATATTTTTGAAGTCCATATATACCATGGTACATTAGGTTCAACCGATTCGATCTTCTTCAACAAAAAATTCTTCAAAAATTACGTACAGTACTAAGACCACATATGGAACGCAGGAAGTTCACAAGAATTTCGCAGGAGTCTCACAAGAAACAGCTCATTTCCAATATAAAAATGGGGAAAATTCCCGTGTTCCAAAGATGGTCGAAGAATCCCAAACGTAGCAATCTGTGTACCTGCTTGGTGTTGCTCTAGCCACGCGCAATATAAAAGCAAATACAACAAACAACAAAAAAGGCAACACATCCAGGGCAAAATAGCCCCCTGCTACATGCTCCCCATACTGCTATATATTCCCTCCCACTCTCACATCTCCACACACCAATTCACTCCTCTCTCTCTCGCTCTTAATCACACTCGAGCAAGAACATCACCGCATCCAGCGAGCAATGGCAGTGCTGGGAGGTAGGAAGCCAACGATGCGCAACCTGGCGGCCGCCCCGGAGGTTGGCTCGTCCTCCCAGCGTGCGCCGCCTGCCCTCGGAGACTCAGCCATGGCCATGGCGCCGCCACCGATCGCCCCCCTGAACAGCGCCAACAAGGCGCCATCGTCGGCCAGCGGGTGCCGCCGCTACAACCCGGAGGCCGGCGTTGGCATCCTCGCGGCGTTCATGGACCCAGCCGCCGCGCACCTACGCATCGTCGAGCCGATCCGCGCCGGTGCTCGCGGTATCCTGGAGGTGACATTTGACCACTGGGTCCACTGCGGCAACACCCCTCATTGCGGCCGGCGGAAGCCATTCCGCATCGCCGAGTCCATGCTCGCCTGCAACCTTTGCTACCACCGGATCGGCAGCGGCCCACTCTACATGTACAGGTAAGCGAGCATGCATCAACTCAGCATGCACCTCTATATTAATTACTGCACTCCTTGCATGTCCAACACATGGTGATTAAGCTCCATGAATGGCTTGTTTCCTTTTTTTCACAGAGGGGGGATGTCTTTCTGCAAGCCGGAGTGCAGGTATGACTACGCCATGCAGGAGCTCTACAAAGAGAGGCAGAGGCCGGCCATCACGCCGGCGTGGAAGAGGGTTAGGAGACGAGATGTAAAGGGGAAGGCCCCGGAAGGGGACGGCGACAACGGCGAGGAGCGCATGTTCTTCACCTGCGCCGAGATACCGTGATGCAGCTAGCTCTTGGTGCAAAGCATGCAGCAACTGCATGCATGCATGCATGCATAGTAAGGGACGTCTACGTAAGGTTTGGAAGGGTGGTGCATGTATGTATGTATATGTACAGGGCGGGGCCAGCAGCCAGCCAAGGCCCAAGCCTCAGGCTGGTCCATAGTTTATTAGGCCAAATTTTGTTTTCTCTTAAACTTTTAAGCTCATTTACATAAGATTTTTAGGGCAGGCCTCAGGTCCAGGCCTGGGTGATCTGAAGCCTAGCTCCATCTCTGTATATGTATGTATGTGTAAAGGGGGTCTTTCCGGCAAATCACATGCTTCTGAGTGTTTGTTTTTTCATTTCTTTCTATGTTGGTATGTGCATGTGTGAGCTCTGGGTTGGAGATTGTTGAGGGAGGAATGTCAGGTCCTCGACTCAAGATGTTGTAGCTTCCTCCCAACCTTATCAATTGGAACCCTGTATGTTTGCCTGTTTTATAATGGAGCATTGTCGTCCTTGATAAATTGGTACATCTAGTTTTATGTCTATTTTCTTTGTCATTGAGTAACTGCAATAAGCGGAAGAATGTGATGTTCAAGGGTAACTAATGCGCGCATTGTCAGCCATGATTTGTTAACAGAGACTCAATGCTTGATTCTCAGTAATGGACCTAGGGTCTATTTGGATCCATTAGCTTCAATAGTTAGCACTACTACAGCGAGGCTTATATCAGACGCACGATCACAGACGGTTTTGAAAAACCGTCTGTAATATGGAACATCACAGACGGTTATGTACTCAAACCGTCAGTGCATATATCACAGACGGTTTTATATTACAGCCGTGTGTGATACAAAAATATCACGACGGTTTCTAAATATAACCGCTGCAGCGATGGCTACGATACTCATTACGAGCGGTTTGAAGTAAAACCGTCGTGATATCCTGACGGTTATATAACACAACCGTCTGTAATATCTGATAATCATTACGAGCGGTTATATTTAGAAACCGTCTCTGATATTTCTTGTATCACAGACGTCTGTAATATAAAACCGTCTGTGATAATACCGTCTCCCGTAAAAACAGAGCCTCGATCCACATCCACTTCGTTTATAGGGTTTCGGTTTCTATGCTTAGTGGCGGCTGTGGAAGTGAGGCGATTTTTTGAAAGAAAGCCATTGATTTCGAAGGGTGATATTAGATTCATTTGATTTTGGTGATCTAAGGTTAGTAATGAGTTCTCTAATTGCATGCGCATCGAATTCAATATCTGGGTTTGTTAGGACAGAATTAATTTAAAGATTGTTTGATTAGATCTAGTTTAATTGTAGCTGGATCCATATGTTGTTTGTGATATTTGGTTAGTACTGTGTTTTAATTGCATTATATTCAACATCTATCTTGATAAGGAGGAATTTGATGATTTTTAAGATCTATCTTGTAGCTAGAACCATGTGTTGGTTGTTTGATGAATAAGGTTAGCTAGTAATGGTTCTATTTGCATAATATAATATTCGATCATGATGTAGCTAGCTAGCTTGTTAAGATAGAATTTAAAGATTGTTTAGATCTAGCTTATAGATCAATTCAAGTCTTTTGGTGATCTAAGGTTAGTAATGGGTTCTAATTTCATTATTATATTGAAGATTAATTTGAATTGTGTTAATTATTTCTTTGTGATGTAATTAAGGTATGTAATTGCATAATTAGTTTAAGAATGTGTGCATCGCACTACACAGTGCATAATATTTAACACTAAGTGTTACATGTGTGTGTAGCGTAGATGGATCGAAGTTTGGATGTCTGTTGAGAACCGTCTGAGTCTTGAGTACCTTAATGGCGTCTCCACTTTCAAAAGAGCTGCAGAGGAGGATATGTTTAATAAGGGGTGCAATTCATGTCATGTCCGTGCATTGATTGCGAAAATCAAGATGTTTGAAACTTCAGTATGATCGAAGCACACTTGATTCAAGGGGTTTCAAAAGGGCTATACATGTTGGACCACCATGGCGAAGAGCACAATATCGAGAAGCGACAAGTAGTGTTAATATCGTCGACGATGTCAATGATATGTCGGATGATCATATCGATTGTGCTTCCGATGAGGACAGTTACACGATGACAATTTGGATCGGATGCTACGCGATGCGAAGAAACCTTGATGACGGGGAATATGGGCAGTTCGAGGGCTTAATGGAGGACTCGGAGAAACCTTTGTTCGCGGGGTGCAAGTTGAAATACACAAGGTTATCATCCGTGCTTCAACTACTCAAATTGAAGGCAAGCAACGGTTGGTCCGACAAGAGTTTCACAATATTTATTCGTCTATTGGCGGACATGCTTCGAGAGGGAAGCGAGTTGCCGACAAGCACCTACAAAGCCAAGCGTGTTCTTTGTCCCTTGGGAATGGAAGTAGAAAGAATACATGCTGTCCAAACGATCAGTATCTGTCTCGCAAAGAGTACACAAACTTGCATATATGTCCGGTGTGCAACGCATCCGTACAAGCGTAAGAGTCATTCAGATGATGATGGCGAGAGCATTGAGGTGAAAGAAGGTCCTCTGCTAAGGTGGCATGGTATCTGCCTATAATTCCCGTTTGAAGCGTTTGTTTGCGAACCCAAAGGAGGCAAAAGCTGTTGCGTTGGCACTTTGAGGCGCGTAAGAATGATGGAATGCTAAGGCACCTGCTGATTCCATCGGTGGAGAAACATCGGCAGGAGCTTTCAAGAATTCGGTGCGGATCCGAGAAATATAAGGTTTGGATTGAGTACGGATGGAATGAATCCTTTCGGTAACATGAGCGGCAAGCATAGCACTTGGCCCAGAAATCTCGTATCTACAACCTTCCTCCTTGGTTGTGTATGAAGCGGAAGTACATTATGTTGTGCATGCTTATCCAATGATCGAAACAACTTGGGAGCGATATTGATGTGTACCTAGCTCCATTGGTGGAAGATCTAAAAACATTGTGGAGTTCTGGGTTTTGCGTATGGGATGCGTACAAGCGAGAGAACTTTACTTTGCCTTTGCTTGTTGTTACGCACCATAAATGATTACCTGCCCTTGCTAACTGTCGGGCAGTACAAAAGGAACCAAAGCTGCACTCCTTTGCTTAGATGATCTGAGAGTTTATGGTGAATCACTCCATAAAACCGTGTACATGCGTCATAGTAGGTTCCTTCGGAGGAATCACCCATATCGCAAGATGAAGCAACTTTTCGACGGAAGGAGCGAAAATGGTCCAGCTCAAAGGCGTTTGAGCGGAGAGATGTTCATGACATTGTTAAGGATTTGGATGTTGCGTATGGAAAGGGGCGTAAGTCAAGTACCGTGAAAAGAGCATGTGGAAGAAGAGATCAATATTCGGGACCTACCTTCTTGGGAGCACCTAGAAGTTCGCCCTTTGCATCGATGTCATGCACGTGAGAAGAATGTCCGTGACGGCGTGATTGGTCTCTTACTCAACATTAAGGGTAAAACAAAGGATGGTATCAGCGCACGGCTTGACTTGGTCGATATGGGCATAAGACCTGAATTAGCACCGAAAGAGGCGATAAAGGCCGTGCGTACTTGGAACACCTGCTTGTTATACTCTGTCAAAGGCGAAAAAAGCTGAATCGTGCGGTGCTTGCATGGTGTGAAAGTTCCGTCGGTTACTCCTCAACATGAAGAGACTTGTTTAGTTGCAAGATTTGAAATTAACCGACATGAAGTCTCATGATTGTCATGTCTTGATGACACGATGCTCCTGTCGCAATGAGAAGTATTTTGCGGTCAAGGTCAGAGACAATCACTAGGTCGTGTTATTTCTTTAACACAATCGCTCGAAGGTCATCGATCGAAGGACTAGATGCTCTGCAAGTGAGGTGGTGATGACTCTATGTAATCTTGAGATGTATTTCCCTCCATCATTTTTCGATATCATGGTACATCTCATTGTTCACCTTGTGACAGAGATAAAGATATGCGGGCGGTGTTCCTCGTAGCATGTACCCGTTCGAGAGGTACATGGGAATTCTCAAGTCTTCGTCTGGAATCGATCTCGTCCGGAGGTAGCATTGTCGAAGGTTATACAATGAGAAGAGGCCGTCGAGTTCTGCGTCGATTACATGGCCCGGTCGAACCAATAGATGTGCCTCGATCTCGCCATGAGGAGGCTCGAGTATCGGGACCATCGGAAGGAAAGCAATCACGCTGATTCGGTTGCGTATGCTCGAGCCCATTTCACGGTTTTGCAACACATGGTCAGTAGTGTCGGCCTATATCGTCGAGCACAAGCAATGGCTAAAACAATGAATCCAAAGCCGGCAGAGTCTTGGATCACGAGACAGCATAACCTTCAGTTCAGCAAATGGTTGAAGGAGCGACCTATCACTGGGAGCTCGTCAGATGACACGCTGACATGGTTGGCAAAAGGACCAACTTTTACAGTTGTCACATGGAAAGGATATGACTTAAATGGGTACACATTTTACACTAGAGATCAGGACATGAAGAGCACAAACCAGAACAGCGGTGTCCGCATAGATGCATTCAATAATACCGCTGGGTTGACGAGGAGCTCCTACTATGGGTTCATAGAGGAGATATGGGAGCTCGACTACGTACTTTTCAAGATTCCCCTATTTCGATGTCGTTGGGTCCACCTCCAGCACGTGAAGGTTGACAAAAATGGCATCACTACTGTGGACCTCGAACGTGTCGGATACCAAGATGAACCATTCGTACTCGCTAACCAAGTTGTTCAAGTCTTCTATGTAACCGACCCGTCCAACAAGAAGCGCCACGTAGTTCTTTAGGGAAAAAGGAGAATTGTCGGAGTTGAGAATGTAGTAGATGAGGAAGAGTACAATCAATTTGATGAGTTGCCACCTATCGGAAAGGACATCCACGGTCCCGGAAGAACAACACGAGGAAGCAAGCTACACACGCGTCGATCATCATGAAGGGCTAATTTTCGTACAAAAGAATAAGCATGTGGCGGCGTAGTTATGAGAAGGGTGCATTGTCATCATGCTTACTAATTTTCATGTGTAATAATATTACGTACATTAATGCTATTGTAAAGATGATCGACCCATCATGCTTTGTACATATGATTGTGATGATCTTTGTAAGTAGCTTAATTGTGAAGCATCTGGATTGATGGAAAAGATGCAAGTATAAGAACGAAATCATGTCTACTTTGGCAATATGGAAATAGTTGTATGTGATTGCTCTCAGATTTTAGGGTTTGAATTGAGGATTAGAATCTCCACTTCAACCACAAGATGCAGTCGATATTACTCGTTAAAGACAACTTTCCCGGAAGATACAACAAAGTGGCACAGATAAGAGTCGATCGAATCGAACCGACAAGTGAATGTCGATGAATAGTATATATCCTGAGCGGTTCTTTAACATAACGATGCAGTGATGTTATTTATCATGACGGTTATGTTACCTAACCGTCAGTGATATCTCAACATCGAGACGGTTATATTATATAACCGTCGTGATGTCGCCAACATCACGAGCGGTTCTATTATAGAACCGTCGTGATATCTAAACATCACGCATCGTTCTATTTTAGAACCGTGCGTGATATTCAACATCACGAGCGGTTATATTATAGAACCGTGCGTGATATTCAACATCACTGCATCGTTCTATTATAGAACCGTGCAGCGATATCTTATCCTGAACCGTTATATTATAGAACCGTCTGTGATGTGCTCTCCTCTATATATCTCCCGCGCGCAGAGCTCATTCACAGCGCGCCAAACCCTAACCCTTTGAGACGTTTTGCCTCCCGCGGCGGCCTCCCCCTCGGCGTCCTCCCCCTCCCGGCGTCCTCCACCGGCCTCGGCGTCCTCCCCCTCCCGGCGTCCTCCCCCGCCCTCGGCGTCCTCCCCCGGCCTCGGCGTCCTCCCCCTCGGCGTCCTCCCCTTCGATCGGCGTCCTCCCCGGCATCGACGTGCTCCCCCTCGGCTGTGTTCTTGTGCATCTCGGGCTTCAACCGTGAGTATTTCTGGGGGACTAGCCATCGAGCTAGAGGCCGTTTCTCGATCTGGAGGCACTGCCTGGCCATTTGCTCTATTTTTCGGTCTTGCA
Source organism: Guadua angustifolia (assembly GCA_036346375.1). NCBI lineage: Eukaryota > Viridiplantae > Streptophyta > Magnoliopsida > Poales > Poaceae > Guadua > Guadua angustifolia. Next base: position 5,434,346 of record CM070512.1, read on the forward strand.
AAGGGGCCAGTCGATCTGCGGCTTGGGGACCTTGCGTGTGGGCTTAATGTTCAGTGATGATTTAGGGGATGGAATAGACTAATTGTGACAACAAATCTTAGCAGTCAATTTCACTTTCATATATATATATTTGATTAGTGTGAGTTCGGCAAAGGATTGAGGTTCTTTGGAAGAGTGGTTGATCGAATCGAGTTTTTGATGTTGGTTGAAAAGGTCTTTTCTTTGGTGATCAAGGATGATGTTTGTTTTCGGTTGTTTCTGACCCGATGCGATAACTAGTTAAAATGTCTTTGTTACGGTTGGCTAGGAGCGATGGTGATGTGGTTGTTTTTGGTGCCCCATGAATTAGTTTGGAGGGTCCTTAGGTGGTGGTTTAGTGGAGTTTTGATTTACTGCGGTTGTCTATTGCAAACTGTCTTTATATGCTTAGTTAGTGAATATGCATATAAGATAACCAATTGAGTAGATTTATACTTAACTTCAAGTATTAAATCATTATTGAGATAAAGTTGTCACAATCTAGTCTATTACTTGTCCATTGTGGCGAGGAGGGCCTTTAAGGCAACCCGACATCGAGAACATTCAAACAATCAATATGAGCTTTATGCTAATTGCTTTATTCGTAATAATGTACATGTTCATATGTGAGATCTGAGCTTACATTCTATTATTACATTAATCTGTCAAATGGTTGAATCCATATGTATTCTTCTGCTTGTCTGCTGTGTGGATGTCCTAGTTTTAGGGGAGGTGGTGCCAAAATTTTTATTAAGTTCGGCAACCTCCTAGTTCGCTTCTTTTGCTAAAAGGCTAATAACAAGCCATTTAGGCTAGTTCTTTTAAAAGGCTAATAACAAGCCATTTAGGCTAGTTCTTTTAAAAGGCTAATAACAAGCCATGGTATCCACAAACTCATTCACTCTAATGTGATTTTATTTGTTCTTCACTTTTAGTTACTTTGAAACTATTTTAACTTGTAAAGAAGATGTAGTCCTCTAATCCATCGTCGAAGGACATGATGTGCCCTCAAAAGAAGAATCGACCAGCATGCTGCAAGAGGACCAAACAAAAGGCCAATGACCGATATACCATTACGAGATCGATCCAAATGATGGGGCCCTAGAAAGCCAAAAAAGGCGGCGAATGCATTTGGAGTATGTGTGGGATAGTAGCAGGAGCGGGTTCGATCACGCTATCTTCTGGAGGTTGGTGACTATTGAGGCTCGCAATGCCTTGCTAACGGAAATTCTTTCATCGTTCAACATTCGGAAGAATCCGCTCCCCTAGTGCGACGGTATGCCTTTGCTAGCGGCGAGAAAGGCATGGAAGACCTTCAAGCATACGCTTTTAGAGACTACGTCAAGAAGGATCTGGTTCCATACTCGAAGTATGGGTTCATTGATGAGGACACGTGGGGCGTTTTGTTGGGATGAAGACCACGAGCGAATTAAATGCGTCACGATTAAAGCAAACAAGGCCTTGCAAGGAAGAACACTCACCCCACGGACTCGCAGACTGCGCTCTGGCGGGAAGAGAGCGCAATGGGGCAGGGGAGGGCGAGGAGGGTATCGCGCCATTTCCGCCGATCACAGATCAACGTGCGAGAGGCGGCTAAGAGCGAGCGAGTCGGATGCCACGTCCTCCGCAGCCGTCTCCTTTGTAAACCCAGCGGACGAGGAAGTGCCTTAGCGCACGTAATATATAAATCGAACTACCAATTTTACGTAATTAGTCCATGACTTCATAAGTGAAATAACTTGTCCGGATCTTGCGGTGGCGTTGAGTACACAATCGTGCGATGGCTCTTTTTCCCGACGAGAGAAAGATGCACCATCCATAGCCTTGGGAAACAAGGAACACCACAGTCGTACAAGAGGCAAAGGGTTTTTGTTCCATGGAAAAGCTGGATTCCCAGACGACTTCCACATATACCAAGTAAGAAGAGAACTAAAGCGAGCGCGAGTCAAATCTTATAAAGAATTTGGAGGATAAGTTGAGAGGAGAGTTGAGAGAAGAGTTGAGGGAGAACGAGAGAAGAATTTTATGAAAGGATACGAATCCTCGAGGAAAGGCTCACCAATCAAGAAAGAAATCTTGCACAAGCCCAGTATGTCATAAGTCATTACCCATGCCGTAAGAGCATTTGTGCATCCGTTCCTCCAAGTGACATAGATGAACATAGCGGGACTTATCACAGTATGTGACATTAAGGTGGCCACGCGGTGCAATCTCCAAGTGAGAATTAGCAATGGCACCGTTCCTCGGCGGTTTGCTTGGGGCATGGCGTATCTATCCCCAAAGGGACCATGGTGCAGTACCATCATAGCGCGGGTTTCACCAAGGTCAATGTGGACGGGGTATTTGATAGTTTCAAAATTGTCGATCTCTGAAGCCGTAAGCAGCGAGATCGTGAAACTTGGGGATGCCATTGGCACATTCATCCAATGGCCTAGCAATGACATCTCCTGCTCGTCCCTTACGTCATGCAACAACCGCGACGATCGATTCGCTTATTGTATCGCCGTCGATCGATTGGCTACCAAATCGGCGATCGTGAGCGAGACTCCACTTGATGTACATAACGTTGACCTCTTTCCTGCCCATTCCTCTCCGTGAAGGGTTCATACAAAACAAAAAGAAAGGCAAGGGCAAGCGAGAAGAAAGAAAGGTAAGAACAAGTCGACTATCCATCTGCTGAGTTGGCTAAACAATACAAGCTAGGAGAGCCGTTACTAACGAAAGACAGCATAACTTCACTTAGTATATCTTGCCAACAATTGCATAAGTGGTACACCCAAGAAGCTGGAAAGCGGGCGTGAGCGTACAACAAGTATCGGCGTTATGTTCAAGTATGAACATCTATTCAACGACTTCGGCGGGGCTTCTTCACGGTCGATTTTACGGACTTGTTCCATCTCTACAACCTCGGCGCCATCGGCGCCGCACTCATAAGATCTTGGACCTTGTAAGTGTGTGCTATCACAGTCTACATTAGTCTAATAGTGATAAATGTCCTCCAATATATATATAATTAGCCTTTGTATATATAGATACATGCAACTTGAAGCGACACGAAAGAAACTATCGATCGGTTTCCTCGACCCACATATAGTCTCAAAGCAAACAATGGATGATGATATAAACATGGTCGAGGAATACGTCACAGATGCATTGCTAGCACAAAAAGATAAAGAACTCATACTTATACCCCATAACCTAGGGTAAGTGCTACCACATGCTATACTTTGGTCTGTACTGTGCACACAACTCTGTTTCATTCATTGTCCATTGTGATATACTGTATAGGTTTCACTGGTTCTAATTGTAATTGAACCACCACAAACCGGGTTAAGTACCTTGATTCCATGCGTGGCGGAAACCACGACTTAGTACCTATCGCAAAATTACTCGGCGGTAATCACGTTTCCTCCGTACATGGTCGTGTAAGTTGTTCGAGTTTATATTGCTATTGGAATGGCTTAGGCTAACCTTTTGCAATCTTGTAGAGCGTTCAAACACGTGAAAGATTGGACCAAACTACTGACATGATTTGAACTTTCCGTATCCGCTATACACAACAATTCTATTTCAAACCCCTAATAGTGACTCTAGAACTAACCGTAGGTTTTATTTGCGATGCCACCGGCAAGGTCGGAAATAACCTATGTGGATTTTATGTTTGCCACAACATGCAAACCATAAATAAGCTAAAAAAATAGCGATATGGTTAAAAGCTGCGTTGAATCGGTCGATTTGAGCAACATTAGAGGAAAGTTTGTTTCTTCACGCTCACGGAAGTAATAAATAAAACCGCGTTCCACGACCTTATAACTTCGGAGTTGTACAATTGTCAAATGGTATTCATTAATTCGGAAAATATGTCCAAAACTTGCGGTTATTCTTATTTATGCGATTCATTGTATTGTCACATGATATTATCCTTAATACATATTTGCTCATCTTGAATGCAACAACTTAACAATGTCTTGCTTGTTGGACATAGATGTTTTCCCCACCCTCGCCAGAGAACCTCTATTATTTATGGTTTGTTGTTCGAAATTTCCATCTACTTAGGTATTCCTGCATCAATATTTACGAGACACGGTCAGTAATAGATGTTGTAATTGAATATCTGCACTTCCTATATGCATTGAGGCAACAGTTTGTCCGATCAGGATAGACTTAAAATATAAACATTTGTAGCGCTTTTTCTCCCTTCTTATGATAATGTTGATGGAACTCGACTAATAAATCAACCCAAGACCCGCACGCAGCATGGCGAGGTGACGGCAACCATAGAGTGCTTGATCGAACCTGACACACTGGAGTGTGTGATTTGCTTCATGCCATACGAAGTGGCCTTGCGCAGAGTCACCGTCGTGCCACGGTGCAGAGTACCCGGAACGGCATGCTCTTGTGCAGCATCACCGTCGTGCCACGGTGGGAGAACATGGTACTTTGAAAAATTTGTAGATTTAGTTCATAGATTACTCTAGTTAGGCTAATTAAAGATTGAACAAATGTGATTGCAAGTCGGGTCTTCCATGCCCGGAAGGACTTTGGAACACCCGACTTGAATGAAGAAGAGGAGCGGGAGGAAGCCGATGGACAGTGGTACGCGGAAGAAGACAGCAACCAAGGACCGGTATTATCATGGGCAATCGGTATACAAATCTCAGGGATTACATACCTTATCTAACACTTCCATCGGAGAGTTGACATGAAAAGAACGAGGAAAATGGGTGCCATCTTTAAGTAGTTTGTTTTTGTTGTTGCAATTCTCAATACGGGGAACAGCCAAATTGATACGACGGAGTGACGTTCAAGATGATCGTCCTACCTGATGACTCATCCGACCTCCGTCGTCAAGAACGATTACAGTAAATTGATAGGATATTCTTTGTACGTAATTCGTCGTCCATCTTCGCCGTCGTCATCCAACACAATACAAGCATGCGACAGCAGTTTGGCGCCATGACAACATACGCTCCATCGCTGTGTTCGTCATTTTGGAAAACAGAAGTGCTTTCTGTAATGTGCCACACCCGAAAATTTGTCTCGAAAAATGTTGAATCTTTTTTTTTTTTGTAGAACAGGAAAGATGCACACAATCTTGTCGTATGCGTTTCGCTTCCTATGAACGAGAAGATTATCGCAATAGTTTGGTAAGTATTCGTTACAGTTCTGCCTTGCTAAGTACGACCACACTGCTAATTGAGAAGGAATCAGAGGGAATTGGGAGTAGCAGGGAGTTAGGGATAGGCAGAAAGAGAATGAGATACAAGGAACATACTGAGGAGGAGTCGAGGGAGCAGGGAGGAAGAAAGGCTATGCGGTTCGCCTCTTGCCCAGATGCTTGACTCGCTTTTAACGTGACATGCCCTGGATCAACATGGGCCTTGACCAGCCCTGCGAGCCTGCTGCCCGTGCCAAACCCAGCCCAAAGCCCTTGCTCTGATACCAATTTGTTACGGTCCTGATCACTGCATACCAATCACACACAGCAATTGGGAATATTTGGGAAAAACCATAGGACAGTAGAGGGTATTTTGGGGAAGAAGGGTACTGGGAACAGAGAGAGACGAAGAAAGCCGAAGTATACTCCGTTCACTCTTCTGCCCAAGTGCATCTGCTGCTTTTATGCTACCCTCCTGCAGCCTGCTGACCTGCATGGGCCACAACCAGCTCGTAGAGCCCAAGTTCTTTGTTGCAGCCCAGCCCAATGTGAATCCTGGATGAGTCATGACGATACGTTTAGCACAGGAAGCCAGTTTACCGTTCAGACACCTACCAGTTTGCGGTAACAATTAATAAATCGAGGCTATTAACTGTGTTTCTCAATGATCCAACAGCCTAATTCTTCGATATTATACCATCTTCGAATTGTAGTTTCCAAGATCATGTTACCAATACGAAATAAAGTAAGATCAGATATTAACCAGTCAACTTGCATCCTTACAGATACATACACCTTTCCAAGTACCAAAATACCTCCAAAGACGTAACTACCGTCAAGCCGAACATCCACGCGTACCCAAGGTCACACTACATATAGACGTAGGCAACATAGGGTAAACATAAAATCTGAGTCGCAAATTACAAAGACGAGCTCCTTGGAATTTAGTAGTACATGAGCTGCTGCTGCGACGCACCAACGTTCTGGAAACTACCATCGTATATCGCCTGACTCGCACCTGCACCCATTCCCATGGCTGCTTGCTTGAGATGCTGCTGCGCCTGAGCCTGCATCAGCGCCTGGCTTGAAGCCATCTTGTTCAAGGCAATAGTGCGTTCGTACGCTAGAAGATCGGCAGCCGTCAGGGTGGGTGTAGCAGGCGGGGGCAGAGGGGCAGAGGTGGTACCAGGGGGTGTAGGCTTGTTGCCCCACGAACACTGCAAAACAAGAGAGAATTTCGCATTACAGCTGCAATGAGGGGATTAACAAAAAGAAAGGTAGAAAATTGAAGAAAAGAAAAGGCAGCCAGATGATACACATGCAGAAACAGTAAGTAGGCAAGGTGCTGCTCACCTTGATTGGTTTACCACCCAAAATACGACCATTACCCATCTGGATTGCAAGGGCAGCTTCTGCATGGTTGCTGTATCTGACAAAACCAAACCCTTTGCCATGCTGAATACGCACCTCCTCGATGGCTCCAGCACCAAGTGCATGGAAAAGACGATGGAGCACATCTTGAGAAACCTGGTATTCAAAACACCTAGAAATCAGTAGGGCGACAATTGGGACAAATAGGATCTAATTCATGAAACCATCTGAAATTCATAGATTTTTGTTGGGGCGTAACCTCTTAGCGACGTGCCATATCGGAACCCAAGTGTGGTGATACATGAGCAAGGGCCGAGACGTCACTCCCTCGGTGACATGCTACGTCGGTGCCCAGATGTAGTGGAAAATGTGCAAGGGACTTCGTACTTAACTCGACGAGTGCGAGGGACAAGGAAGCTAACTGAGGAGAGTATAATCCGTCTAGGTAATTGGAATGTTGGGTAGTTAGTTGATATGACGATTAAGAGACATGTAAATATCTTGCGCGTTCAAGAAACTAAATGGACGGGTCAGATGGCGAAAGAAGTGGAAAATAGTGGATTCAAGTTGTGATATAATGGAACAAGAATCGATAAGAGCCTCAAGAGTGGAGTTGTCGCCGTGAGGCGACAGGGGGATAGGATTATCCTAGTCAACCTAGTCACTGACAACTTGGTTTTGACCGTTATTAATGCTTATACTCCACAAGTTGGTTTGAGACCATTAGGAGACAATTTTGGAAAGATCTAGATGACATGGTTAGAAGTGTGTCTAGCAATGAGAAGCTTTTCTTATGAGGCGATTTCAACGGCCATGTTGGTACAACTAGTGGGGGGTTTGAGAGGGTGCATGGTGGTTTTGGTTATGGTGATAGGAACTAAAGAGAAGATATCTTGAACTTTACCACAGCCTATAACCTCATGATAGCTAACATCTTCTTTAGAAAGAGAATCCCATTAAGCTACCTTTAGCAGTAGCCAGCATTCTAGCCAAATCGATTTTGTCCTTGATAAGAGGGGGGAGAAACGAGCCTGCATAGATTGTAAGGTTATACTTAGAGAGTGTGTTGTTTCACAACATAAATCGATAGTATTGGACTTTGGATTTAGGATACGGGCTCAACCAGCTAAAGTCACCAAAATCACGAGGACGAAATGGTGGAAGCTCAAAGAGGATGCCTCATAGGCGTTTAAGGAGAGGATGATCACCGAAGGGGTATGGAACGTGGGAGAAAACGCGAATAGTACGTAGACGCAGATGGTAGCTCGCATTAGGAAGGTGGCTACAAAGGTGTGGAGTGACCCGAGCGACTAGATGTGAACCTAGACACCTGGTGGTGGAACGAGTTAGTGCAAAAGGCTACCGAGGAGAAGATATGCTACAAGCACATGCAGCATGATAGGAGCAATATACAAAAGTACAAAGCAACCAAAAAGAATGCAAAGTAAGCGGTGAGGCACAAGGCAAGGCTTATGAGAATCTTTATCAAAAGCTGAGTACAAAGGAGGGCAAGAAGGACATCTACAAGATGGCTAAACTTACGAGAGGTTTCAACCAAGTTAAACGCATCAAAGACGACACTAATAAACTTCTGGTGAAAGACAACGAGATCAAGAATAGGTGGAGACTACTTTGACAAGTTGTACAACGGAGACAACGGGAGTAGTATGATTGAAGCGGATGATTCTTTTGACGACACCAATAGGCGGTTCTTTTGAAGAATTCAAGAGTAAAGTAAAGAGTCCTTAATAAGGATGAAAGTAGGTAAAGCATTGGGGCATGATAACATTCCTATCAAGGTGTGAAAATACAGAGGCCTCCTGAGGCACCGGTGCTTAGCAGAATTTTAAATCGTTTCAAAAACATAAGGCAGAGGTCAACCTAGAATTACGTGGAAAGAAGCAGTTAAAACAAACTTGAGGGATTGGAATATATCAATAGAGTTGGAGTTAATAATGCATGGAAGTTAGCAATCCACGTACCAGAACCACAACTTAAGATCGAAGGTTTAGCGGTTTTATTGACTTTGATTGGGTTTTATTCTTAGTCTACCCCAACTTGTTTGAGACAAAAGGCTTGGTTGTTGTAGATAGTTCAACTAAGATTCATTCTGACATATGCAAAGTGATTTGTGTAGCAGTTGAGTTTCTGGTGTAGTAGTTTAATGTCAGGCAAGTGGTTGATAGGAGCATGCTGAAAAAGACTTACCTCATGAGCAAGGTTCCCAACATAAACAGTTCGGTACTGTGGATTATTCTCTGGAGCATCTTCATTTGCTTTCTCCTTCCCATCTTCTGGACAAGACAAATAATAGACAGCACAACTATCAGCATATTGAAAGCCCTTGTATGGAGTATGAACAATGAACTGCAATGCTATGTTCCTACCAGCCAATGCCTTAAGAGCATAATGCAAATATACAGCATCCCAACAAAAGCAGATACCACAGAGCCCAATCATATAATGAAATGAGCTAGATCCACACCATTTTCAATTGGAAATTCGGAACATTCTGGTAGTCCAGGTAACTTCATTGCATAGTTACTTGAAAAGGGAGTGCTTTACTCATCAAACCTCAACATCAGTAGGAACCAATAACTTAGAAGGCACTACATATACTATTGCTAATAAAAGCTCACTTGAGAAGGACGATTGTATATATCAAAGAACTAAGATTCCACATACTCATGTTTTGAAATTAACATCTTAGCAAACTTGAGGACTAAAAATATCAATAGTATAAACACGCAACAGGTCTATACAACTATACCTGTCAAATTGTTAGTCACATCAGCTACACTTTTTGAATCTGAAGTTTGCCTGTCCTCGCCACTGGTGGCACCCTTCATTGCCCAGTTGCAGCGAATCTGCCGACTTCCAAGCCATCGACCTACAAAAATTATATTTGCAATTTTGTTATCACCAGCTTTCTAAGAGCAACAAAACTTGCATCACTCACAATGTCATTTTATACAATAGTTCCAAATTGTGGAAAATATCAAATGCATTGGGTTAACAGGCCAACCAGATCAAAATCCTCACCACTCAAAAAAGAAGTCAGAAAGAGAAAAGTTTTGAGGGTGTGCACAACATACCATTTATGTCATTTATGGCACTCTGTGCATCCTGCAGAACAAATAAAGCAATTTCAGTTTTTTAAAAAAGAAAAAGAAAAAGGAGCAGACAAAGCACTAATTTAAATGCTTGTGACTGAGAATTAGCACACCTGTTGATTCCTGAAGGAAACAAAGCCATAACCTCTTGATCTTCCAGTCTTTTGGTCCCACATAACTCGAGCATCACTAGACAGCAGACATAATTGCAATTTTAAGCTCCGCACTTGATTCATTTCAATAAAAATAAATAAACGAGCTGAAAAGTGAAATTAGACTGGCAACCCCGTAGCAACACAGGAAACACTGCCGATTGACAAATATTAGGTTACTGAGACAACTGCATCATTACAAGATTATAGTTGATGAAACTACAAATTTCTGGAAAACCAATTAAATCCAACGGCAAAAAGAACTAACGAATGAAGGCGATAGGAAATACTTACGAGCAGCTGGAATATCCAGAGAAGAATGCAAATAATGCAGAATCTGTAACCTCAGCACTAAGATCACCAACAAAAATGTTGAAATGGTCTGCAAAAGGAATAAGAATTACCACAACTGGCCAAAAACTATAGCAAAGGATGCACAAATGCTGGCTCAAAAGCAACAGTAGTATTAACCTGTTGTATCTTCCCTCTGTCCACTAGCATATGCCCAATTAACTCTGATAGGCTGCCCAAAACTGCAATAATGTTCTTCAATAAGCACATAGTTTTGGGGAAAAGGAACACAGATAAATTTCGAGAAAAACAGAACTAGCATCTGCTGCTAGTTTCTTTCTCTTACATTTGCCTCCCATTAAGTGTCAAAATTGCTAGTGCAGCTGATCTGCGGTCGTAGTAGTCAACAAAACCATAAGATGACTGCAAAAAAATTTCCATCATGCAATCCTTGAAACAATAGACTGTGTCAAACTGAATTATATTCAAAGGGGTATTCTTTCAAGTTTCAAAACAACATAAATGCACTGAAGAAAAAAAAAGGTCAGAAAAAACAAACCTTCTCTTTTCTTATAAGCTTGCATCCTTCAACCAAACCTGTACTCTGGAAAACCTCTCGGAGAAGTGCCTCTGTCACTTGAACATGGACATTGCCAACATATCTAAAATTCACAAAAATATAGGAAATCAGAAAATATTGTGACAACGCTTGCAATGAATTATTTGCTCTCAGATAAGAAAACAATATAAGACTAATAAATGTTTTGTCTTAATTTCTACAAACAGAAATCATCAGATGTGCCTTGACTTTCAGAAAGGAGTGATGCGCGTAAATCTTGTAAACATATGCAGGATACTTTTTCATCATGCATTCAATGATAAAGGAGATTTAAGATGTAACTTTCATGCTAAAAGATATGGTGTGAAAATATTTGTATAATAAGAATGCCTGGCAAATGGCCAACAAGAATTTCAGACTTCTGTGATTGACAGGTAGTCTCATAAAAGCTTCAAAACAAAGTGTATGTGCAAGCCCAAATGATGTCCATGAACAACTAGTTGAAACTAATATTGTCAAATTACACGTTTGCAGGGAAAAAAGTACTAAAATTACAGAATATGATATGCATTTCCAAACATGCAAAGAAAAGAAAAATAATGATAAAAAATCCCTAATGGGACTCACACACTGCGGCATGTACTCGTATCAAAACCAGGAGGCAGATTTCCAGTAAGGATTGGCTCTATCTGCAAAAATAAAAATGTAAAAAAAACAAGGAAAGAAAGAAATAAAAATCTATGGATAATTGGGAAGAAAAAGAAAACAGAAGGCTAATATATACGAACTAGTGTACTACGCAGGGCGCCCTATAGACACTGCCAGGAAGTTCCAACAGGTCCAAGTGTAAACAAGAGAATAAAAATGCTACATGTTTTGTTCAGCAACAAAAGGAGGAAAAAAAAGTACTAATTCTGAAGTCTAGGAAAAATCTAATTGCTCAGGCAACAGAACATACATAAACGTCAAATGTAGAAAAAAATGACAGCTAATAACAAAATAAGCACTTTGCGTGAGTAAGCCCAGCACATAGACTCCTAATCTGGACACACTTTGTGTGAGTCCCAACTAGATTTGGCAGAACACACTTAATCAACCAAAAGGTCGGAAACACTAGATATTCACAAATTACTGGTATTCAGTGTTACTAAGTCGTCAACTAATCATCCAGTCGACTAGCAGTGCTCAACTAGAGCCACTGACTTGACTAGTTGAGCAAGTCGAGCGACTTGCTGTCGACTGGTCGACTTGGATCAACTAGTCATTGACTTGGAAAGACAAGTCGGGTGACTTCTGGACGAGTATGAGAGAGGGCGCACGACTTGGCTCGCTCTTTCTGCAACTTGGTGTGTGATTTGAAGTGGCCTAGCGTCAGGTTGAAACTAAAGAGGATAAAGGGTCTGGGCAATCAAACCCTTGCAACTAGCAAGCAACCGTTGCTAGTTCTTGCTTCCACCTGTTGGTTCCCTCCCTTCCGGCCGTCTTTTAGCACCCGTCACCTTTGCCCCTGGCTCAGGCTGTCATCTGCAAGCGTCGCCTTGGATATTTCTCTTGAGCTCCCTTCTCTCCGCTTTGCTGCCCTGTTTTGGTGAATGCCGATCTGCTCTCTTTTGCTCTAATGCTCACAGCCTCTCGTAGATCTAGTAGTAGTAGCACCGGCCAACAAGTAGTGATGTACTAAATACTAATGTACTATTACTAGACTAGTAGTAGCAGCAAGTACTAGTAGTAGTATAGTAGCAGCAAGCAGTACTAGCAGAGCATCGGTGGTGGTAATAGCAGAGGTGGTGGTAGCAGCTGCTCCGTTCTGTTGTAGTAGAAGATGAGGTAACATGCTCTAAATTTATTCAAGTCTTGCTTACTTCATGCTCTATTTAATTTGCTATGTCCAAGGGTGGTTTGCTGGCAAGTCGACAAATGGTCTTTCACCAAATAAGCACTGGAAGCAAACAAAAATAATCAAGTTACGCAAACACCAAAGTCTAGGTTCTCCAGGCCAACAAATTCCCAACCCCAATAATTCAAACAAAACAAGCCTAATCACCCTAAAACTGCATTATCTCATGATAAAACAATGAAAATCATAACATTCCCTGATTCCCTTAAGATATTAGCACCGAGCACTTACTGTTCACTGGCTGCTCATTCGCTGCAATCAAAACCACAAAAACTTCCAAATCACCTGGAGATCATTCCATCACTGAATCAAGAATCAAAACCACTAAAACTTCCAAACCACCTGGAGATCGTTCCATCACCGAATCAATGATCAAAACCACAAAAACTTCCGAATCACCTGGAGATCGTTCCATCACGAATCAAGAATCAAAACCCCTAAAACTTCCAAACAACCTGGAGATCGTTCCATCACCAAATCAAGAATCAAAACCCTTCAGACGCCCCTAATTTTCCCACATATTTGAACATAAGGAACCTTCAGATCATTCAGAGTGCTCCTATGACCCGAAACATAGAAACTCAAACGCCGCCAGAAAAATGAATTGGGCCACTCTTTCACCAAGCATGCATGAAACACCACCAGAGAGTCCCTCAATTTCGCACAAATCACCTCCATATCACTCAAACACACCAGCCTTCACTACATACCGAGCAGCAAACAGGCCCAAATCACTGGCCATGCCTTCACCAGAACCACCGCGAACACTCAGATGCATAAGTGACCAAAAATCTAGAAAGTTCCCAATTCCAAACCACTCGAGGGCTACATAAAGAAATAACGCAACATAAATCTAAGAATACGCTCGACCACACTGCAAAACTGTGAGCGCCTCCGAACCACTAAGACGAAACAGGACAGGTAGACGAATCGAAGCCCCAGACCCCTCTTCGAGCGCCAAGCGCCTCCAGCATCACTCGTTTACCAGACCGAACACCGAGACATCAGCGAGCTTTCGCGGGCGTGGAGCGAGGGTAGATACATAGGCAGGTATGTACGGACCTGCTGGGGCGGCGCGGCGGCGAGGAGCGGGTGCTGGTGCGGCGGCGGCGGCGGCCCGTACATGGACTGCAGCGCGGCCGCCTGCTGCATCAGCGCCGCGGCCTGCTTCTGCTGCTGCGGCAGCATCGCGCGCCCCGCCGCCGCCTCCTCCTCCTCCTCCTCCTCCTCCTCCTGGGAACCCGGGACGCCGCGCGGGAGAGGAGGCGCGAGGCGTCGCGGAGGCTAGGGTTTTGGTTTGGCTGCAAGGGAGGGGAGACAGGAGGAAGACGACGGAGAAGGGTCGAGAAGGACTGGAGAGGAAAGAGGAAGGGGACCAGGGAACCCGGAAAAAGGGTAAGGTTGGTTCGAGATTGTCGTGGCAGCGAGAAAGGGATATTATTGTTGCGTTATTTTCCTCGTCGGTGTGGGCTTTATGGGCCAGGAATCTCGGTTGCTTGTTTTTTTACCCCCTCTCTCTCTAAGGTTCGGACTGAATAAGCGGTAATTTGTCGAGAGGTTTGAGAATTTAGTTTAAACTTAGACTAGTTTTCTAAAACATTCTAATAAAATACCCCTAATACAAACACTCCTTACTATTTATCTTTGGACATGATTAGGCAGCTGTAGCTTTTTTAAAAAGATGATTTTTGGCTTTCTAGGATGAGAAGCCGCTGCAACTTTTTATGAGATGTTATTTGGCAAACAACTAATTTGTCTCTACAATAAGCTTCAAAAATACATCATACCCTGTTTTTGGCTTTTTGATTTTTGTTAGTTATATGTGGCTTCCCACTTATGCCAAAATCCACTTAAAAACTGACCCGTTGAAGAGGCTTACTGTTTGTTTGAAGCTAAAGTTGACTTTAAACCCCCAAATAGGGGGCTCTTAACTATTTACCACTTTTTATGGGATCAGTGGTAACAGATTTTACCACGTCAGTGACTTATATCACTGTAGCGTGTCAGTGACTCATATTAATTGGCACTCTGTAAGAGTGGCAAATAGTTAATTATTCCCCCAAATAGGGCCTTTGCTAATCCAACTATCTAGTACGTCTTGCTCCATCCAAGTTTATAAGCCGTATATTTTAAATAGTTTTATATATAGATATAAGTTATATTTCATATTAAAACTAGTGACATGTTCTCCCTATATACTATATATAGTATCGGCAAGAATTGCTGGGTCTCCCGAGGACCCACGTGTCGCCACGTGAAACCTCCGGAGATCCTAAATTGCGATTAGGTCCTTGGAAAATCGCGTTTAGGTCCTTTCGACCGTTTTTTTAGTAAAATAGACCCGAGAAATATTGAAACCACGTTCGGGTCCCTACACACGGTTTATAGCTGAATTGGAAATCGCGTATAGGTCCTTTCATGGATTTTTAATCGCGTTTAGGTCCTTTCGGTAGTTTTTTAGTAAAATGGACAGAAATATCGAAATTACGTCCGGGTCCCTACACACGGTTTATAGCTGAATTGGAAATCGCGTTTAGGTCCTTTCGCCGATTTTTTTGTAGATTGGACCCGAAAAAAATCGAAATGGCATTTAGGTCCCACAACGCAGTTTTCTAAAAACATGATTTTTTCCTAACTATGACATCGCATGTATTAACTAGATTTTTTCCTCATGGCCGCTACAAGCAACCCAACCTAGTACTATATATAGTATTGAAAGGGCGTGATGTCGCTGAGGGGGTGAATAGGCGAAGAATAAATTTAAATCTAAATCACAATGAATAAAACAATCCAAGGTTTTCATCAGAGTGTCCGAGATTTTATCCGGATACTCGGTATAAATGTCCGGACTATCCGGGGTAATTGTCCTGATACTCGGATTGGAGACCTTGAAGAGCCGAGGTCGGCCGGAGTGTCCGGTATTTTATCCGGATACTCGGTATAAATGTCCGGACTATCCGGTAATACTCCGGATACTCGGGTTGGGCACCTCGAGATGAAATTTGAAATTTCTCCAACTTTTAAACAATCTACTTGAACACAAAGATGATAAACACTAGCAGAACCTAGATCAAGTAGATGCCTAGCGAAAACTCAATAATCAAATAGATCGGGCAATTTCAAGATTCAAAATCAAGTAATAAAGCAAGAACAAAAGTAAGCAAGAATGAAAGGCAAACTTGGAGCGATGATTTTTCACCCGGTTCGGATCCTTGAGGATCCTCGTCTCCGTTGAGGCGGCACCAAGCCGGGTCTCTTTCAACCCTTATCCTCCGGTGTTGCACTTTGCACTCATGGCGACACGTCACCCAAGACACGGGGTCTCTTTCAATCCACTAGCCTTGGGTGTTGCACCTTGCACTCATGGCTTTCACTTCTTTGATTCCTTCCATGCGGAGGCGAATCGGCCTTCACAAACTTCCCACGGCCAACCACACAAAGTACTGGTGGCTCGTGGCGACCTCCTAGCCGTCTAGGAGTCCTCAACCTCCAAGAGTAACAAATGCTCACGAAGAACAAGCTTGGAGATGAAATCAAGTGCTCAACAACTCAAATCACACTCAACACGAGCACTACCCTCTCTCACACCCAACCCTTCACTCAAAAGGGATCACTAAGATCTAGGGTTAGAGGGCTTTTGGGAGCTTAAGATCACTAAGAATACACCCCAAGGCACCAAGGAACCACCCAACAACACCCCTTCAGCGGCTACCCAAGAGGGGCTTTAAATAGAGGCCCCAAAAAACTAGCCGTTTGAATCTGCGCCTGATCCGGATACTCGGACCATTTTACCCGGAGTGTCCGGACATTTTATTCGGATACTCCGGAATTAAGTTCGGATACTCGAGATGGACTCAATGACTGAGCGAAAACAAGCATAACTTTTGATTCGGACTCGATTTAAGTGATTTTGGACTCTATTGAAAGCTAAGAACAAGAGCTACACAACCAACAAGGTCTCACTACCCAAATCTCAAAGGATAAATTCAGATTTCACCAAGAATCCAAGAGAGACCTACAACTTTCACTTTCCGGTACCACCACTACCACTCTCTCTCTAAAATTCACAAGGATGGATCATTTGAGCACTTGACACATCTAAAAGTCATTCAACGTCGCATCCCTCTTAATAGTACGGCAATCCTTAGACTCAAATTAAATCAAAGATAATAAAGTCTTACATTCAATCCGCATGCCGACTTCTCCGTGGATGCAATGTGCATGATGTCTTTTACCAAAAGATTGATGACGTCTTCGCCTTGTCCAACTTGGCTCGATTCACCTCATGAGACTATCGTCCTATCAACCTTGACTTGATCATCCTCTCTGACGATCTCCATGCCAAGTCGATCTTGACTTAGTCCTCAACTCTTGGTGACACCGCCGTCTTGTTGACCTCGGTTTAACGATCATCCTCCACGATACCTTGGTCATCATACACACACGGGACCTAATTCTTTCCAAACCACTCATGAAAAGCATTAGTCCCAAAAGCTCAATAGATATGAAGAGATTGATATTTGTGAGCAGTTGATTACCACAAGTGATTCATATAAAGAAGCACAATAAAAATGGAAACACTTGACATAAGAAATGTTCTCTACTAAGTGCATCATGATGAATATGTAATTGATCTATATGCACTAGAGAGATAATTGCCAATATGATGAATCAATTAAATCATGGTAAGGATCACAGTCTTTACTTTAAATGAAGCACATGAAGAATATACACGAATTGTACATGTGCAACTAATATTCTAACAAGAGTAAATATGTGATCTAACTCTAGATTAAACTTCACTAAGAGAAGTGCATGAGAAGATCATAACTAAAACATGTATGCACCAATTCAATCTATAGCAATGTGAAGTTTAACTCTAGTTAATACATGCATACTAAAAGCAAAGCACATAATGAACTCAAGTGAATATATATACACAAATAAATATGACATGAACCAATGTGCATATATATAATCAACATGCTACTTGGAGTTCACTATGCATTTGCACAAAAGGAATGCAATAACAAATATAGAATAGATACCAAAATTGCATACCTTATCTTTGCTTAACCATCCACTTGATTTTCCTCTAAATAGATGAGACTAATACTCAACTTGGCAATGAACATGTTAGTCTCATAGCAATATAATCATATTAGAGGTTTGTCATTTGTTAAGCACTAAGTTAAGCATTTACACAATTATATAGATTGTCATTATATGTGTTTGTCATTAATCACCAAAATAACATAAGTGCCTAGATGCACTTTCAAGTATCGGCAAGAATTGCCGGCCTCCCAGGGGGGCCACGTGTCGCCCCCCGGCGAGGCCATCCTGGGAAATCCGGAAATTGCGATTAGGTCCTTGGAAAATCGCGTTTAGGTCCTTTCGGCCGTTTTTTTAGTAAAATAGACCCGAGAAATATGGAAATCACGTTCGGGTCCCTACACACGGTTTATAGCTGAATTAGAAATCGCGTATAGGTCCTTTCGCCGATTTTTAATCGCGTTTAGGTCCTTTCGGCCGTTTTTTTAGTAAAATGGACCCGAGAAATATCGAAATTACGTCCGGGTCCCTACACACGGTTTATAGCTGAATTGGAAATCGCGTTTAGGTCCTTTCGCCGATTTTTTTGTAGATTGGACCAGAAAAAAATCAAAATGGCGTTTAGGTCCCACAACGCAGTTTTCTAAAAAAAATGATTTTTTCCTCACGGTACGGCATCGTCATGCACCAACTAGATTTTTTCTCATGACGCGACAGCAGCAACCCAACCTAGTATACCTAATAAATATTCAACTTTACTTTATATTCTTTACATATATGCATTAAATATAATGTTTAGAGATAATAATTAGGGTAGTCTAGTCATTATCAATATCTCCTTATTTTATATATTTCATATTCTAATACAAAATTAGTGTGATGTTTCATCCATACCCTTAATAAATATCCAACTTTACTTTATATTCTCTACATGTATGTATTGAATATAGTGCTTAGAGATTATAATTAGAGTAGTCTAATTGTTATTAATATCTTCTTGTTCTATATGCTAACAAAAAATATAATTTATAAATTTGAACAGACAGAGTAGTACCTCGAATTGGAAAGACGGAAGAAGATTTTCTCTCTACAAAGATGAAATATTCATACATCTAATCTAAGTAATTCAGGAGTCGAGAGTTGGCGGAGATCACTCGCCGGTTGAAAAATAGAAGTCTCGTTCCAAAAAAAATGTAAAGTTAACCGATAGGCATAGATGAATCTACAGTATATAGGCTAGGTCAAATGACACTAACATCCTCCGATCTAACTCACATAATTCATTTAGTTTATAAGTATATTGTTTTTTCTTATGAGTTATAAGTTAGTATTACGAGATGTAATAACCTAACAACTTTTTTTCTTCCGTGCATCCGCCGCTGCCGAGAGATCTGCATAGCTAGATGCTAAAGCACCGATCGGTATAGTTTGGTTTTAGCGTATATTGCCACTGATTTCACATATAAGTTTCCAATGTTACATGCTTACGGCAGATGTTCTATGGCTTGTGGGTGTATTTTTTACGCAAGTTCTACACCTAAAAGAGAAAAGGCGACATATTTTATGCACACAGAGCTTTTAGTATACACACCGTACCCATCAACTAATTTTAAAATTGGCTAGGAGTACTAGCATGCATTATAAACAATAGACGAGCTACATACGCACTCACGCATCCCACACACACGCACGCTCGTGCAGTACTTGTCTCTTCATACGCGCCCGCGCCGAACGGAAATCGAATTCAATACATATGAAGAGTTACAAAAAGAGAAAATTCTGACAAAAAGAGTCAGAATTTTCTCTTTTTTAACTCTTCCTATGTAATGAATTTGACCCTACAATTTTATATATAGGTAGAGTAATCTATAAAGTATATCTACAATTTTTTCAGAATTTTTTATGATTTTTATTAGTTGATGTATACGGTGTGTACACGAGAAACACTATGTGTACATGATATATTGCTTAAGAGAAAAGGTATTACGTTGCTATTTATTGCACTCATACGAAAGTACGTAGTTGTTGATTAGAGGAGTTGGTAGACGCAAACATACGGTTGATCGGTACTTAGTTTTGTTTGGTTGTTTGTCCCAGTGGTATATGTATAAATAGTTTAATAAAAATATTATTTATATGCTTAGTTATTTGAATGGAATCATCTTATCTTGTACGGTGTGATATAAAATTAAGGAATATTCCTTATATATGCTGAACCATTTCATTTACTCAAAACAATAGAACCAAAATAGTATCGAACCATCCCATCACATTTAATCTCATCTCACCAGCCAAACACACCCTTAACGATGATCCACGAGTGGACAAACTCTGTGGCTCACTAGCTCAACGCATTGCGTTAGGTTCACAATATCGTATACTCGCACGATTATTGAGCATATGGAACTGGCTCGGCATCTAAAATCTTCAATAAATTAGTAAAACTTAAATATAAATTTAAAAAATTTAAAAATAGCAAAAATTATCAATTTTTTTTAAAAATTTGTGTGTAAGGTCCTAAGGCAATTATAATGATGCTATAAATTTTTTAGATGATTATTAGATCTGTGTATCTTTTAAAAAATTTAACAGTATTACTGTCTTTGTATATACTGTTTTGTTTTTTATTTTCTAGAGGCACTAAATGAAGTATAATATTTCTGCATATTTTTGTGTGAGTTCCAATGATAATTCTAATGATGTTGTAAAATTTTCAGATGATGATCGGGCCTATATGTTTTTAAAAAAAAATCTGACAATGCTATTGTATTTGTATATACTCTTATGTTTTTTATTTCCTAGGTGCACTAAATGAAGTCTAATATTTCTGAAAATTTTAATACATGGTCTTGGGAGCTCTTTATAGTACCATTCATGATCAAGTTTGTAAATTTTTATAAAAATCTGACAATGTCTTTGTTTCTTTTTTATTAATTATTGTTTTTGATTTTCTAGAAGTACTAAACAAATTTAAAAATTATTAAAATTTCTCTGAGGTGTTTTATAGATTAATTGGGATTTAAAATTTCTCTAAGGTGTCTTTGTTCCTTTTCATTAATTGTTATTTTTAATTTTTCAGAAGTACTAAACAAACTAAAAAAATATTAACATTTTTCTGAGGTGTTTCTCCTTAAATTTTTTCTATTTTTCATTCGGTTGCTAATTTCCCTAAAAATCGCTCGATAATCGCTAAATACTAGTCAATAATCGATAATATCGGGCGATAATTGAGATTTTTGCTCGATTTGACCGACGGTCGCAAATATATTTGATTTTATAAATCATTCAAATTTTTAACGATTTTCAATCAATTATCGACGAAGATGGTACCAATGGTCTTCGATTTTCCACCTAAACCGTTATTGTTAACCCTTGCGTCCGTGTTCAAGAAGAGAGGGGCAGGTTCTAGCCCATAAGTCCCAGCCTGACACGCCCACTGGCGTCTCGTCTCGTATGCTCAGCTTCACGCGTGAAGTCCTTTCGGCCCAGAGTAGCTGCTGCCTCGGGCAACGCATCGGCGCAGTTGTAGAAGTGGGCTCAGAGTCCACAAACGGCCACAGGTGAAGATCACGCGGCCCAGTTAACCTCGAAGGAATTCATACCCTACAAAAAAGTTTGGCCACACACGCACGGGAACATAACTGTGGACATGGTATTTCTATGGATAGCTTTATTGCTTCTCTAAGATGTTTTTTTTGTACTTGTTGTGCCAAAATTAAACAGTATTTCTCCAGGTCCTTGGTGGATGAGAGATATGATTAGGATGCTTTGGGTACTTGACCTGGAGGAGGTATCCTTGCATTCATCCACTTCATGATGCTATGGTAGTTTAATATAAGGGCAAGTTGCATATTTGGTCTATATGTGTTGTACCATGCGGTGGACTAAAAAATAAATAGCTGTGTTATCTTCAGATCATCTAATAAGTTTCTATACTGCTACTTGAGCATAAATTGTTTATACTAATAATTGTTGTGTTAATTGTATATTTATGTCAAAATCTTAATCGAGTTCTAGAATTGACTATAGAACAGTGATTTAAAGGAGGTGTGCATGTACCCATGGACTAAATTTGCTCAAATCATTATACAGGAAGTTGCTTGACTACAGGAGCATAATTCTTTTATGAATTTATCTTTTAGTATGAGGGCGTCATGGCACATTTTATGATGATATTGGAACTAATTTTGATGATGCCAAATGTAAACGTGCATCACTATATCTTTTTGTTGTTGTATGTAATCTATATCTCCTTTCTATCCAAGGTATTCATTTTAGGGGTCTATATTCCAGAGTGTTAGAAACTACTTCCAACAGCGGTTAAAGGTGGAGAACCTTTTCTTGATGATTTCCTTTGTCTTCTTTTGATAACAGAGGTTTGCCTTCTTATAAAGAACTTACTGCACTTGATGGCAGTGGCAGAAAATATGGTTCAGATAAAAACCTGAACTTTTTAAATGAATGGTGGAATTTGTTGCTCCAATCACTTTTGTTTAGTCATTTCTTTTTAATTTCAAATTCCTTCTGAATTTGTCTTATTTGCTTCAAGCTAGGCTAAGTTCGTGTCATGTAAGACTCAAAATAGACTAGAGGATATTTCTGGTTGATGTGATTGTTCAGTATTGGGTGTCTTCCCCACCTGTGTATTGCTACAAAAGATAAAATGATCAATATCTTGGCGATGCTTACTTTTTGGGACTACTAATGTCGGCTTTCATGATGCCTATGCAATTCGTTTTGCTACATGCAGTTTAACATCTAAAGCAATTAATATTATTGAAGGTGATTAGGATGCTTAGTATGAAAAATACCCAACTGCATATGTGCTTTTTTGGTTTGCATATCAAGCATGCCTGGGAGCGAGTGCGGTGGCTGTTACTATGAAACTTAGCCATCCATGTTAATAGACTTGGATTGGGTTCTGCAAACTCAAAAGAAAAAAAAAGATAGGCATTTGGTAAGATTTCCATGGTTTCATCATATTTGTTTTTAGTGATATTCCCTTTGTTCTTTTTTCCCATACATTTTTTTTGCTCCTTCTCTTTGCATCGGTCTTCACTATCTCATCTCTCTTTGTATCGATCTTTACTATCTTATCAACCTTGTGTTTACAGGAAACATCTTCAATCAATTATTATTTGTCTGAACAATAGCAAGGTTACAGATAGTATTGTATTGTTGTTTCTCACATGAAGAGATGCCTATAAAAAATAGACGTCGTGATGTCCAGGTAATGTGCTAACTACTAAGTGCTTAGGTTGCCTTTTAATTATCCATACATTTCGTTATACTTATTGATAACTTCGTATCCTATATGTACCAAGAAATTATATTATATTTCGTACTATAGGTCATGTTTGAAGCTGATCTTCAGAAAATGGAGTGCGTTGCTTTGGCAGGCTTCGATAAGAAATCTGGTATTGTTTGAGTCGATATACGGTCATAGCCATCGCATTACCTAGTGGATCCTCAAGAAATTGAACTTTTATTAGTCGTACTTTTGAAATTCTCCTTTGGTTGGCTTTGCTTAGCTTGCACTAAGAATTATAGGAAACTTTTGATTGCTTTCTCATACTATTGATTCTGGAATAATGATTAGTGCCGCTTCATCTGTATCTTATGCCTACTAGATCAACAAATACTTGTGCTGGATTCTCACACCAATACTGAATCAACACCTTAACAAACCTATATTTAGTATTTATGGTTAGACGAGATCTTTGTTTTTCTAGTCTGTCACTACAGTTTGTACATAATTAGAAACATGTTGTCCTGTTAACAGATGTATAGGTAAACTTAGAAGAACTTGAAGCAATACCTCCATAAATCATGAAGAATGATATGGAGTAGGCAAAAAAAAACTCAATGAAATTTGTGCCATTGTGATGGGTATGGCTCGAACATTGCAGATCGTTTTTATATGTATAGTCTTCTTATTGTTTACCTCATAGCAGAGTTCTATCAAATTCTGGTATGCGTCTAATTCAAATGTACTTACTAAAATAGTCAGCACACATGGGAATGCATATGACTACACATTTCATTCGGCATTTAGGCTGATTCCTGAATTAATGCTTTGATTCTTGCGTGTTGTATTCTTACTATTTAAACAGTTAAAAAACGATGGATGGATGATGGGGATAGAGACCAATGAATCTTACTGGTTAATGCCCTTCTAGATCGTGAGACTTGAGACTGCTGATGTTGAGCTCTTTTGACGAACCTCTAAGGCATCCTAGAGTTGATGGTTCAGCATAAGTAAACAATGGTATAGTTATTGGCTCATCTGTTAGATTTCGCGTGCATCCTGAAAGACAAGATCTATGCAATGGTACGAGCCATTAAGCTGACTCGCTTCTGTATGTCTTATATTCTCAATTTATGTAAGACGGCATTCTGACCAATGCTATATTAATTTCAATATTCCATCATTTGTCCTCCCTTGAAGTAGAGATTGCACGAACCACACTTGATCCCTCTATGCAATCGTTCATACACTTCCCTATGTAATCATCTATTTCTTATTAATAATAACTCTTAGCACTCAACACAGACGTACGTCCGCACGTATGACACTCCCGTATCTTTCTGTCCGCGCGCAGTGTAGCGCGCGATACCTGCCTAGATATATAATTACTAGATTGGGCCGCGCACGTTGCTGCGTCGTAGATGGTAAATTCGTTTGAAGTTTTTTGGGAAATCAAGTGTATGGAAGTATCGATATGTTTTTCTAAGGGAAGACAACAGATGGATACACCTGTGATTTCAAATTGTTTTTAATCATTGGAATGGAAGGGTTTCTATCGGTATTTTTTTTCGTATTGCTATAAATATTTGCTGAGGCAGTATTTATTTTTTTGTATGGAGAAGTACGCGTAGGCGGTTAGGCGTAAGTCGAATATTTTTTTGGGGCATCGTATTATAAAGGCTACGAAATGGGTGATGGTATTGCTGGTTATTACGTGTTGTCTGTGTATCTATATGGGTTCGGGTGGAAGTGTTAAGAAGCGGATAGGTGCTGTTAGGTGCTGTTCTGTGTGGATTGTTCAACACATAGTGATGTATGCTGTGTAAGTATATAATCATGTTATTTAGGGAGAGAGACGGTTGTGTCCGAACATGGAAATATAGGTCGAGCGGTGTGTGATCGGTGATAGGAATGAATCGGTGTTGATAGTGGCTGCTGGGTCGTGTTTAGTCGTGTGCGATGACGTATGAGCAAAGAGAGAAGCCTGGCGTGGAAAGCGTGTACAATCGACGTAGTAGCTGGATGGACATGGAAAAATGTAAAGCGCAAATGCCTGTATAACAGGGAAAAACGCTAAAATATCCATGTTAACGCGCTGTATCTTACATAGGAAAGCAACAGTTCTGGATAAGTAGGGATAGCTGCAGAAGCGACTGTTCTGGTAAGGTAACATTATACCACGAAGCATTTGTTCGACAATTTATAATATGAAATACAGGAGGAGTGAAACAGTTGATTCCACAGGCGGTGCTGCGGGAGAGCGTAAATCAACTGGGCTTCGTTCGGTAGATGGCGTGGCGTGCTGTACAGTGGTAGTCTGGGGGCAAAAGACGTGCTACGGGGTGTCTTTCTGTGGTTGTCTTCGGCTGCCTGTAACAAATTTATGCGTGTATAACGTTCAATGCAGTAATGTAAGTATGGATCAAGGTTTTGATTTGTGTAGTTATGTATCAGGAACTTGGTATGTTGCTAATCAGTTGGTCTATCGGTGAATAATCTCCTCTTGACAGATTGTGTTTCCTGAGTGGTGCTGTAACAAATTAACAGGATGTGAGTGATGGGTAGTATTATAGAACGAAATGTCAAGTGTGGAGTAAGGAGATCGGTAAACTGTAAGGAAGAGGAAACCTGTCTTGGTCTTGGGAGGAAGCGATGCCAGGGTCGTCGCTTTGCCTGTTTCTCTTTAGCGTGTGTTCCAGCTGTGGTGAAAGCTGTAGGTCATAGATGAATGTGCTGAAATGTCATCATGTTTGGTAGATTAAAATAAGTGAACCTAATTCATGAAACGATGAGAGCAAATAACCTGTTGATGCTGCGGTGTTGTGTGGAGCACGAGATTAGTAGGGTCGCTGTGCTCGTCCTGTAATGTTATCTGATGATTGAGGAAAGGAGTATCTGAAAGGAACACTATTGGTTGATGAGGTTAATAAATTTGTGGAAGACATGTTTTGTGTTTTCGCTCCAGTTTCGATGAAGTAAGTTACGGCGTGAGCGAAGGTTTACGGGAAGGAGAAGACCTGTTTAATGCTGTAGTAGACAGTTTGGAATATAAATGCGTGGACCAAATTTATGGAAGGTATTACTATATATATACCTGGCTGAAAAGTTTCTATACGAATAAGAGTATCAGTGAAAGATAGAGGTATTTTGTGGCGTATAAATCTGGCCATAGGTCTGTCAGCTTGGATCAGCGAATAGTATTGCTGTAGTTGCGATAATTGTACGATATTTCATTTAGGTTTTAGATAGCGTGCTATTTTTTTTAGGTCTGAACTGGAGATAAATATATAAAAACGCTATTGGGTTAGCAAGTTCGGCATGATGGTATCAGCGAATCAAAGGTAAATGGCCTTGTTGATAAACATAATGCAAGGTTAAGGGTTGTGTTGGAGAGCATACCTCGGTAGACATGGTAACACTTGTTGCTGCAGGAATCGATTGCGCTGATGGCGACGCTGCACAATATGTTTCTGCGAAGTGACTTTGTTCGTGAGATGGAGGTGTGTTTGTTTTGTCAGATGTAGGAAGGATGCCAGTAGTGATAACAGGTGATAATTGTTTGGGAATTATAGGTTGGGGATATTGGCGATTTTCTGGGAAGGAAACAGGATCACTGGGAGGATTGTGAAGTGCGTATTCTAGCTGTGGGGTCCTGGAAGTGGATGCGGAGGGAAGTAAGGGAAGTGAAATGGAGTCGACCTGGTACGAAATTCTTGTGCGCTGTAGGGCACGACGTGTGACAGAGACTTTGAGGCTATATTGTTTTCCATACAGGTTGGTGATCTGGGGCGGAATGTAGTCTTGTTTGCCTTGGGTATCTGTGATAAGTAAATCAACTGGGCATCCGAGCAATTGTTGGGCTATCTCAGCAAAGAATATGAATTCAGCTGTTGTAGCATCTGGTTTGTCAACGTCTTTCGGATCAATACCCTGAACGGTGAGGCGATATCTAGAGGAGAAAAGTATGCAAGAATGATGTAAGATGGTTAGAGCAGTGTTGTAGGTAAATCCGATGCCGTAGTACACAGAAGCAAACCTGGCGGCAGCTGTAGTGATGCCGCACCTAGAGCACCTGTAAGAGTCGCCTTCATGTGATGCTGTCTTCTTGAACATAGTACATGCTAGGTACCACCACGGTTGGTTTGGTGCGAGGTCTTTGATAATGATATCAAGACCATAGTTGTTGCCCTGTAGAAAGAAACGTTGTAGGACATCGTATGAGTAAGGGAAAAGGTGAAAACTATAAGGATAATCAGTGAAGACAAGTCAGGAAGGAAAACGAAACTCACAAATACATCGTGTGGGTTCAAATTATAAATGTCCGGAACCGAAGTGAGTATTAATGTTTTTTGCAGCGGCAGTTCGCCGATCCATTTAATGCTATGGGGAACTACTGCAAATCTAGGGAATCCATAACGAAAGAGAAACATACGTGTTGTGAGGACGCTAATTAGAGGTAAAGCGCGGCTATCTATGATTAAGTACATAGTAAGTGGAAGAGTAATTGTCTAATGCAGCTGAAATACGTGAGCCATATCAGATGCACAAAATGAAGGGACAGAATAAGAACGTAATCTAATATGTGTTGCTGGAGCGAGTTGAATGGTAGAAGGGACTACGGTATTAGTATGAAGTAAAATACGGGAGGCATGTTATGTGAAAAAAATGATCTGGTTATGAAAGATGTGTTGTAATTACTTTAGGTGTTATGAGTGAAGCGGTGTATAATGCGATGGAATAACAAAAGTGATCTCAGGATAGGTAGGACAGTGAGGTGATCGGTGTGTGCGCTAGATAGTGAGGTATGTGCAGTGTAGGAATGAACAGGAGCACCTATCTTGTAGAGCAGCCACTTCTGGGAGAGTTGGATTAGTGTACCATTTACACACGGTGCTTCCTTGTAGAGACAATTGTCCTAGAATTGGGGAAGCAATATGGGAGAATCAGGAGATGAAGAAGATTGTTAAAATTCAACCTATATTAGATGCGAGTGTTAGGCGTAAGGCTAAGTGTGTATGTACCTTGGCGTAATCTAACCAAAGCGAGCCCATAACAATAGAACAACCGGACCACGATGGGATTACTGCTTGAATTGTTTCAGCATCAAATTGAAGTGCATGAGGGCCCCACAATGTGATTTCCGCGGTCTCACTGTTTATAGAAGAGGACAATGTGTCAGCATATGTAAGGGTAATGCTGGTAGGGAAATTAGAACGTGAATATATATGGATGGCAGGTAAGATGCACAGAGTTTTTGTATGAGAGCTATATAAGGTATGCTATTGTCTGTATATCCGCTGTGATACATGTGCTAAAAAATATACCTTCCGTTACTGATCTGGATGTTTCGTATTGGTTTGGGTACACCCTTGACAGAGACTTCTTTTGTGTGCGATATAGCTGTGATAACACCTATAGTATCTGTGGAGCAACAATGTCAGTGGGAGTCAAATGAAAACTAAATAGAGAGGCTGTTGATATGTAACAATGATGGTTTAAGATGTATTAGGAAGGATCAACACACACCTGATAACAGTAATCTATCATTGACTCTTGTCCTGAGTATATCGAATGATGTGAGAGCACATGCATACATTGGGAAGTTATGCAGTGCAGAGAGATTTCAACAACGGTGGTGTGTGCAGTGAATCTAGCCATAAGGATATTGTCGACCGGGCGATAATTCAGGCGTGCATCAGCAACTTCGAAGAACCGAACATAGTATACAGAATCTTCTTTCAGCACCGGGGCAAATCGTGGGATATGTCGTTCAGGTATTTGAGCATCCATGGTGGTTCCCTACAAAGAAGAAGGCAGTGTGTTAATGGTATGATCCCGTGTTTGAGTTGCAGAAAACAAGTAAAGAACATAAGTAGAATAACCTGTTCATCAAGGAAAACAAGGTCAAGTCGCAGTATCTTGTCAGGCTTGTTTTCATTAGTATATTCAGAGAATCGTGTCATCCTAGCACGGATTCGCCATCAATGTGAGGTCTGTGTGATATCCCTGAGTAGAGTATAGTCCATCTATGTAGGAAAAGGTGTTGGGCTAATGAGCAGGAAGAAATGTTGAATATGATAAAAAGTAAAGACAGTGAGGGGACAAGTATGGGAACAAAAGTAGCTACCTAGTGTGAAATCAGTGTCACAGAACACAATATATCGACGATGGCATAAAAGGCCACAAAAGGGTATGATGAAGAGAGGCAGGCCGCCGAGGGCGATATATGGTACAGTATAACATACCGATAGTGATACCAAAACACATAATAGGGTATGACGCAAAGAGGAAATATGTCCAGGTTGCTATATGGCTTCGTCAAGTGATCATATACAGTGAACAAACTGTAGGCAAAACGGTAACAACCGTGAAGTAAAAGCAGCTTAGTAAGGAGGCATGGAACAAGAGAGTCTGCCACAGCAATAGAAAAGTATGTACAATGCAGAGGCGTGGGGCCAAGGAAGATAACAAGATCGAAATGGATTCCAGAATAGACTATGTTTGGTAAGAAGGGCGCGGTGTGGCTGGATGCAGAGGAGGACCTAAAGGTATGGGCGGATTTCATGATAGACGACATTTTTTGTAGATGAAGCAGATGCGTTATCTTCATGCTCGATTAGAACCGCTAACCCTTCTTTTGAAGTGACTCTGGAAAGAGCAACATATAATTGGCCATGGGTGAAAACATGGTTTCTGAGGTAAACACCTACTCTAGATAGAGTTTGTCCTTGGCATTTATTTATAGTCATGGCATAACAAAGTCGAACTGGGAATTGCCTGCGCATGAGAGTAAATGGCCATTTTGTACTTGTCCCGGAAAGAACTATGCGGGGTATACATACGGATTCCCCAATATGTGTGCGATCATGATTTGGCCTTCTAGGATCGATCTCGAGTCTTGTTAGAAACAAGCGCGTGCCATTACACAATCCTAAATTCTGGTTGATATTTCGAAGGAGTACAATAGGAGTATTAATCTTGAGAGACAGTTTATGCTGTGGGAAATTATTTATGGTGATGGAATGAAGGAATTCTGGTGGGTACAAAATATCTATATCAGCAGGCTGCTCATTTGTGTTAGCAATTGTGTCATAGCTCAAGTAGTCTCTAACATTTCCTGGGACCTTCACAAGCATAGCGATATTCAATTCATCAACAACGGAATTGGTAGGACAGACGATAGCGCGCTGAGCTAGGTAGGAAGGATCACTGTAGCTGACATGGAAATCACTGTACACAAATTCGGCTATAGCAGCTACGCTATCGCTATCCGGTTTCAAGAGGAGATCATCGGGAATATGAATCCACGATTGTTCTAAGCTGCCCGGTTGACAATGAGTCGGTAGACGGCCTTCTCCTATGTCCAGGATCCATTGGCTGAAATTCTGCATATTACTTGTCTGTTCTGGATCTAAAGAGGGATTGAGTAGACGCATATTAATCGTCAAGCACAATACATCAACATATTTCCAAAGGGGTGATTTAATAATGGAAGCTGCAATTATATCGGCTCGTGTACCCCCTTCGATCACAGGTAACACCTGCCTGAAATCACCGCCTAACAACAACGGCTTGCCACCGAATGGTTTATCGGCGTTGGATGGATCATCGATAGATAAGATGTCACGCAATATACGATCCACGGCCTCGAAACACAACCTGTGTGTCATTGGAGCCTCATCCCATAGGATCAAAGTGGTTCTACTTATCAATTCTCCGAGAGCAGTACCTCTCTTGATATTACACATGCTTCTGTCATGTATATCGAGGGGATTGAAACTGGAATGCGCAGTCGCCACCGCAACAAAGATAGAGGCGACTCGAGATGGCCTTCTGACAAGGCGATGTGTCCTTTGGATCTCAAGCTAAGAATAATGGTGTTCCACAGAAACATTTTGCCGGTGCCTCCATGACCGGAAATAAAGAATAAACATTTCTTATTGTATATCAGGGTAGCCATAATTGTATCATATATAGAGCGTTGCTCGGTATTGAGGGCGGCATGCATCAGCTCAGATTCTGCAACTAACTGTTCTTTGTTATAGGATAGCTCTTCGAGAATCAATCTGTTGCTAATATCGTGGTGCGATGATTCTGATGGCAGTGGGAGACCATATGATGGCATGGATAGTCCATTAGCCGAGAACATTGTATCAAGCTCTTTCAACACGCTGTTCTTCAATATGGATTCAGGCATACAATCACAACGTATGCCAAGTGACTGGCGTTGGGCCCGCATGATGTCATCAGCCATATATTTCCAGTATCTATCGAATAAGGTGTGAGCGTTAGCAACCTGAGAGTATGCTAAGATCGCCATAAGTAAGTTGCGTAATTGATATGAGGTGGCCCATATGATTGCCTCGTCGAA
Source organism: Guadua angustifolia (assembly GCA_036346375.1). NCBI lineage: Eukaryota > Viridiplantae > Streptophyta > Magnoliopsida > Poales > Poaceae > Guadua > Guadua angustifolia. Next base: position 5,465,576 of record CM070512.1, read on the forward strand.
TAAAGAAACCCATTCAATGTCATCGCCCACCGTGCCCGCGTCGCGACGCATGCCCCATGATAAGTAGGGCTGAGAATGCCTTGGTATGTCCTAACATCTTCATAGGACATGGCTCCACGCCACGGTCATCGATAGCATCGTAAATAGAAACCCTACTTTGATGTAGGATGGATATGACGAAGCCTACCAATTTTAGTCCCTCGTTTTCTCTTTGTCCAGGTTTTATGTGTGGCATTCCACGTCCATTGCGTAGGGAATTCACAATCGTCAATGCCGTCTTGATGGATAACGTTGGTTATAGCGAACCACTCTGTTAGCATTGTCTGCTTTGGAATCATGATCCTCGACAATCTCGTTAAGGTCAGCATCTTCATGGTATGTAAGGACATGCATTCCTGGCATGTGGACAAACAATCGTTCCACAGATGGCATCCGACCATGTATATCAAATCCAAAAATCCTCCAATTTGCCTCACACGCCGATAAATACCGTGATTTAATATACTCAGCAATTTCATCAATACCATCTGTTGTGTTAGGTGAGCTATCCTGTGTTGGGCTGTTTAATGAATCCGAGGTACTTGGATGCTCTCGCGTGCGGGTAAGCTCCGATAGAGTGGCTGTGGAGCCGGGAGTCGTGGAAACAACGGTGGGAACACGGCAATAAGCAGTAACCCAACCGACATTTATCGACCTGACGGCGCTAACCGTATGCAAAGACATAATGACAGAATCATTACCCTTTGTTATGTATTTGAAGAGATATTTCACAAGGTATGTCTTATTACACCACTCAACATTTATATGGGCTTGGAATTTTTTGAGCAGAGAGACATTATGAGGCACCACCCATCTGTTATCAAGCTTTATTCCTTGTTTAACAACAAATCTGCCATTGTCTCGACGGCGGTAAAGAGGATATCCGTCTTTGTCAATGGTTGTCTCTGCACGGAATGGCTTAGGATATCGTTTTGAACAATGGCCATCTTTCATGCATGGGCATCTAGGATTAAGGTCACCGCATGGGCCATGAATCATAAACTCTTCAATGAGAGCGTATCCCAATGGGTCAGAAACTATATCAGCAATTCACCAAATGAAGTCATCAATTAGAAAAGCGAAGGATCTCGATCGGCTGTAGCTAACCACACGAGTGTATGAACATGAGGGAGTCCTCTCTTTTGGAATTCAACAGTGTACACAACTGCGTAGCAAGAAACGACAGGATCAGTATGGGCATGGCACTACGGAAAACGGGTAGCTGTTTCTAAGGGAAAATAGAAAGCAGGGCTACCTGCACGGGTAGGGCCGAACGATGTACCATCTCTAATATCACCAATGAATTCCTGGAGTTTCATATGGCACACACGCACTATAATATCTGCACGATCATGGGCTTTCTGGCCTGGTTCAAATCGAAGTGCGGCAGCTATCTCCGGCCATTTAGGATTACACGTGAATGTAGTGAATAACTGCGGGGGGCCATAGGTGCGGCAGATTGCAATGGAGTCATGATAATTCTGTATCATATATCTCTTGCCACCAACAAAGCTAGCTGGCAATAGGTTTTTGATGCCAACATCCTTTCCTACACTATTTCCTCTGCCGATAGCATCTGATATACCCTGATAAGTTTCGGACCTTAACCTATCCTGGTTATAGAAATAGAAAGCAAGACGGCTTGCTTCGATACACGAATATGCGTTAACAGTGATCTGATCAGAGAGCCTCCCACAACAAGTGAAGGGATTAGGGGCGTCAGTATGGTAATGGCATTCATAGCAATAGAACTCCATCATAGATGCGTTCTGACGAATACCCGGAGGCTGGCCATCTATATCTCTCAGTTTGATGCCCAAATGAAAGCCTTTGTCTCCATAGGGAATAGTGGCGGTCTTCGCAGGCCATAAGAAGCGGATGCACCGGTGAAATGCGCTTTAAACCAGCAGATCGTGATTCCACCACAACATCGAACCTGCATGCCTCAGTAGATATATCGCCAACCACCAGAGCGGCCAACTCAGAAGCAACCGGTAGACAGTATTGGTCGCCATCCATTTTACGCGGCCCAATTAACCTAATGGCAACTTCAGGGGCTTCAGGTGAGAGTAGCCTATCACGAGCAAGCCTGAACTGCTGCACAATAGGGTTGCAAGTATCTAACATAGAGATAAGCGATTGGACAACAGCTGGATCAGGTTGATCAACGGAAGAGGGATCTGATTGAAATACATGCAATCTATTTTTTAGCTTATTCGCTCGCTGTGTCATAAATGTACAAGCTGCAAAAATCGAGGTGGACTCGGGACTTGGCGAAAAGACCCAATGCGGTGGTGAACAACCCCATTAATCTGGAACACATAAGGGCCAAGACCGGTATTAATAGCTCTGTCTACATCAACTCCAAGGGAGGCAAAGGCGAAAAGCGAGTTGTAATGACGGATGAGGCGCATGAAACTGTTAGACTGTGAGTCACCATCAAAGCGTATAAGATTCTTTAGGACCGGTGGGAACGGTCTGTGGGGAGGCAAGCAAACTTTTCCTTCCCGGCAACAAAGTCTGTAGATAATACGGGATCGGGTAGACGAACTTCGGTAGGCAAGCCGCTCTTGATACCAGAATAACGCACCACATTTACTACACGTATAATCGGGGCCACCATAAAACGAACGCTGGGGGTAGGACGCTATAGAAGGACAGAGAAAAGCATAGTGAGTATCAGAAAAGGTATAGAGGCAATGAAGAGAATAATTACCTTTCAAGAAGTCAACATAGTCCGTTGGCAAAGAATAGCCAGGCGATACAGCAGGCTCATGATGGACGGGAACTACGATAGGTGGGAACGGACAGGGCAACATCAGGGGAAGGCCAACATCAATGGAAGACACGTAAGAATAGGCAGGTAAGGTAAGCAGGCAAGGGGCAGTAGAGAGAAACCACAGCGAGCCGAGGGACACGAACCTGTCTTTGCAAGGGCTCTCTGAGGCGTTAATAATCGCCTCCTCGCTCTGTTACGCCTACGGCAACAAAGAAAGTAAACAAGCGAAGATGAGCGCTTTTGAAAACACAGCACGGAGATATTATCCACACAAAGTAACGCACAGAGACAACGAAAGAACAAGCCGATAGTGGAGGACAACGATCGGAGCACACGGCGGAAGGACAGGACATGTACGAATGGAAGGAGGATGAATAGCACGAGCAGTACGTCTGGCACGGCAGGATAACGTAGATGAGCAAGTATTTTCGCATCAACGGACCTAACGGTCTGGAAGAACAAAACAGCGAGTATTAAAGCGGAAGCGCGCGCACCTATAGAGGGGCCCGGAGCGTCCAAGGATGGAACTGCAGCTGGGGCAACGCGGATGGACGGCGAAGCAAGCGCATCCATAGGCAACGAGGCGTGTTGCTTCCGCGGAAACTATGGCGAAACATACCCCAAAAGTAGAAACAAAGAGGAGAAGGCGGCGGCAAGCGAAACCACCACCATGGCGCCCGCCGCATTTAACCAAGAAAAAGGGATCAGACTATCGTGGACGAAGCGACACGGGAAGCAAAGGAAAAATACTTCAGCATCTACGGGGAGACATACGGCGGGGAATATAAAAAAAAGAGCATATGCAGTAGACGGAGCGCCGCCGATGACGTTTTCATAAACGATGGACAACAAAGACACGGACAACGGGCAAGATCCAAAAACAATATAAGCAGTACACAATCGATACACATAGCCAGGATGACGAGCCGGCAAGCAAGGACTTAGCACAGAACAAGCAGAACAAGGAAACAATAACAGGCAGGCTAAACGGCAAACACGGGTGCAACAAGGCACGCAAAGCGAAGGGACGTGCTGACCTTCGATGTTAGAAACCGCAGGCCAGAATTACGACAGACGATGAACCCGCAAGAGACCAAGCACGACGATCCACAGCCAACACGAACCTGCAATCGCATAAACAAATCAAGTTAGGAAAAATACACAAAGCATCGAAGGAACAAAGAAGAGAAGAGGAGGATCAACATGAAAGCGGCAAAGAAAAAATAGTAAGCGGGGAAGCGAATGGCCCAAGCGAAGAAAGCCTTGCGCAATGGCCAAAACAACGTGAACAAACGGGCGCAAAGACGTAGCAGTCCACCGGCCCTACGGGACTCCAAGAACGTGCGATCGGGGAAGGGGCGATCCGAAAGGCGAGGAAACGAGGGGGGCGAACGCGCCGAAGGCCCCGATTGGTCACACCGATGCGGAAATGGAGGCCAAGGGGCCGAAGAAGACGCCGGTCGGGCGCATTGACGCGCGAACGGGGGGGCAAGAGACGGCGGACCAGATGGAGGAAAGGAAAACGGCGAACGAAACCATCAAATCACGGGGGAAAGACGGGGGGACCAGACCCGAAGGCGAACAGGCCGGAGAAGACACCGGATCGTCGCACGGCCGCACGAAGGGGCTGGAAGAACCGACGGAGTCTCCGGAGCAAACCAAACACGAAGCAAAGCGACCAAACCGAGGCCGAAGCAAGCCGATCGAACCGAGGCCAGGTAACGCAAGGGGCGCAAATCCAGAGGCAGCTACCAACCATCGCCGAGATCGACGGTGAGAAACGGCGAACGGAGGAAACGGACCCGGCACCCGCAGGAAACGGATCCGGCGTCGGCAGGAACGGAACGGGTACCGTGAACGGAACCGGAGACGTGGCGTCGCTGCCTAGCCGGCATTCCCTGGCGCTTTAGTATATAGTATATATGGGTGAAATGAACGTTCGTCGGCCTACTAGACTACGTTGTCGGACGGATGCTATCTCTCCATCTAAGAGCAACTCCAACCCAAACCCTTATATTTTCCTTCTAAATCACTCATTTAGGGGTGGTGTAAAAATTAGGGGCACCCTATATCAAATTTCTCTCCAACGCACACTCCTTATTACTGTTGGATTATTTGGGCTTGGCCCACTTAATTGAGACAAATAATTCCTAGAAAATCTCAAAGGCCCACTCATGAGGAGACATGTGTGCATACAATAGTCCCATATTACTTGTGGAGGTGGAAGATGACCAACTTAAAGGGAGAGTTCTCTCCACCTTCCTAGAACCATGTGGGAGAAAGGAGAAAGCCCACCGCGCTCGCCTCGCCTCGCCTGCACGGGCACGCACGACGCACGCCGAGGCGAGGCGGAGGCGCTGGCGTCTTGCACTGCGTGAATGGTCCGTCGAAATCCGGTCCAGGGCCTTGCGCAGACGCAGCCTCCTTTTGCAGTTTATTCTTTTGCTACTCGGGATAATCGCGCTTGCGGTATGAGATACGGACTCAGAATCGACCGATCGTGGCACGTCCTCGAGTCACGTTAGGTCACGGCTACGAGTAACCCTATAAATCTTGCGTCGTGCACCCGTAGAGGATCTGAGATAGTACACATCGCTAGGGTTTTGCCACCTCTCGCTCTGCCGCCGCCGTCGTAATCTTCTCCATCCCGAGCGCCGACGCATCACAATCGGGAGAGCGGTCTCCGGAACCCTTCGTCTTGAGATCTGCGCACGGAGAGGCGAATAAGGTTTTGGGTAGCGCTCATGCGATCGCTCAAGATCGTCACCACGGCTCGCCTTCTGTTCCCTCTTTGTTGGGCGCCGTCGTGGCGGCCGGCCTGCGACGCCCGTCACCAACGCCGATCTCGTCAACACCGCAATCAAGCACCTACTACGTCAACACCGCAATCGCAACGCAACGCCGTCATCCTCTTACGCTTTCGATGCGTTCGATCTGTCCTAATCATGTTTATCAAGATGATAATGATGTTCGTGCTATCTAGTATGTTAGAAATATACATGCTAGTTTCTGTGATGTTGTTCATGATTTATATTCAGAATTTAATCTGAAAATGTCTAATAATTCAACAATCCAAAAACCTTATTGTAGACAATTTCCTGGATTATCAATGGCTGGTTTTGCCGATGCACTGAGGCCGGAGAAATTCTCTGGTGTGCACTTTAAGAGGTGGCAAGTCAAGGTCACGCTCGCTTACGACTATGAATGTATTCGGGTTAGTAAAGGCAAACTCGCGGTGATCTCTCTGCCGAAAGCAGCAGAAGAGTTTCACGGATGCCAATACTTTCTTCGTGGGATGCATTCTTAGCGTTCTTGCCGACCGCCGTGTGATGTGTACATGCACATAACAGACGCCAAGGTGCTTGTGGATACATTGAATGCCAAGTTCGGCATCGGATGCGGCGAAGGAACTCGTATGTCATGGAGAACTTTCATGACTATAAGATGGTGATAATCGCTCTGTTGTAGAGCAAGCCCATGAGATACAAATGCATTGTCAAGGAACTCGAACTCCTAGAATGTGTCTTACCCGATCCTTTTGTGGCGGTTGCATCATTGCAAAGCGCCTCCCTCGTGGAGGAGTTTGACTACTCTAAAACATAAGAGGACAAAGATATCGATCGAAAACCGATGGCGTCCTTGATGTTGAAGAGAAGGCTCTGCTAAGGATTTCAATAGTAAAGGAGCCGAGGGCGATCCAAAGCCAACATGGTTCAAAGAACTACGGCAAGAACAAAGGGAAAAATAAGCCTAACAAGACTACCAACTTCAAGAAGAAGAAGATGAACAAGACTGAGCTGCCTCGCTTCACATGTGGTGGGGTCGGACACTTTTCCAAGGAATGCCCCGATCGTGCGCACCGTCCGAGGAAAAAAGGCCAACAAAGGAATGACGTCCAAGGTCACAACACAATGGACTGCTAGCAATGCCGAGACGCAGGTATGGTAATTTACCTTCAGTATTCTCGATATTTCATCTTCGGTTGGTGGATTGATACGGTGCTAACGCTCATATGTGTTCGACATCAATATGTTCTCTTCTTATCGGTCATTCGATTCCTCCGTCCTGATGGGGAATGGGTCACATGCTTCTGTTCATGGCACTGGCACAGTGGACCTGAAGTTCACTTTGGAAAAGATCGTGCAGCTGAGGAACTTGCAACATGTCCCTTCTATCAACAAGAATCTCGTTAGTGGCTCCCTTCTATGCAGAGATGGGTTTAAGGTAGTGTTAGAGTCCAATAAAGTAGTTGTGTCCAAGAATGGACTATTTATTGGTAAAGGCTATGAGCGCGGAGGCTTGTTCCGCTTTTCCCTTTCAGATTTCAATAATAAGTCTGTGAACCATATATGTGGTAGTGTTAATGATGATGCGAGTACTTGGCACTCTCGTTTATGCCACATTAATTTTGGTCTTATGAATCGGCTTTCCAAAGATGAGTTTAATTCAATTTCACTATTGCCAAAGGTTCTAAGTGCCATAGTTGTGTGCAATCGAAGCAACCTCAAAAGCCTCACAAAGGCGGTGAGGAGAGGAACTTGGCACCTCTAGAACTCATACATTCGATCTGCGGCGAGATGAATGGTGTGTTGACAAAGGGTGGAAAGAGATATTCCATGACATTGATTGATGATCGACTAGATTTTGCTATGTTTACTTGTTGAAAACTAAGGACGAGACACTAGACTACTTTAAAATCTATAAAGTGAAGTTGAAAATCAACTAGAGAAAAGATCAAACGCCTTAGGTCGGATCGTGGTGGCGAATTTTTCCCAAAATCTTTGATGATTTACATGCGAACATGGTATTATTCATGAGAGGACACCTCCCTACTACCTTGAATCAAACGGGATTGCCGAGAGGAAAACCGCCGCTAATCGACTTGGTGAACACCATGTTAGACCTTCTTTGGTTTATCTAAGGCATGGTGGGGGAGGCTATGTTGACTTCATGTCATGTCCTTAATAGAGTTCCCAATGAAAACATGGAGAAGACCCCTTACGAGAAGTGGGTTGAAGAAAACCATCGCTTTCTTACTTGCGCACATGGGGATGCTTGGCGAAAGTCAATGTACCGATTAACAAAAAGCGTAAGCTCGGGCCTAAAACGATGGATTGTGTCTTTACGGGATATGCTCGGTGAGCATCGCTATAGATTTTAGTAGTTAAATCGATGTGCCCGATATGTATGTTGATACTATTATGGAGTCTCGTGATGCTACGTTTTTTGAGAATATATTTCCGATGAAAGATATGCATAGCACTTCTAGATTTTCTTCTGAGATAATTCCTTAAACTATTACACCTGTTGAGTCTTCTGAGCAATCACTTGAGAAAATCCTAGAGGAGGATGACAATGAAGCTCCTAGAAAGAGCAAGAGACAGAGGATTGAAAAATCCTTTGGCAATGATTTCATTGTGTACCTCGTGGATGATACTCCCACGTCCATTGCAGAGGCATATGCATCTCCAGATGCAGATAATTGGAAAGAAGCTGTCCAAAATGAGATGGACTCGATTCTCGCCAATGGGACTTGGGAGGTGACTGAACGGCCCTATGGTTGTAAACACATGGGTTGTAAGTGGGTATTCAAGAAGAAGCTTAGGCACGATGGTACTATTGAGAAGTACAAAGCTCGGCTTGTGGCTAAGGGTTACACCCACAAAGAAGGCGAAGATTTCTTTGATACTTATTCACTGCTGCTAGAATGACCACCATTCGAGTATTACTTTCCTCGTGCATCATATGGTCTTCTCGCTCATCGATGGACGTGAAGACAAATTTTCCTTAATGGAGAGTTAGATGAGGAAATCTACATGGAAGCGACTGATGGGTATGTAGTAAAGGGTCAAGAGAGCAAGGTGTGTAAATTATTGAAATCTTTGTATGGCTCAAACAAGCACCTAAGCAATGGCATGAGAAGTTCGACACCACTTTGACTTGCGAACTTTGTCGTTAATGAGGCCGATAGATGTGTATACTATCGCTATGGTGGGGTGAAGGAGTTATATTGTGCCTTTATGTGGACGATATAATGATCTTTGGCACAAATATTGATGTGATCAATGAGGTCAAGTATTTTACACAAAGAAATTTGATATGAAAGATCTGGAGAAGTCGATGTAATTCAACATCAAGCTTATTAAGGATGAGAGGGGATTACTCTTTCGCAATCCCACTATGTGGAGAAGGTCTTGAGCCGGTTTGGCTTTATGGACAACAAGCCCTCTCCCACACCTTATGATCCCAAAGTGACACCGAGAAAGAATAAGAGAATTGGCTTAAACCAATTGAGATATTCTCGATTGTCGGCTCGCTCATGTATCTTCTTTGGTGCAACGAGACTCGATATATCATTTGTTGTGAGCAAATTGAGTAGGTTCATGTCAAACCGGGTTCAGATCATTGGCATGCACTTGAAAGGGTAATGCGCTATTTGAAAGGTACTATGAGTTATGCGATTCACTATTCAGGCACCTGCAATGCTTGAGGGATCAGATGACTCGAACTGAATTTCGATGTAGATGAGCTCTATGCCACCAAAGGATATGTGTTTACCATTGGTGGTGGTGCGGTCATGGAGGTCCTAAAAAGCAGACCATCTTGACAAGGTCAACCATGGAGGCGGAGCTCATCGCTTTAGATCTGACCACCATTGAGAGGCAGATTGGTGCGTGAGAGTTTGATGGACTTGCCGGTGGTTGAAAAACCGATACCGGCTATCCTTATGAACTGTGATAATCAATCTGTGATTGCTAAGGTGAACAGTGCTAAGGATAATTCAAAGGACCGATATGTCGCCTAGAGGGGGGTGAATAGGCGTATTAAAACTTTGCAATTAAATAAAATCTCTCTTGACATAGAGTCCGGACTGTCCGAGTATTTTGTCCGGATAGTCCGACTAATTGTCCTGGATAGTCCGTTAATTATCCAGAGTCTCCGGACTGGACAGCTCGAGGAGGGATTTTAAATCTTTGCAAGATTTCAATAATCTAAATTGAATGCAAATACTCTAAATGATGTCGTACCTAATAAAAATATAGATCTAGAGCCAAACACAATGAGTGAGTAGATCGGGCTTCTAAAGATCCAACAACAACAACAAACCCTAGCTCAAGCAAATGAAGAACACAAAGACAACGATTTTTTACGAAGTTCGGATTCTTGAAGGAATCCTCGTCTCCGCTGAGGAGGCACAAAGCCCGGTCCCTCTTGACCCCTTTCCTCCGGTGTTGCACGGCACACTCATGGGTCTTCACTTCTTGCCCCTTTCCTTTGGAGGCGAGGCTTGCCTTCACAAACGATCGAGGATCTCCACACGAGGGATTGGAGGCTCCGGTGACTTCTTGCCGCCTAGGAGCCCTTCAAACTCCAAGAGTAATGAACACGCCGCTAAATCGACTTGGAGGATGAAACTTGTACTCAAGAATCAACAAAGCAAGCTCAAAGCACTTAAATCCCCTCTTTTCTCTCCAAAGATTCAAACCAAATCAAAGATTTAAGTGGGGAAAAGAGGCTAGGCTCAAGAGAGTGAGAGAGTGAGTTTGAGACTTGAATGTCAGCAATGAATGAAGTGAGTAATCTGTTAGATTTGGAGTTGGGGCTTAAATAGCTCTCCCAAAATCCAACCGTTACAAGTGTTCTGCGCACAGACATCCGACTATCCTGGACATTATCTTCTGATACTCGGGACAATTTTCCTGAGTGTCCGGACTAAATATCCGGATACTCCTGGACTTACTGAGAAAAAAGGCAACCGAGGACCCTAGCTCGAGTATCCGGATTTAATCCCCGGATACTCCGGACATTTTCCCCGGAGTGTCCGGACTAAATGTCCGGATACTCCGAACTTACCACCTCGGCCAGGAGTACCCTTTAATAGGAAATGCACTGTTTTAAAATTCTTTTGAGATGCAATTTTCATCCTATGAGCACAAGCATATCCTAGAAACGATTTTCCGTTGTATCCCCCTTAATAGTACGGCTATCCTTAGACTCAATAAAATAAAAGATTTACAACCGAGTCTTGATGCCGCTTTCTTCAAATTTTAAACATGGTGGGGATCTCCAATCGCCTTTCCAACAATGATATCTCCTTGATAACTCAGATAGAATCTCACTTGCAGATTAGTAGAGATAATTGTGTTGCCATAAATCACCAAAACACTTTGAGGGGCCTAGATGCACTTTCAATCTCCCCTTTTGGTGAATTGATGACAACACAATTGGATTTAGATAAAATTTGAGAAGATATAGTATTTGGAGGACCAAATACATGGGGTGGAGCTCCCCTAAATACATGCATTGGAGAAGTTTGAGTAGATTCTTGAAATGCACATATTTAAGAGAAAGGTGCAAGAGCTCCCCTAAATTGTTGCTTATGATAGAATATGACATGATAATCAATAAGTAATTTTGCACAAGTAAGTAGATATGACATGATATCACACAAATGCATAACGGAAAGGAAATTGATATTAAGCAAATAGTTCGACATCCAATCAACCAGTTCACGAACACAACCACAAGCAAAGGTTCAAACCAAGCACGGCAAAGAAAAAGAAATAATTCTAGCTCTCTCTCCCTTTGGCATCAAGACACCAAAAAGAAGAGTCTACCGCTAAGAACTACTAAGTAAATCAGCCGAAGGCTCGTAGTCCTCCTCCTCGCTATCGCCGCCGCCGCCATCGACGCCGCCCGAGGTGCAGAGGTGGTAGATCGAAGAGCTGCCGGTAGCGGAATCCATCGCAGATACATGAACCGACTCCTCGGACTCGCCATCGGCTGGAAGATCCTCACCGCCGGGCGGTAGAGCGCGAACTCACGGCGGTGCTCACGGCTCACGACGGGTCTCCTTGACTTGTTCGAGACACATCTTGGCAAAGGCGTAAGCAGCACTTGAGCATTCTTTTGATAGTGTCGCGGCTCGTCGAGAGAACCTTTCTCCGTGGAGAAACCGAGCGCCGGAGCCGTGGAGGAGCGAGAAGTCGGAGGAGGCGCAGACGAGCAAAAGACCGGTGACAGGAGGACGACCGACGACGCTTGTCCACGGAGGCTGCAGAATGCATCGAGGACGAACCTTATAGGATACATGCTCCACATCCTTACGAAGTCGATGCCCGTGACATGCTCAATCACAGCCATAATAAACGGCGATATCCGCATGCCTTTGGAGTTGCTCAAAGAATTGTAGCGATGGCCTCCCGGATGAAATCAACCACGCCAAATCCATGAGTGCGCCAACCAAGTGAAATAGCAAATTTCGAACATACGAGCTGATGGTTGACGCATCTCCCTCCTTGGGCCAAAGAGTGACCCGAAGCAACCGAAGAAGAACAGCTGGCACTGGCTTCAGACCCTTGATAGTGCCCATCACAACATGCTGAGACGAGTCATATAAATCTCCAAGCTGCTCAGGAGCCATGACCTTCTTATCATGCAGCTTGGCATCCCCATCAGCTGACCTTAGATGCAACACTCTAGCAAAGGTCCTCTTGGTCACCACGTACCACAGTTTATCGGTCATCCACCAAATGGCATCTTGCTTTTTATCAAAATAGAGAGTGGCATAAAATTGCATGATTACCTCATCATTCCAAGAATACATAAAGCTCATAATGTCCTTCATCTTATGCCGCCACAAATCTCGATGACTTCGTCAAGATGGGATTTTGAGCCTCGGATATATATAGCCAATCAATCCTCTTCATCTTCATCACGGACGCCCATAGGCGTAAGAACTGCCTCATAAAAATCGAGTGGAACCTGCTCTGCAACCGCTTGTCGACGCATCGATCTTGATGGAACTCAAGCGGATCTTTGTTCCTTTGCGCAACAATGACCTTGCCCTTGCGAGACCCCACACGATAGTCAACCACACGAAGTGGCATCATCTGGCCTGGATATCTCCACTGGGGCTGAAGCTTCTCAAGGGACCAATCGCCAACCTTGACTCTTGATATGCTTCTTTTTTCGCCACGACGCCTAGCATGTTCATCCGCTGGATGTTCTTAGGCAGGAATTTCCTCGGGATTGACTTGAGGAGGAGCTTGAGCAGCAGGAGGACCCATGAGCAGATTTGCACGACCCTGACTGAGCTTCCGCACACCTTGCCTTTTCTTCTTGGGAGCTCCGGAAGGGGAGGAAGGAGGTGAATCAACTGGGCGCTTGCCGGCACCAGAACCTCCTTGGGAAGAAGACATCTAAGAGGGAACAAAGGTTGGAGTGAAAAAGAGTTGCACGAAAGCAGATTTCACAATTTAAATTTTTGGGCCGAGAGGTACAGCTGGATACTCCTGACATTTAGTCCGGACCGTCTCGGACAATTTCTCCGGATACTCCGGTATTTAGTCCGAGTGTCCGGTTTTGTCCGGATACTCTGGATAAAATATCCGGAGACTCCAAGTTGAACAGATTCAACCCAAAACCCTAAATTGCAAACAATGTGGGATTTCTAAGAGCACATTCTAGGGATTAATCAAGGAGGTGAATGTACTCTAACAAAGGAGCCCTAACCCTAGGTATTTCAAGGATCAAAAGAGATTAGGGCAAAAGAAGTCATACCACAAAGATGAACCACCAAAACGAAGAAAAGTCGAGGAGATCCTTCCCAAGCCCTCCAAGGATGATCCGGAGGCTCATGAAGGTGAGAAACACGCAGGAGATAGAGGAGAACCGAGGCGGCGGCTAGGGCGAAGTTTTGAGGAGGATGCGTTGAAACAAATGAAGGAAGAGAGAGAAAGAAAGCCTCAAGACGGCTTAAATACCCAAAGCCATCTCAGTCCGGACTCTCCGGACAATTAGTCCGGACACTCCGGACAATTAGTCCGGATTGTCCGGGCTGACAGCTCAGGATCAGATTAGGAATTTTCAAGGAATGGATAGGAGAAAGGCTTGGAGTAATGAGAAAAGAGGTCCTTAATGCCCTTTGAACATGTGTGACTAGCTAACAAGAAATCAAACAATCCATAGTCACATGACATTGGGCTAGATCCAAGATCGATATTTCAACCAACACAAAAGATTAGAGAAAAGGACCAAATAAGCTTTTCTAAAATATTTTACAAGCATCAATCAATAGTGTGCACCCTTCAAGCCACATTGCGAGAATCAAGAATATTTAGCCCACTCCTCAAATCACAAAAACTTTTCTCATCAAGTGGTTTGGTAAAAATATCGCTAATTGATCATTTGTGCTCACATGTTGGATGTCGATATCGCTTTTAGTGGAATGATCCCTTAGGAAATGATGGCGAATATCGATATGCTTTATGTACGGAATGTTGGACGGATTGTTGGCAATTTTATGGCGCCTCATTGTCGCACAAGAGTGGAACATGGTTATAGGTTAGGCCATAGTCATTTAGGGTTTGTCTCATCCAAAGCAATTGGGCACAACAACTCCGTGCGGCTATGTATTCGCCGGTATGGGATAGGGACTACGGAGTTTTGTTTCTTAGAGGACCAAGAGACAAGGGATCTACCTAAGAATTGACATGTTCCCGAGGTACTCTTCCTATCCACCTTACACTCCGCATAATCCGTGATCGAATAGCCGATTAGCTCAAATGATGAACCTTTAGGATACCAAAGCCTCAAATGAGGAGTGTGCACTAAATACCTCAAGATTCTCTTTTACGGCCACCATGTGGCACTCTTTTGGAGCGCTTGAAAACGTGCACACATGCACACACTAAGCATAATATCGGGCCTAGATGCACAAAGATAGAGTAAAGAGCCGATCATCGAACGATATACCTTTTGGATGACCGGTTTACCTTCTTTGTCGAGGTCTAGATGCCCGCTTGGCTTGCATCGGCGTCTTGATTGGCTTGGCGTTCTCCATGCCGAACTTCTTGAGCATGTCCTTGATGTACTTTGTTTGGCATATAAAAGTTCCTTCCTTCAGTTGTTTGACTTGAAATCCGAGGAAGAATTTTAACTCGCCCATCATGGACATCTCGAATCTTTTAGTCATTATCCTGCTAAAATCCTTGCATAAATGTTCATTAGTAGATCCAAATATAATGTCATCAACATATATTTGGCACACAAATAAATCATCATCGATATGTTTAGTGAAGAGGGTGGGGTTGGCCTTCAGACTACAAACCCTTGATCGAGGAGAAAATTGCGAAGACACTCAAACCACGCCTAGGTGCTTGCTTGAGCCCATAAAGAGCCTTATGTAGAAAGTAGACGTGGTCCGGATGCTCTGGGTCTTCGAAACCGGGTGGTTGCTCGACGTAGACCATTTCGGAGAGTGGTCCATTCAAGAAGGCGCTTTTCACGTCCATTTGATACAACTTGAAATCATGGTGAGTAGCAAAGGCAAGTAATATTCTAATAGATTCAAGCCTAGCTACGGGAGCGTATGTTTCATCGAAATCCAAACCTTCTATTTGCGTGAAGCCTTGAGCAACCAACCGTGCTTTGTTTCTAGTCACTATTCCGTTCTCATCTTGCTTGTTCCGAAACACCCACTTGGTTCCGATCACGTTTTGCTTGGGTCTTTCGACAAGCTTCCACACTTGATTTCTCTCGGTTGTTCAACTCCTCTTGCATAGCCATCACCCAATCCGGATCTTGGAGAGCTTCTTCTACCTTGAGTGGTTCAAGAGAAGAAACAAAAGAGTAAAATTCACAAAAATTTGCAAGTCGAGATCTAGTGGATACTCCCTTGTTAATGTCTCCAAGTATGTTGTCGACCGGATGATCGCGTTGTATGCTTTGATGAACTCTCGGATGAGGGGTGGTTGCGTTTATACATTGGATAGGACCTCCGTCATCTTGAGAAGTGTTGGAACCATCTTGAGCTTAAATGGATGAGGGAGGATCAACATTTGGAGCACTGATGTCCGGAATGTCCGGGGTTAAGTCCGGACACTCGGAGATTTTGTCCGGATACTCGGACATTATCCCGACACTCGGGTTGGGGTGCTCGGGATTACATCTCGCTCCACGGTTTCACCTCCCGATGGCCAATTTCTTGATTGCTTCACATGGAGGTTCTTCCTGTCAATTTCATCACAATTAACTTGTTCTACTTGAGAACCGTTAGTTTCATCAAATGTTACGCCACGCGAGATTTCAACTACACGGTGGTGTTATTGAAAACTTCGATATGTAAGCATTCGATCCATAACCAAGTAAAAATCCTTCATCTACTTTAGGAGCAAATTTAGAAGACTTAGCCTTTTTGTTGAGGATGTAGCATTTACTCCCAAAGACTCTAAGTAGGATACATTTGGCTTCTTCCCTGAGGAGCTCAGACGCCGCCTTCTTCAACAACTTGTGAAGATATAGTCGGTTGGAGCTGTGGCACGCTGTGTTGACGGCCTCCGCCTGCAATATGTCGGAGACCTTGTACTCGTCAAGCATCGTCGCGCGCCATCTCGATGAGGGTTCGATTCTTCCTCTCGGCTACCCCATTCTGCTGAGGGAGTAGGAGCCGAGAACTCGTGTTTGATTCCTTCTTCGCCGAGAAACTCCTCAACACCGTATTCTTGAATTCGGTGCCGTTGTCGCCCGAATTTTCTTGATCTTCACGCCAAACTCATTTTGAGCTCTTTTCATGAATTTTTTCAAGCTTCCTTGGGCTTCGCTTTTATCATGCAAGAAAAATACCCAAGTAAAGCGAGAAAAATCATCAACAATAACTAACCCATACTTGTTTCCACCGATGCTTATGTAGGCGATCGGTAGAATAAGTCCATGTGAAGCATCTCTAGAGGTCTTGCGGTGGTCATCACATTCTTGGTGGGATGGGAGACTCCAACTTGTTTCCGGCTTGACATGCGCTACACACCTATCTTTCTCAAAACGATATTGGTTAGTCCAAGGATGTGATTGCCCTTAATGAGTTTGTGAAGGTTCCTCATACCAACATGGGCAAGTCGGCGATGCCATAACCAACCCATGCTAGATTTAGCCATTAAGCACGTTTCAAGGTTAACTCTATCAGTAGAGAAATCTATAAGATAGAGATTACCCTTTAAACGACCCTTAACGGCTATTGAACCATCAACCCTCTTAATGACATCCACACCCTTCTCACTAAACACACAATTATAGCCCGCTTCACACAATTGTGCAACGGACAATAAATTGTAGCTTAGAGATTCAACAAGCAAAACATTATTTATATGAAAATCATTTGTAATTAGAATCTTACCTAAACCTACCACTTCACCTTTTCCATTATCGCCAAAAATGATGCTTTCACTATTCGATCCATTGGCCTCTAAATGTGCGAACATTGCCCTTTCTCCGGTCATATGATGTGTACATCCGCTATCCAAGATCCAACTTGATCCACCGGAGATGTAGGCCTACAAAATGAAATTTAGTTTTTGCTCTTTAGTACCCAAACTTGTTTAGGTCCACGCACGTTAGTGACAAGCGACTTGGGAACCCAAATAGATCGCACATTGGGATGACTTTTGGACTTGCCACTAAGGGGACAAGCAACTACACGACCAAGGTTAGTTCTCTTAAGCACATACGAGGCAAAGAAAGTAGAATGAGTCTTATATTTGGAAGTTCCTTCACTTTTAATAAAATGAATGGGCTTGTTCAAGGGGGCAACTACGATGTTGCTCTTTTTGCCCTTAGGCGGAACATACCCAAGCCCATACTTCATAGTGTTACCTTGGCGCTTACCGAGATACTCCTCTAATCCTTTGCTAGCCTTATAGGACTTTTGAAGTCCATCTTCAAGCATTCCCTTGAGCTTCTCATTTTCATGAGCTAATACTTGCAAAGTCTCAAGGTTAGTGGTACAAGTATCAACATTGATATTATAGCATCTAGCACATCCATTGCTAGAAGATGGTAATGAGGAATTGGAGACAACTGTCGAGGAGTTAGAAAGGCTATTCGAGAGATCAACAAGCTTCACCTCAAGAGTCTTGCAAGCATCCTTCGCTTTAGCAAGTTCCTCTACGAGTGAAGCATTGGTGATCTCAAGACTAGTTAACTTGGAGTTGGTCCTTTTTGAACTTTCGACCAACTCCTCGTATTTTCTTCTCTCATTTATTAGACTCTTCTCTAGCTCAATATTTTTCTCTTTCTCAAGAATAAGCAAGTCTTCTTGAGCTTCGAGAGTCGTCTCTTTTGCTCAATAGTTTCCTCCGGTTTCTCAATATCTTTTAAAAGTAAATCTAATTTTTGAATGTCAAAGTCCTTAATCGACTTGATTACACAATCATCGTCACTATCGTTATCACTTTCATCCAAGCAAGAATTAACAATAGAAGAGGATGAAGCTTTGATTGATACCTTGCGCCCCTTAGCCATAAGGCACATTGGAGCGTTTTCGTCGTCATCGCTCAAGTTGTCGAAGAGGCCCTTCGACGTTGTCGGAGTAGAAGATACGGCGATGGCGACAGAAGCGATTCCTCCTTCATCGGAGTCGGAGCTTGAGTCGGAGTCGGAGTTGGAATCCCACTCTTCTCCAATGTGTGCTTGCCCCTTGTTCTTGTAATGCTTGAACTTTTTACTTCTTTTCTTGTCCTTGCCCCGGTGCTTGTCCTTCTTGTAAGGCTTCTCTTCTTTCTTCTCTCGATGAGGACATTCGGCGATGAAATGGCCTGCTCTCCACATTCATAACACTTCCTTGTTGAGTGTCGCCCTCTTGACTTGTTCCATTGGCCCTTGGAGTGGCTTCCCGGTTTGTAGCCCTTCTTCTTAAGAAATTTGTTGAATCTTCTTACAAGCAAGGCCATATCTTCATTGGTTAGGGGGCCACTTGGCTCATCATCTTCACTTGCGCTTTCCTCAACTTCCTTCATGGTCTTCACGGCCTTTAGTGCAATACCTTTCTTCTTGCCCGACTTGAGTTCTTCAACGACTTCGGCTTCCTTTATCATCATCTCGTCCATCATAAGCCTACCGATGACATCATGAGGAGTCAAGGTGTCGAAATTTGGCGGTCTCGGATTAATCGAACAAGGTTGCGGTTGGTAGGAGTAATTACGCGAGAATGATCTTCACCACGGCCTTGTCAGAAAGATCGGTGCACCCGAGACCCTTGGCTTGATTCACAAGCACCATTAGCCGGTCAAACATCTTGTTGTAAGACTCTCCTTCTTCCAAAGTGAACTGACTTAGCTCACCAATAATGAGCTCTATCTTTGATTCACTTGACACTTGAAATTCCTTCATGACCGACTAGGAGTCTATCCCAAATAGCCTTTGCTTCCTCAAGTCCATCGACTCGGTTGAACTCGGAATCACTCAAGGCGTTGAATAAGGCATTGACTGCCAAATCATTGAAGTGTTGATCCTTATCTTCTTCGGGAGTAAGATTCTCGGGATCATTAGGCTTGAAACCTGTTTGCACAATCTTCCAAATAGACGGTGAAGGGATCTCAAGTGCATCTTCATTTTATGTTTCCATGCCGCATAGTGAGTGCCATCGGCGAGGCGCCAACGAGGGCACGGAAACATATGATGAAGAGCCGAGGAATTGTAATTAAGTGGAATACCCATCCGAAGATCGCCCGTGCATTCGAGATGCGTAAGATCTTCGAGAACTTCCTGCTTGCGACATATTGATTCTCCAAGCGGTTAAGCCAAACTAAGGAGATTAGGCTCTGATACCAATTGAAAGGACCGATATGTCGCCTAGAGTGGGGGTGAATAGGCATATTAAAACTTTGCAATTAAATAAAATCTCTCTTGACACGAGTCCGGATGTCTGAGTATTTTGTCCGGATAGTCCCAAGTTAATTATCCGAGTCTCCTGACCGACAAATCGAGGAGGATTTTAAATCTTTGCAAGATTTCAATAATTTAGCTGAATGCAAATACTCTAAATGATGTCGGTACCTAATAAAAATATAGATCTAGAGCCAAACACAATGAGTGAGTAGATCGGGGCTTCTAAAGATCCAACAACAACAACAAACCCTAGCTCAAGCAAATGAAGAACACAAAGACAACGATTTTTTCGAAGTTCGGATTCTTAAAGGAATCCTCGTCTCGTTGAGGAGGCACAAAGCCCGGTCCCTCTTGACCCCTTTCCTCCGGTGTTGCACTGAAACACTCATGGGTCTTCACTTCTTGCCCCTTTCCTTTGGAGGCGAGGCTTGCCTTCACAAACCATCGAGGCTCTCCACACGAGGGATTGGAGGCTCCGGTGACTTCTTGCCGCCTAGGAGCCCTTCAAACTCCAAAAGTAATGAACACGCCGCTAAATCGACTTGGAGGATGAAACTTGTGCTCAAGAATCAACAAAGCAAGCTCAAAGCACTTAAATCCCTCTTTTCTCCCCAAAGATTCAAACCAAATCAAAGATTTAAGTGGGGAAAAGAGGCTAGGGCTCAAGAGAGTGAGAGAGTGAGTTTGAGACTTGAATGTCAAGAATGAATGAAGTGAGTAACAGTTAGATTTGGAGTTAGGGCTTAAATAGCTCTCCCAAAATCCAACCATTACAAGTGTTCTAAGACATCCGACCGTCCGGACATTATCTTGGATACTCGGACAATTTCCCGAGTGTCCGGACTAAATATCCGGATACTCGGACTTACCAGAGAAAAGGCAACCGAGGACCCTAGCTCGGAGTATCCGGATTTAATCCCCGGATACTCCGGACATTTTCCTCGGAGTGTCCGGACTAAATGTCCGGATACTCTGGACTTACCACCTCGGCCAGGAGTACCCTTTAATGGGAAATGCAATCTTTTAAAATTCTTTTGAGATGCAATTTTCATCCTATGAGCACAAGCATATCCTAGAAGCGATTTTCCGTCGTATCCCCCTTAATAGTACGGCTATCCTTAGACTCAATAAAATAAAAGATTTACAACCGGAGTCTTGATGCCGCCTTCTTCAAATTTTAAACATGGTGGGGATCTCCAATCGCCTTTCCAACAATGATATCTCCTTGATAACTGCATAGAATCTCACTTGCACCGTTAGTATACATAATTGTGTTGCCATAAATCACCAAAACACTTTGAGGGGCCTAGATGCACTTTCAATAATGCGAAGTCATCAAGACACGTTAAAAGACGACTGAAGTCTGTCAGGAAATTGAGAAACTCCGGAGTAATAAGTGTGACTTATATTCAAACAGACAAAAACTCGGCGAGATCCTTTACGAAGGGACTATCACGGAATGTGATAGAAGGTGCATCGAGGGAGATGGGTATGAGACCCATATAAGTTGCCATAGTGGTAACCCAGCCTTTGTGATCGGAGATCCCGTGAATTGGGTCCTGGGTAAAACAAGCTATTGGCGAACTGAGGAGAGTAATCTATTACCCTCTCTAAGTGAAGATGCAATACTCTCAAAATGCTGTAAGGCAGGATGGCGATATGCCTTAATGTGTTTCTATTGGCTATAACTAGCGAAGATGATGTTCTACAGAGCATTCTTGAAAGAACACACCTATATGAGCCCGACTGTCTAAAGTCGCAATCTATGAGACTCGGGTGATCTCTAGTAAGCTCATGAAGAAACCATGGAGTATGACTCATATGCTCCACCATGGAGAAGGCTAATTGGCAGCCAGTGCATCGCTTATGACTTTGAGTGAAACTGCTCACACAAAACTTGCAATTCAAGGCTTAGTCCATTGTTCAAGTTGTGGATGGGTGTAGCTTAGAGCTCTAGGCGTAAGTTCAACTTAATAGCTCTCTCACAAACGCCGGTATATCAAACAAGAGTGAGTATTGGCAAATCTCTAAATGGACTTTGAGATCCGGTGGGGATTGTTGGATTATTTGGGCTTGGCCCACTTAATTGAGACAAATAATTCCTAGAAAATCTCAAAGGCCCACTCATGAGGAGACATGTGTGCATACAATAGTCCCATATTGCTTGTGGAGGTGGAAGATGACCAACTTAAAGGGAGAGTTCTTCCACCTTCCTAGAACCATGTGGGAGAAAGGGAGAAAGCCCACACGCTGCCTCGCCTCGCCGGGCTCTGCACGGGCCGGCGGGGCGGAGGGCGTCAGGCGCATGACACTGCGTGAATGGTCCGCCGAATCCGGTCCAGGCCTTGCGCAGACGCAGCCTCCTTTGCGCTTTATTCTTTTGCTACTCGGGATAATCGCGCTTGCGATGAGATACGGACTCAGAATCGACTCGATCGTGGCACGCCCTCGAGTCACGTTTCGTCACGCTTACGAGTAACCCTATAAATACCTTGCGTCGTGCACCCGTAGAGGGATACAGATAGTACACATCGCTAGGGTTTTGCCACCTCTCGCCTCCTGCGCCGCCGTCAGAATCTTCTCCATCCCGAGCGCCGACGCATCTCGAATCGGGAGAGCAGGTCTCCGGAACCCTTCGTCTTGAGATCCCGCACCGGAGAGGGCGAATAAGGTTTTGGGAAGCGCTCGCGCGATCGCTCAAGATCGCTACCACGGCTCGCCTTCTGTTTCGCCGCTGACGGCGTCGTCGTGGCCGGCCAAGCCGCGACGCTGCCGTCACCAACGTCGACCTCGTCAACACCGCAACCGCACCTACTACGTCAACACCGCAACTACAACGCAACGCGCCGTCATCCTCTTCTGCTCAGTACGTTCGATCTGTCCTAATCATGTTTATCAAGATGATAATGATGTTCGTGCTATCTAGTATGTTAGAAATATACATGCTAGTTTCTGTGATGCTGTTCATGATTTATATTCAGAATTTAATCTGGAAAATGTCTAATAATTCAACAATTACTCACCCCTATTATTTATCTAAACATTGTTATTACTTTGCACCCATGAATCATTTACTAAAAATAGAAATAACAAATAAAAAAATATTGAAGAAAATAATAGGGGAAGGAGAAATCCCCTAGATGTAGGGTTGAGAAGGGGTTACCCTAGAATAAGGGTTTCTTATAAGGGTTGGGTTGGAACTCCTATTTTTTTAATTCTCCTTATAATTTAGGATAGGAGGAGGTTTAGAGAGTGAGTTGGACTTGCTCTAAGTCTTCCACACTTCCAGCGAGATCCGCAAAAGCGAAATCTGAGAAGATGAAAAAGAAACAGGGAACCGGGAAGACCATGTGTTATCGACCCATCATCACTCGCCAGTAGTCACTCACTTAGCATGACCGTGAGACGTTTATCGTCTCGGAACCTTCTAAGTAACGGTACCGTGTGTTAATGAATTGTCTTGTGCCAACGTAATTAAAAAATAGTTCTCTCTCTTTAACCACAAAAATATCAGTGAGGGACGCATTATCTACCGTGTTTGAGTACCTTGGCGAGGGGGTAGACCCGCGACAGCAGCCGATGGACCAACCACTATAGGCTTACTGTCGCGCTCTCCTAACTCGGCAGCAAGGTGCCAAGCTCTTTAGACGTAGCAGCAGGTCCTGCCGAGTTGCTTTGGCTTAGCAACCAGCTCCTGTCGCACTTGTCTTCCTCATGCCACGGTCGACTATGTTGCCATGAGCACAGACTTTTGTCGTGATACACGAGCGTGATCGATGACACATGTCACCTATTTGTTAATCTTAGGTTTAGCTAATACTTAAACTAGCCTAAGTTTTGATCACTAATTTAATGCGGAAATTAAGAATACATTAGATGAACTGACCCGGAGAAGTAGACGAAGCCATTGGGTTCTTGTCGGTTGATTCTGTGCCGATGAGTCGGTGAGGAAGCAGTACCGCCAAATTCTGTTGGGTCGCTTCCGATCAAAGCGCATACGTGCTTAGGGTGGGCCTAGCCCTGAATTTTAGGATCTTACAGTTTAGCCAAGATCACCACTAACACTGTTGATATTTCTATGGTATGATAGATAACTATTTAATAATTGTATTCACACAGCACCGATTAGAAAGAAAAAAAAAACGTGTCAACTAGGCATGAAAAGCCAAGGCTTCGTGCTTATTTACTCCCCAGCATTAAAACTCTAGCAAGTGGTGTACTGCTGTACCGCCTGATACAGTATCATTACGGTTCTTGCGAAATGAAAGCAGCTCCGTTCAGTCCAGTCCTGTTCAGCCTCTCACATGTAAAACATGCGCGTGCAGGCTACGCAGGAGGAGGCAGGAGTTCAGCGCTGGCGGCAGCAACTCTTCTCTCGTGGCAGCTCAAGTCTCGGGGAAGACAACTCTGCAGAGGCTAACACGTAGTAACAACGCTAACGTGGCTCGGTCATCTGTGTCATTTAATCCTGTCGTCGGCTGACAAGGGCAAAGCGACTGCCGATGCAACAGCGCCTCCCCAAGACGCAGAACGCGCAACCGCTGCGGCCTGCGAAGCAGCCGCAGCCATGTGCAATACCACAGTACAAATCACGTGTGTAGCGTTGCTACAGTGCTTGGTTTAAATGGTTAGCTGAAGCATGGAGATAGCATGGATTTGTGTAGACTAAAGGCTGTACATGGTTTTACTGAACCGATAAAATCGTGCTACTAAAACCGAAGCGCACCGGTCAACCTAGCACGGATTTGTGTAGATTAGGACTGTGCACAGTCTTATCAAACCGAAAAAATCGTGTCAGAAATACACTTGGTTCGACCGGTTTATAATATTTGGTGCGGTGTAGCAAAAATATAATTTTCGGATATGGTTTTCTAAAAAACCGAGAGTAAACCGAAATTTACCTAATAGCGTAATAAAAATATAATTATAATTAGATAAAGTAATGATCAAATGTGTATGAAACATGGCTTCACATGGAAATAATATATCACTGGATTTGTCAATGTATTTGTCAAATGTATGTAATAATTTGTACTAATGTATAATTAGGTAAATTAACGGTCAAATATGTGTATTAGAAACCGTACGATGCCCAAAACAACAAGTAAAAGGGAACAATTCACATTAGTTTGATAAGTATAGTATTTACGGACATTATGGTATTTATTAGTACCGAACCAAAGTTCTTTTGGTATCATATTTCAACTACCATATTTAAAAAACATTACTTACCAACTTCATTTGCCAAAAATATAAGATGCACAATCCTACTCTAGACAGTACTACAGATACGGTCTATTCAGTAACGAATACGACAGATTAAAAGGAGCGATCGTGCATACGACATTTGTCTGAGGTTTCCAAATTTCGCTTTTGGTTTACATCTCATTACCTTCTGAAATCATTTCGACGAAGTTCAAAAAACAAAATTTAACTCTAGAATTTTTAGACCAAAATTTTAGAAATTTGGCCAAAATCAGAAATTTCGTTTGAAATTGCCAAAATCTTAGCAAATTTCAACTGAAAGAAAAATAGTTCAAATGATGTCAACAAATTTTGAAATTTTTTGTGAAGGTTCCTGATATATTAGTGATTTTACCATAAAAATTTTAGTTGATTATCGAGTCTAAAAAAATTTTAAAATTAAAAAATTGCTACCATCCTGATAAAACGCTGATCGGCATGTTTGAACCGAATGAAAAATGGTACAAACCATGTTAGAAAATTTTGAATTTTTTTTTGTGCATGGTTATGATGCATCACTAATATTCCAATAAAATTTTAATATGATTATCAAGCTTCAGAATTTTAAAAATTTGGACAAGGTAACTGAAGGTTGACCAACAAATTTCAACTGAATGAAAAATGTTCAAACCAGTTAGAAAATTTTGAAATTTTTTTTGGATGGTCTTGATGTATCATTAATGTTACCATAAAATTTTCAAATGATGATTAAGCTTAAGGAATTTTCAAAAATTGTGACAGTACTGCACGGTTGAGAACTTGAGATCTTTGGATTGTTGAGTTGGTGTAAGGGCATTTACAATGCTGTTTCTTAGATGGTTTCTTAGCATGCCATGTAGGATAAAAAGCTTAGGTGGCAATGAATTAATGCAGAGAGAGAAGGTTAGAGTTTCTTAAACTAGAAATGGTTTCTTCATTAAATGTTTTGGCTAAGAAACCATAAAAAACTGCATTGTGCTCTCCTCAGTGTTTCTAAACATCAATTAATACACTATCTCTCCTCTAAGAAAACTGCAAAAAAACTGCATGGTAATTAATATTAGAAACAGTAGGTAGAAACTATGCATTGAGAGCCATTGTTTCTAAACATCAATTAATACACTATCTCTCCTCTAAGAAACGATCAAAGAAATGATCCATTGGAAATGCCCTAAGGCCCCAGCTTAAGGTCCCACTTCCCAAATCCCACAGTACAAATCACGTGTGTAGCGTTGCTACAGTGCTTGGTTTAAATGGTTAGCTGAAGCAGGGTTCAAATTTTCGGCGAAATTCGGCGAAATTTCGGTTTTCGGCCCTCCCCGAATTTATATATCCCTACGAATTCAAAATTTCAAAAATTTGATTTTGCTACAGTAACTACTACAGTTAATTTCGCCAAATTTCGGGTTTGGAGTCCGGATTTTCAATTTTTTTGGCCGGATTTGAACGGAATGGGTCCAATAACCCTTAAGAAAGTCTTGTTCCATGAAAATTTGATGAAAAACTAATTTTTTGAGATTTTTTAAAATTTGGGCAGAAACACTGTCAGATTTTTTAAAAATTTTACAAGCCTGATAATCATCTGAAAAATTTATGGTACCATCCCTTGTTGTTTGGGATCATAGAAAAAAAGTTTCAAAATAATTTAACATCATTTGTTATCTTTAAAAAATCAAAAACAGAATGGACATAATTGGGATAGTAAACTTGTTAGATTTTTGTAAATTTTCTCGAGTGTGATCATCATCTAAAAACTTTATGAAAGATTAATAACTTCCTCAGTACCATTCTACAAAATTTCAACCTTATTTGTTTGCTCAATAAAATCTATGAATACAGTAAGCACTAAACTTAATTTGTTGTATTATATTTCAAAAATCAATTCATTTGAGCTAAGGATTTATCAGGCAATTCAAATATTTTTATAACTTTTTGAAATTTTGTTTTTCAAATTCATTTGAGCTAAGGATTCTTATGTAAAATTTCTCCAGGAATTTATAAAAATTCTGACATTCAAAGTACTAGTTTTCAACTCTCTCTGTTTTTGAATTTTTAAAAATTCCTCACATTTGATCATCATCTGAAATTTTTAGAGAAATATCATAATATGTCAGGAATCTCCAAAACAAATTTCAAAATGTTCTAACGTCGTTTGTACTATTTTTCATCCGGTTCAAACTTGCCGATCAACGTTTCATCGGGACAGTACCAATGTTTGAATTTTTAAAAATTCCACATATCTTATAATCACCTGAACTTTTTATGAGAACATCTCTAATGTGTCAGAAACCCACAAAAAAAATTTCAAAATTTTTCGATGTCGTTTGAACCAATTTTCAGTCAGTCCAATTTGGGCGAAATTTCGAGTAATTTCGGCGAAATTTCGGAAATTTCGGTGGAAATCAAACCGGATTTGAATTTTGAAATTTGAATTTTGAATCTCCTCCGTCCGAAATTCCGAAATTTCGGACGAAATTTCGGATTTCGGAGGTAGACGAAATTTTTTTCAAAACGAAAATTCAAACCCTGAGCTGAAGCATGGAGATAGCATGGATTTGTGTAGACTAAAGGCTGTACATAGTTTTCCTGAACCGAAAAAATCGTGCTACTAAAATCGAAGCACACCGGTCAATCTAGCATGGATTTGATTTGTGTAGATTAGGACTGTGCACAGTCTTATCGAACCGAAAGAACCGTGTCAGTAAAACACTCGGTTCGACCGGTTTATAATATTTGGTGCGGTGTAGCAAAAATATAATTTTTGGGATACGGTTTTTCTAAAAAAAACCGAGAGTAAACCGAAATTTACAAAATAGCGTAATAAAAAATATAAGTATAATTAGATAAAGTAATCATCAAATGTGTATAAACACACGGCTTCACATGGAAATAATATCATTGGATTTGTCAATGTAATTGTCAAATGTATGTAATAATTTGTACTAACATATAATTAGGTAAATTAATGGTCAAATATGTGTATTAGAAACTGTACGATGCCCAAAACGACGAGTAAAAGGGAACAATTCACATTAGTTTGATAAATATAGTATTTACCGAGACCAAACTGAAACATTATGGTATTTACGAGTACCGAACCGAAGTTATGTTTGGTATCATATTTCAACTACCATATTTAAAAAACATTACTTACCAACCGTATTTACCAAAAATATAACATGCACAGTCCTACTCTAGACAGTACTACCGTATACCGGTCTATTCGGTAACCAGACGCTGTACTAAAAGGAGCAGTCGTGCATACGGCATTCGTACAGGGTTTCCAAATTTCGTTTTTGGTTTACATCTCATTACCTTCCGAAATCATTTCGGATGAAATTCGAAAAACAAAATTTAACTCTAGAATTTTTTAGACCAAAATTTCAGGAATTTGGCCAAAATTCAGAAAATTCGTCTGAAATTGCCAAAATCTTAGCAAATTTCAACTGAAAGAAAATTAGTCCAAAAGATGTCAAAAAATTTTGAATTTTTTTTGTGAAGGTTCCTGATACATCAATGATTTTACCATAAAAATTTTAGTTGATTATCAAGTCTAAAAAAATTTTAAAATTAAAAAATTGCTACCATCCTGATAAAACGCTGACCGACATGTTTGAACCAAATGAAAAATGGTACAAACCATGTTAGAAAATTTTGAAATTTTTTGTGCATGGTTATGATGCATCACTAATATTCCAATAAAAGTTTAATATGATTATCAAGCTTCATAAATTTTTAAAAATTTGGACAATGCAACTCAAGGCTGACCAACAAATTTCAACTGAATGAAAAATGTTCAAACCAATTAGAAAATTTTGAATTTTTTTTGGATGGTCTTGATGTATCATTAATGTTACCATAAAATTTTCAAATGATGATTAAGCTTAAGGAATTTTCGAAAATTGTGACAGTACTGCATGGTTGAGAGCTTGAGATCTTTAGATTCTGAGTTGGTGTAATGCCCCAGCCTAAGGTCCCACTTCCCAAATCCCAAGTGCTGAGTTCAAATCTCACTCCCAACATTTTATTCCTTCTTTTTTGTGGTTGGTCCGGTGCTTGTTCAGAAAAAAGTGGTACTTCGTAGTTTTCAGACTTCAGAGCGTGTGTTTTGTACTGTATACAATTTTTGATTAAGCAACCAAAATAGGTTTAATTTTTTTTGAAAATTTTACACAAGGGTTATGACGGAATTATTAAGCTCTCCTAAAAATTTTAGGTCATGATCAAATTTAACAAAATTTATAAAATTCTGACACGGTTACTACCTTGTTTATGCTAATTATATTTTTTATTTTAAAAGATAACAAACGAAGTTAAAATATTTTAAAAAATTGTTTGATCCTAGACTTCTTAAGATAGTACCATAATTTTTTTATAGCATGACAAAGCCTCTTCAATTTTATAAAATTCCAATAGTATTTCTGTCAAAATTTTAAAATATCTCAAAAAATATTTTTTTGATAAATTATCATCGAAGATCACTTTTTTATGTGTTATTGATATAATTACGGTCAAATCCGGTTGAATTTCACAAAAAATGAAATATTATAGCAATTTAAAATTATTGTAGTAATTCCAAATTTTTTATTTTTTTATCAGACCGATAATTTGGATCTCGTGAGGGCCTAAAATTTGAGATTTCGGTGAAATTTCGCTGGATTTCGTTGAAATTTGAATCCATGTATTCGCAAGGGCTTTTAGATTTTCCAAGCAGTTTCATTTTGAGCTTTGATCTCTTCTCAAAAAAGCCATGTTTAGAATGAATGACTTTTTTTCCTTCCAATTTCTACGGGAATTAAACTGTTTGTCGTAAAATTCTTGCGTTTCAAAGCCGGCGCCGCGGGGGCCGAAAGAGGGCATCTTCGCTGCATGCCGCGCATGTTCATCTGCAGAGCAGAGCGCCGTGCACACAGTAGCCGACACTACCAAGTTCCCTCTCCTTTAGGGTGCAAAACAAGTCAAGTGCCTGGTCACCTGCTCTGCAAGCTCCTGCTCTTCAACGTTCTAGAGCACTGTACCTTGATATAAACATGAACAGTCACAAAGAGTGAGGGATACATCCTATTACTGGCTACTGTAAACTGCTCACTCTCTCTAAGTTTATAAGGCTAATTTCTTCTCGACACATAGACTATGAAGATATTGAAAATAACTATGTTGCCCTTAATTATTATCACTAAGTACTATATTTAATATATACATGTGGAGAATATAAAATAAAGATGTATATTTATTAGGAGTATGAAGGAACATCATGGTAATTTTCAGCGGCAGAACTAGAAAATTTGCAATGGGTGTACACATTTCACCGGCCGCCCTTGCTTCCTGGTCCTGGATCTCGCCTCATGCAGCCCGTGAAGCCACCTGCGATCCTACCGTGGTGCCGCCCGCGCCGCTGCCCGACGCCTGGGCCTTGCCTCCTACTGGCCGTCGCTCGCCACCAGCTCCTCACCCGCTTTTGAGCAACTCGATGGGGGATTTAGGGTTGAGTTATTGAGTCAGTGTCTCACTGAGTCTGGTTAGGAGAAAATGGGGTATTGCTGGTGCGGTGGTGCGTGATGGCCTAATGGCCTTTGAGCCTTTGACAAATACCAGTTGTGGGCTTTTCAAAACTTTTGGGGGTGCCGGGGCACCACCCCTGTTCATTTTGTATTGGAATATGAAATACGCACAATATTGGTATGCAAGACCAGTCAAAAAACATACCTGGCACCCCCGTCAGTTTCGCCCCTGCTAATTTTGTATTGGAATATGAAATACACACAATATTGATATGCAAGACTAGTCAAAAAAATACATCCATAAACTTGTACGGAGAGAGTAATCGGAAGCATGCATTGCACTTCATACTGCACACAGAACCAGCTTACTTATTATCTAAACAATCGGCATGTGGCGAAATGGACCTTAAGGAGTAGAATCGAAGTTGCTGAAAAAGGGAGCAAGAAATGGAGAGATTCGTGTCCTGGCTGCGTGCTGCCCATGATAGATAGCTCCCCCTGTTTTCGGATTAAAATAGCTTCAGAATCTCTTTCTTTCCATGTCTTGACAATGAGGTCGATGCATGACCATTTCCTATGGAGTTTCAGACTTTCAGTGCCTCCCTAACTTTTCCAGACCGCTGTTTCGTATATAAATTGAGATTCCATTAGTAACATACCTGTCAATGACTAACCGTGACAATCTCGCAAGAATTTGTGTCGCTGGCACAATCGATCCATCGTTTGGTAATGGTTCGGTAGGTTTTCAGGGACCATTGGTTGAATAGCTCAGTGGTTCGTACGCAGTCCCCTTCATGTGTTTGTTTGCCCACATGTGTTGTGTTTGAATTGACCTAGTACCAAGAACATTTCTATCCTGGAAACTAGGGCAACATGTTCCATGGACCAGCTGAGGACGGTACACAGATTTGTTAGTTGTGCTGATGAACAACTAGCACATGGCTCTACCTTTTTGTTATCTTTCTTTTGATTATCCTCAAAGCACAATCCATTCCATGCGCATTGCGCAGTGAAACGAGTATTCCACAAGCTAAGTTCCAGGTGTTCATGATCCATTGGAGCCAATAATTCTTCCCCTTTCTGTTGGCCAAAATATTACGGAGAAATTACTGAACATTGGCTTGTTTTTGGAAACCGAGGTTTACTTTGATTATCTGAATTTTCCTGCAATAGTTTTACTGGGATAGATACCAGGAAGCTAATCAACACAAGGTTTTGAAAAAACTAAGGCATGGACCAACGATCAAAGTGTCACAAATATTCCAAATAAACAACCAAAAGATTCAAAATGGCAGACAGCAAGTTGCAAGGATGTGCACTACCTCAAGAAGTCTTTTTTTGTAGTATAATACAAACAAGTTGAAGGAGAGAGCACAAAGTTGGCCCAAGGTGGGCTCCCATGTCCCCAACAAACGTCTCCCTCAGCAGTGGAGTGGCATGCTTCATTTCCTCCCCCTGCAATTTCCAAACAACTTCCTGTTGTTTTGTTCTGCCTCTTTGCTTTGCTTTAGCTGTCAACATGAATCCTATCACCTTCCATTTCTCACATGTGCTCCAAGCTTTTGATTAAAGAATTGGGCAGGGATAACAAGTCTTGCCTTGTGCATCTTCCCTCTCAAACCCAATCTTTCAACTAGACAACGCCATCCAACCTACCAAGATCTGCCTCCTGTATTGCTCTGTGTTTACAAAGATGGTTGTATAACTACTCTAGAGAACAGCTTCACAGGTAATCAAATAGCATTACTTGTGGATTATGGAACAGGAAATATATCACTAGTCACTAGTTGTGTAATTTGTTGTTGTAGTTATTATGTTAGGCTATGAGCAATCATTATTCACTTCCTCATAAACTACAATGAAGTATGCACCAAAATTCTGACAGCAAATTTACACGGCAAGGACATATAATTGGATTCTAAATATTTATAGCAACAAGCAGAATGAGAATCAATACATCTCTAAAAATCTAACCATGTAACAGAACAACGATAGGGATATGGAGATATTCTGAATCCATTACAATCACTTGCTTTGTAGACAGCAAGGCTAAAGCCAAACACAAAGCCAAATGATCAGAGTTACAGAGGATACATGTATGTTTCTTTGCACTAATTTTTCCTTAGCATGGCCAATTCAGAGTCACCATGTGTTAAACATGCCAAAACTTCTCAGGCTCACAGCACTGGTCATCATTTGCTACTTTTCTTTACATCCAGAACTATGTGACAAGTGGATAACATAGAAGCACGACCTAATGAAAACACTAAAACATGATATGAGAGAATATTTATGATTTGATACTCTTAACGGCAAGCATATTTTCCAGATATTTCTGAAAAGGTTTGGTAGGGTTGCTATGCCGCCTTATTGGCTGCGTTCTGTGCTCAAGCTCAGATTGGGCTTCACGGTATTCGGGCCTAGTCCAAGCCATGGCTGGCTTTCAGGCTCTTTCTTGACTGGTGTTGCATCTGAAGGAGAAGCTTGATATGGTGTCTTTGCGTTGAGACTATAAGAACATAAAAAAAAAACATGTTAGATGAAAAGGTACAATGGTAAAAACACTTACTGTGAAAATCATGACAGCAAGAGCAACTCACCGATCCTTTCTCTTCTCAAGGAATCGGTGAAGTGACACCTTCCTAGCAATAGGCAGATCTACACAAAGGTTCAACGAATAATGAGTTTGACAAGATTCACCAAGTAATATGTTGAATACCCCCAATAGATATGAACAGCAACAAAGAGCGGAGTAATCACCAGAAGCATTCGGATGAGCCGGCTTCTGAGCATCAACCTGGGCACCAGGCAAGCTACTCACTGGGGCCGGCACAGCAGTATTGACCTTGGTGTTGTCAGTAGCAGTTGTGGGTGCAGAGGCGTTCTGGACGACAGTGCTGCCCTTGCTGGCCAGCTGCATCAGGCCCTTTGCCTTGTCGGCTGGGAAGTCGTTGAACACGAGCACCTTTCCACCATAGAAGATGGTCAGCTGACGCTTCTCTTGCTCCCTGAAATTTATTTGCACAGCAGAACTCTTAAGAATACTTGCAGACCACCACCCCAAATTTTGAATCAGTTACCTAGTCTATTTTCACTGGCAAGCGCAGAATTTATTTCTGAAACTTCTTTTTTGGTTCATGGATGAACAGCTCCAGTTGAGATCAACGTTGTGTACCAACAAGGATCCAGTTTAAGGTCCATTAACTACTCTCTGAAGTCTGAAAACCTAACAGTAGAACTCTAAGAATGGTTGATTGGTTCATACCAAGAAGAAAGTATTTCAACCCAGGCAACAGTTTGTTGCAACTAAAAGGATTCAGCTCTGACCATCTCCCTCAACTAGATTTCAGACCAGAACGATACTACCTTGTTGCAACATCTAGTCCTGGTGCAGATAAATTAAGCACGGCTAAAATGAAGTAAGAGCAAAGTGGCGTGGTCCAATACCTAGTAGCGGCATCAGGGCGGCAGCATCCTGCACGCCGAAGCCGGCGCTCTGCGGAACAGCTCCATGGTCTCCTTCTTCCTCTCCGCCTCCTCGCCATCCGCTCCGGGCAGCAAGCTCGTGGTCGCCGGCGCCCTCTGCGGCTCGGCCTCACCTGAAACCAAACCAAGCTCGGATCAGAGGGCTGGACTCCTCAATTCAAGCCGCCTGCTCGGAAATTTCAAGACCAAATCGACGCATGCAAGGGCGGGATTTTTCATCCCCAACTCCCGCACCCTACCCCCACCCAACCCAAAAGGCGACCGGCTTTAATCCAACAGCCAAGCCCGAGGCCGACCACTCACCTTTGATCCCGAGGCCGAGCTCGGCGGGGGCGGCGCCGTTCTGGCGGACGTAGCGGCTGAGGAGGCTGCAGGCCATGGCGAAGCTGGTCGTCCTCTCCCCGGGCCTCGCGGACGCCGCCATCTCCGAACGGTTCTCCACAACCCTCCACCTCGAATCTCTTCTCCCCGCCTCCAAATCCGCAGCAACCGAATCGATCAGCCCCCCAACTCGTGGTGGTGTTCTTGGATTGGAGCAGTGCTGTGCTTGAGCGCGACCTGGCTCGTGTGCGTACGTATCGTGCGCGTTTATAGAGGAAGCCGCGGTTTCTGGTTAGAAAATATAAGCAACGATTAATTATTTGTTTTTCTTTTCTCCCTTCCTTCTCCCGTTAATTACTGCCGAGCCGTGCCATAATTGCACGAATTCCGCACGTGGTTCGTGTGCCGGAGGCAGTGGGGTTTTCAAGCCCCTTTCCTGTTATTCTCTGCTATTTTAATTTCCTCTCCCCCATTCATGTTTTGATATAAAATTTAATGTGATTATTAAATACAGTGCTTAGAGATAATAATTAAAAATAGTTTAGTTAGTTATTTTTAATATCAACTTAGTTAACATACGGTGGCCGGTGACAAGATAAGACATAAACTGAGGGAGTATTATTTATGTTTTCTCCCTGTTTTTGTTTTTCGCCCGCAGAGCTCTCCTCCTGATTGGACGGGGATTTCCCGGGCGTGGGGCCCACTACCCATGTGCGCGTTTTATGTGGCCTCGTGGCCTTCTGGGTCACGATCGATTGGTCGGTACCCGAGGCGAGGAGTTTGGTGTTGGGTCAGAGTCGGGTTTTGACCCGACCCTGTTTCCTCTGAGACGACGGTTCTGCCTGCTGCATGTGCTAGTACTATTTTCTTACTCCGATTGAGAATTTCAGATCAGCGGCTTGGGTTTGGTGTTCCGCCAAGCAGATGCCTACTTCGCGACCGATACTCGCAGGCACCCGGAAAAATTAGGCGTGATGGACGTTACGTGTCGTGACTTCAAATTAAGATACATTAATTCAATATTTTTTCTCTCAATACAAGTTATATAAATCTTAAAATAAACAAAAATATAAATAATCCACATCCACCCTTTATTTATATTTTAATATTTGTGCGGCCGTAAAAAAAACATGGAAGCACCCCTCACATGATAATATTACTAGCCATGTGCCTGTACGTTGTAACGGAAACTCAATTTGCGATAAAAAGTTTATTTGCAAAAAACATAACAGTAGCAAATGTGGGTAATTAAACAGCGGTGGCAAAGGTGGATAGTTAAAGAGCAATGACAAAGGTGAGTAATTTTGATGAAGTGATGCGAGAATAAACTCTTGCTTTATATAATAGGGATAAAAGTATTTCTAACGACAAATATAATGATATAATTTTTCGTATAGGCTATCTAGGTAATTTCAAACCTTCTTTTTTTAAAAAATTTGGCGTAAACTCCAGATTCAAGATAGTATAGAAGGAAAACAACGATCACAACATTACACACAAACGCCTTGTCGCTCCAGCTCTTGATGCGCATCTGGACGAATCCGAGGATTCGAACCCGAACGAGCAGTGCGCCAACCAGTGACGCTCGCCCTTCGGCAAGGCTCGCTCGCTAATTTCAAACCTATTGACGATTTAATTTTATAAAATTTTGTAGTGCTGATTCTTACGTCAAGTAAAAAAAACGAAGGGAGTATCCCTTTGGATCTTGCTGTTAACTTTCTGTCTAAACTTCCGGGATCCTGTCTAGCAGCCTAACGATGCTACGTACAGGTCAAGCAATTTTCTCCCACGGCCGCCATGAATATGTAGGTAATTCGCCGTTTTTCATGCAGCATTATTAGCATGCGATTTGGCGAACAAGACACACTTGAGTCGATCAGTCAACCTACATAGTCAAGATAGCAATACTTGGAGCAGATGCGAAGTAGGGGTAGAACGTGACGGATTGCTAAACCATGAGGCATGAAACTTCGTGCGCCCTTCCAACCTAGCGAAAATT
The DNA here is from genome assembly GCA_036346375.1 of Guadua angustifolia. Lineage (NCBI taxonomy): Eukaryota > Viridiplantae > Streptophyta > Magnoliopsida > Poales > Poaceae > Guadua > Guadua angustifolia. Next base: position 5,501,586 of record CM070512.1, read on the forward strand.
ACCACCAGCATGCGTTGCCATCCAGTCTTTGCGTGATGTCCTCTCTTCCACCCTAAGCTATCAACCTCTTTGTATAGTAGTGGAGTTGTGTGGACTTGTGACCTTATGGACGTATGTGTTTACTTTAGTTTCTAATATCTATCTTTACACATACGTGAGTGTGTTTTAGTAGTAGTAATTTAGTGAGATCGTGAATTTCTCTACTACTTCTAATTAGAAGTTGGTGGCGATCGTCCGTTCTCCTCCAGACTACCTAATCTGCTGGATCTGACATAAACGGTTGCCGGCGCATTATACACTGGGGTACCATCTTCGCCGCACAAAGCGTCGTGGCCCACGTGATACCGACAGCGGTGGATGTTTACACCCCGCCCACGAAACGTCGATCCACGTGGCGCGCGGCGGCAGTGGGGCGACCACGCCGCTGCCGGCGCCCGGCCACGTGGCGGCTCGGCGGCGATCGGGCGAAAGCACGCCACCACCGTCTGCCGGTCCACGTGCGCTAGCGGGCGGCAGGTGGGCGACCACGCCTGCTGCCGGCGCCCAACACGCGTGGCTTTGGCGGCGATCGGCGAAACACGCCACCATCTGGTGCTGGCTCACGTGGCGCGCGGCGGCAGTGGGTGACCACGCCGCCGCCGCGGCGCCCGGCACCGGTGCCGGTTCACGTGGCGCGCGGCGAAAGTGGCGACCACGCCGCTAGCTTCGCCCGGCCAAATTTCACGTGGCGGCTTTGGCGAGCGATCGGGCGAAAGACGCCCGCCCACCGGTGCCGGCTCACGTGGCGCGGCGGCGGTGGCGACCACGCCGCCGCCCGGCGCCAGCCCATATGGCGTTGCTGGCGGCGAAAGCACGCCTAACCCATCGGTGCCGGTCCACGGGCGCGGGCGAAGCGGCGGGCGACCACGCCTGCTGCCGCGGCGCCAAATTTCACGTGGCGTTCAAGCGTAGTTTCGGCGAGACGCCACCACGGTGCCGGTCCACGTGGCGCTACGCAAGCGAGTGGGCGACCACGCCGCCGCTGGCGCCAATTTTCACGTGGCATGCGGCGAAAGCACACCTCGCTTGCTCACGCCATGCAAAAGGGTGGATGCGGTGGCTTCATCCTAAAGTTTCCCGCCGCCCGTCAGCCGTGTCGAGAGACAGCTCCATGCATTGCATGTCGGTCCCAAGGAATTCTGCTACAAGCCCGTTCTCGACGCCTCTCACCTACCATCACAGAGAGGTCACATTCCTAAGAACCAGAAGCGAAGGCATCTTGCTGGCATTAATTAGCGCAGGAAGGAGCGGAAGACAACAGATAAAGGTGTAATAAATGCATGTAAGATAAACATGATGACATCCCTCCTCTATCTGACTTGTGTAAGCCCGAGTATATAAGGGCACTGGAGAGCATACGATGGAGGGGGGGAGAGGAGAAAAAAGAGAAGAAAGAAAGTAGACTGAACAGAAGAGCTGGTCACCAACAAGCTCAGAATCAAGCCCAAAAGATCAATCCAAGATCAAGCAGAAGTAAGGTCATACCCTTCTTCATGGGGCTCTGAACACAGGTAAAATCGTGTGTTCATCTGGATTTTAGACTCTAGAACTCGTTAGTGTGAGAGGTGCTGGGGTTTCCATCTGTTAGGGTTCGCCGGCTACCAAAGACACCCCCTATCGAACCAAACCCGGCTCAGAGACTTGGGCTCGCTGCTTGAAATACACCGATAGGGGCGCGCTGTAGGGTCTCAGAGTCGGTTTTTCCGATCATCTCTCCGGTGAGTTTTGGTGTTCTTCTTCCGCCTGCATTTGAAGATGGTGAGTTCAGTAGCATCGTGAAGGAGAAGAGTCGACCATGTTCGAGTGTGTCCCAAGAATCTGCCGACAGCAAGACCGCCTCGCTCCACCTCAGTGAGTCCGGGCGATGCTCCCGCGTTTGCGTGGAGCATCCGGCGACGGCGGCCGGCCATGGAAGCGCCACCCCGGCTCGACCAGATGTCGCTCGTTTTCTCTCGACCACCTCCGGGAGCTTGCGAGAGACTCCCGGCCACTCAGGTGGCGCGGGATCTTGTCGCCTTGTTGGTGCGGCCCAACTCGAGTAGGCCCCCGGCAGAGCATCGGTGGTACTCGCCTGGTATGCGAGCTAGGGGCTCGCAGGCTCCACCGCCTGGTGGCAGCGCCCTGCCCCGTGAGGCTGGGCGTGGGAGGAGGCGCAGCCTAAGGCCGGCCCCGCTCCGAAGGAACCGTGAGGACCTAAGGAGTCATCTTGACGACGCCCGACGAAGCCGGCGATTCTTGGCCAGGTGCCACGCCGCCCGGCTCAGAACAGGCGCCAGCTGGCGGCCTCAAGACGGAAGTTCCTCGACCACGGAGAGTCCTATCTCTCGCCTCCAGCCGAGTTCTTGGGCGCGGGCTTTGTTTATGGCGCTGGATATCGGGCATTCTCCGGCTACGCCAGGGAGGGCCCGAGAAGTTTCGCCCGGCGCCTATAGAAAGTTACGACGCACTACCAATCCCGAGGAGTTCTTGCAAATTTATACCACGGTGGTGCGAGCAATTCTGGTCCTAAAAGTCATGGCTAATTATTTCGACGGCCTTTGACGGGCTCGCCCGTTTGGTTGTTGAACCTCCCGCGAGGGTCGCACACTGGGAGGAACTGTGGTGGCCTTTTTCGCCGCCAATTTCCGTGGCTCTTCGCAAGAACCGGCGTGGAGGATGATCTGCATGCCCGAGCAAAGATAAGGGGAGTCGCCGTGATTTTATCCGGCGGTTCGCCATTGCCGCAATACGATTCCCCATATTTCGAAGCAATCGGTCGCCATCGCTCAAGAGGCGTTCGCGACCGCGAAGATGAAGGAGAAGATGGCCACCCGCACTATTGGCACCACTTCGAAGTTTTCCCTCGCGATAAGTGCGCGCGAAGCCGCAGAGGCGAGGGCTGTGATCTGGACCCTGTGGTGGCCGAGGCAAGGATGAAGCCGGACCTCAAAAGGTTCCGCCCGCCAAGCAAGAAGGCGCGAAGCGTGAGGCAGAGAGACCGGCGGGTCTTGGCCGCCGAAGCGTGACTGCTGATGGCTCGGTCATTGAGCGCGATCGTCGGATCAACGCGCAATCGCCGTGACCGGCGGATGATGATCGCTTTGATCGGCGTGGTGATCGCCACATCGGTGGGACAACCGCCGTGGAAACGACGCCGCGGCGGAAGGAAAGAGGGCCTTGGTGCCCAATTCATCGAACCGACACCCATGACTGGATGCCTATCGTGTCGTGGACCGGATGGTAGAGCGGCGGATCAAGGAACGACGCTCGTGATGATGAGCGCCACTCGTGATGGTGATCGTGGTGAAGACCCCGCCTACCGCTTTCCAAAGAGCGGATCATACCTGGCGATATTTATGGTGGTTCGTCCGCCGCGGCTTCTAATACCGCTTACAAGCGGTTGAAGAGGAGGTGGTGCACGGGGGCGAGCTCGTGGTCGCGTCGGATGTCAAATGGTCGGAGAAGACGATCATCTTCAACAGCCGACCACCGACACGCCCCACCACCGACATCTCCCGACAGGGTGTCGCCCACAATCCGGAATGTCCTACTGGTCGTGTGTGGTGGACGGAGGAGTTCTCTCAAGATTTTGTCCTCTACGGCATTTCGCTCTTCAAATCCCGCGCAAGATCTCCATCCGTCTGCCTTTCTTTGAATAGCCCCGGGTTAGTGTAATCCCGTGGGCAAAAAGGCTCCTGTCACTTTTGGAGAAAAGGATAATTATCGATCGAGTTGGTGGACTTTGAAGTCACCGATTTTGATCTCGCCACAATGCTTTGTTTACGACCGGCCGTACCGCCAAGTTTATAGCGGTGACCCATTATGCATATATGGTGGTGAAGATGCCAGTACTCGCCGCCCCATAACCATTCGAGTGGATCACCGCTCATATTTGCCATAAGTTTGCGCTTGATATGAGTGCCGCCACTTGTCCCGGGCGGCTTGATGCCGCCGCCGGAGCCCTCAGTCCGGACTACCGCCTCGCTGGCTCTGCGACGAGAGTTAAGGTGGTCGCCTGAGTGAGGGCGAAGTCACGCAAAACGTCAAACATTGGCGCCACCTCGGCGCCAATAGGAAGACGCGCTTCGTCACCTTCCTCCGTGTAATTCCGACGTGTTTGCTCGCAACCGTCCGATATGACCGGGTCCTCAGTGGAGGTGATCGAGCACCGCTTTAGCAACGCTTCCGCGCGCCTTTGCCGGCAGAAGATCCGGCGGCAAGCTCCGGAGCGGCAAGATGTTATTCGGCAGGAGGTGGAGAAGCTATTGGACGCAGGGATCATTAGGGAGGTCATTCACCCTGAGTGGCTTGCCAATCCTGTGCTCGTCAAAAAATCCAACGGGAAGTGGCGAATGTGTGTCGACTTCACCGACCTCAACAAAGCTTGCCCGAAGGATCCTTATCCCTTGCCGCGAGTCGACCTTATTGTTGACTCTACGGCAGGTTGTGAATTATTATGCTTTCGGATGCACTCTGGTACCATCAAATTAGCATGGCGGTGGAGGATGAAGAAAAATCGCTTTTGTAACCCCTATGGGTGTTTATTGTTATATTAGGATGCCTTTTGGTTTAAAGAATGTGGGGTCCACTTACCGGTTATGCACATTACTTTTCATCCACAGATAGGACATAATCTTGAAGTATATGTTGATGATCTGGTCGTGAAAGTCAAAAAAGGTGAAGACTTGATTCAAGACTTAGAAGGAACCTTCGCCAATCTCCTAAGAATTGCCCGTCAATCCAGAGAAGAGCGATTCGGAGTTCCCTCCAAGAAATTATTGGGGTTCCCGTGTCTAACCGGTATTGAGGCCAATCCAGATAAAATAGCAGTGATTGAGCACATGAAGCCGCCAAAGACGACTCAAACAGTTCAATGTTTGGCTGGTCGCCTGGCCTCCCTTGGGCGATTCATTGCCCGATTGGGAGAAAGGAGCCTACCCTTATTCAAGCTATTGAAGAAAACTAATCATTTTGAGTGGACTGATGAGGCTCAGAAGGCCTTTGAAGACTTGAAGCGGTACCTTACCTCTCCTCCAAGGTCGGGTTTCCCCACGCAAGGTGAACCATTTGCCGCTTGATATTGTCTACCCCGAGGTGGTCACCTGTTGGTTAGTGGCGAGAGGAAGATGTCCAAAAGCCGTTTATTATGTCAAGAAGTGTTGCATGAAGCGGAAACTCGATATCCTCAAGCTCGAAAAATGTCAGATGCGGTTCTCGTGGCATCTAGGAAGTTATGCATTATTTCCAAGGGCGAAGTTATCGTGGTCACTACCTATCCGCTGCGAGAAATCTTGTTCAACCGTGGAAGCGAAGGTCGCATTGCCAAATGGTCGCTTGAATTGGGCGAGTTCAATCTTAAGTTTGTTCCCCACACCGCTATCAAAAGTCAAAAGTCAAGTGAGTTTGTTGCCGAGTGGACTCCCGCCACTGAAAGGAAGAAGCCCCGCGCCGCCTCCTCGACCTTATTTTTGATGGTTCGCTCAGATTGAGGGCGCAGGGTCGGCGTTGTCTTAGTCTCCCGTCTCGTGATGTGCTCCAAAGATATTGTTGCTCTTGATTTTAAAGCTACTAATAACATTGCCGAGTATGAAGGTCTCACTGGTAGGGTTGCGTGATTGCCGGCGCTAGGTATCCCAAGTCTTCAAGTCAAGGGCGACTCCTAGTCATCAATCAAGCGAGGAAGGAATATCAATGCCCGACCCCACCATGGCGGCATTTGGCGTGAGGTCGAAAAATAGAGCGGCGCTTTGAAGGATTGGGATATACTCATATCCCCGACGTGATAATCATCTTGCGGATGGGCTTTGCAGCCAGCATCCTGAAGGCTTCGTCCCTTCCGGGTCTTCAAGAAAGACTATCGCAACCGCCCATTACAAATTTCATGATTCAGATGGGAATGATGGTGTCATCGCCGCACCCGATCCGTGAGGGGACGATGGTATGGTGCCGAGGCCTCCCGGCCAGCCGGGATGGCGGCGTTCTTTGCCACGACCTCCGGCCCGAGGAGGGAAGGCGGTCGTTTCACCCCCTGTGTCCGGAGGGAAGGCGGCGGTGCTTGCCAATGCGCGCCAGGAAATGCTGCCCAAAAAGTACCCAGCGAACACCGAGTGCTCGCCACACTTGGCCGGAAAATCGGTGGATGGATCCGATCCTAGCCTTCTGCGGGACTAAGTGATCCCGACGATGATGCGTCACCGAGAAAATAGCACGAAGGCCAAATGCTATACTCGATGGATGGGGACTTATACCACGGAGTATAAACGAATTCTACCGGTGCATCACCCGGGAAGAGGGAGCGCTCGCTCGATATCCATGGAGGCATGTGCGGAGCCATATGTCCGCCGAACGCTAGTTGGCAAAGCGTTCGCCAGGATTTTATTGGCCTATCGCCTCCGTGATGCTTGCGAAGCCGGTGAGGACATGCGGCTTGTCGGTTCTTCGCCAGTAAGTCCACCGACCAGCCCAAGCCGCAAACCATCCCGCTCTCTTGGCCGCTCGTGGTCTGGGGTCGGATATCTCGGGTCCGTTCGCGCCATACGAGGGCTTCACCCACCTCTTCGCCGCCATCGACAAATTCACTAAGTGGGTCGGTCGGCAAGCGGCGCCATCACGCTTCCGGTCAAATTTATGCATGGGATATTCATTCACTTTGGAATCGCTAACCGCATTATCACCGACAATGGGACTCGGCTCACCAAGGCGCATTTCGAATTGCGGATGAGATGGGCACCAAAGTATACTTTGCTTTTGTCCACCCCAAGAGCAATGGTCAAGTCGAGCGTGCCAATGCATTAGTATTGAAGGGTCTCAAGACAAGAGCGTTTGATCGACTCCACAAGCGGGGGGCGTGCTGGATTGAAGAACTTCCGTCAGGTTGTGGTCGCTGCACCACGCCATGCCTTGATCAGATTCATCAGTGAGACGCCTTTCTTCTTGGTGTACGGAGCGGAAGCTGCCCTCCCTCCGAAGCCGCCACTTGGCTCTCCGCGTCTCTGCCGCGAGAAGGCCATGAAAATATCCCAGAAGATGTCAACCTCTGGAAGAAGTTCAGAATCGCCGCCCTTCGTGCCGCCCGACACCAAAGAAAGTCTCGAGCGATACCATGCCACCCGGTTTACGAGAGAACACGGCGTGGTGACCTTGTCTTATGAGAGTTCAAAGCATGTTTGGGTTGTATAAGCTGCCTCCCCGTGGGAGGGCCCTTTAAGGTGGTCTCAGATCTCGACCCGGGCGGTCCGGCTAGCCATCGAGGACGGCCGAGAATTGGCAAATTCCTACAATGTGGAGTTGTTATGAAAGTTTTATCCGTGAAAACCGTAAGTACCAATGATTTGCTTTGATCACCTCAGATAGACTTATCCCCGGTGATCGGCGGTCATTATCGGTTGTCGATAATGTTATTGTCTTAAAGATTTTCGACTTTGCTATTGTTCCATTTCTTTGTGCGCCTGTGGGATAGTCCGTGCATGGAGGCTATTGGTTCTAGGTTTTGGCATTCCTTGCGGTCCATAATTATGCTCGTATCTGTGTCGGAAAACAACGGCAACCGGGAGCGGATTTGGCATGTTGTTTAAATGTGGTTCATACACCCCGGGTTGGCTCTCGTAAGCACGTAGGTCGTTACCACAAACACCGCCGCCTAATATCCTTCTGGTAGTTCATTTGCCATTGCAGTGCCATGGGTGGCTGTTTGGAAGGAACGGCAAGAATATGGAGGCCAAACGGGTGAACCAATATTACCCCATGCTGTGGACTTTTGTTGTCATAATCAGATTGAATGCGTTCCTTGGCATTTATTTATCTTTGCAATAACCGCGTATGTGCGTGAGTAAAACTTTAAAGCTTTGGCTCAATTTGGGAAGAAAAGTTAAGGGTCGCCTGAAGTCTCCGAGTGGTCGCCAGTACAGCTTGGGGGGCCGGTCGCCTCAAGGCTTCGAGTCGCCAACGCCAGGGGCTGGGTCGCCAAGGCTTGGGTTGACTACACGCGTAAGCTTTATAAGTATTCTAAGTAATACTCTTGCTTGTTCGCTTATGAAAATACTAAAATTAATCAAATTATGCATGGTTATTATGGATGTCGCAAACCTGACGGCTCCTTGGTGATAAAGGAAAAGTCTTCAATGTGAGTGTTTAGTAAAGTCAGTGACCAGAGTGTAAGTTGGACACGGAGCTCAAACACGGCTCAGACACCTCGGGTTGGCTCTAGAAGCACCCATTGGTTGTCACCGCTTGAGCTGGCTGCCCAAGGCCACTCTCGGGACTTGCTATTTCTGCGCCACACAGGGGTACGATTCTAAGAGATCACAAGGATTTAAGTTCAAGGGTTTCACCAATGATAACCCCTGCATAAAATCTTGACAAAGAAAATCATTCTATGCTCAAACACAAACTATTGCGCTTCAAAGTCGGGCTTTGCCTAAGCCCTATGTAACTTATGCGATAATGCTTACACTTGTGGCTAGTTGCATGCAACCTTTGCAGAATTTCGGGCATTGCTTAGGCTCAAAGCCTAATTGGTGCCTCAAATGAGTTGCGGATCGCCACTGGCAATTTCAAAGATGCAATATCGGATAAGCATGGCAAACAAACATAAAGGTAAACCGAAGCATAATGTTCTTACAGCATAAAAGGAAGCCGATCAACAAAAGAAGTAAAAGCAAAAAAGTGGGTGGCGGCCTAGCCCTCACTCATCGCTAACGCCGATGTCGCCGGGCGTTTCTTCCTCCGCCACCGGGTAATATCCATGGCGGGCCGCTGTACTTGCAAACTGTTCGCCATATTCGCGGCTACTCGCACACGCATGCCTCCGCCAGCAGCGTTCCCCATGATGCCGGCCTCCATCGCCGCCATCGGGTCCAAGGAAGCATCGCGCCGCCCAACAAGCCAAAGACGAAGGTGGCGGTCATCACAAGAACCTCTTGCCCTCCCCGCCGAGCGGCGGCCGTGGCGCATGGCGGGCGCCTTCAACGCCTTCACGGTTGGTCGCGTGGCATCGCAGGCGGTGTCTTGAAGGCGTCTCTAGCACCACGCCCAAAGGTTCCGTGCATCTTTGATGCGTTGAAAAGCTATCTTGAGCATGGCGGCGAGATTGTGCCTGAGGCGGTCAGCCTCATATTCAGAGAGGTCCTCTCAAGCCTCGCCCTTTCTCGCCCATTACGCATGGTGACCAGGCGGTCGCGGTGGTCCTTTCTGCGCCACCATTGTCCGACCTCTCCGCCTCCGCTTAGCTCATCGACGCTCGCTGCGGTTGCCTCGCTGTCTGCCCCATGCCCGTGGCGTGGGCAAGGAGTGCGCAAGCAAGTCAGGTGTTGTTGAGCTCGGTGAAGAGCCAGCGGAGCGTTCGGCGGGGGTGGTGATGGTCCCGGAGGCGAAGGTAAGGTGCATGGCGCCGGGCCGCTGCCCAGCCTCGTGGTAGTGGCGGTTGGCGGCGTGGTGTGTGTCTCCGCAGCGCAGTGGCGTCGCTTATGGGAGCATCTTGAGGCCGCCTTGGCGTTGCCCTCAAGCCGAAAGCCGCCTTGGGGACCTCGGCCCGCTTTGTTTGGGTGGCGCCGGGTCCCCGTTCAGAGGTGGTGGCGCCGCGAGGGCGAGATCGGCGCCACAGAGGAGTTTGAGAAAGGGCCGCGGCAGGAGATCGGGCGCCTGGTCGCCGGAGCCGGGCGCTGTGTGGTGGCACCGGTGGCGGCAGCGGTGGCGCGGTGTGGAGATGATGGCGCTGGCGGCGCGGCCAGGCGTGCGGCAAGTCGCATTGGGGCGGTTGGTGCGCCGCTGTAGAAGTCACCGCCACCTTTGCACCGTGGCGGCAGCCGTTGTGGTCTTCAAGCGTCCGGCTTGGTGCATCCGGAACAGTGGCCGCTGCTCGCCGCCCGACGGTGGGGAGGTGCGTCCTCGATCGTCGGGGCGACGGCATTAAAGCGCGTAGGCCGGTGGAGTCCATTACGGCAACAACCCGACGATCCTCGAGCGCTCATGACTCCAAGTCGGCAAGTGGTCGCCGATGAAGGGAAGTCCAATCGCTTGGAACCGGCGCCATGAGCCCGAGAGCCACGTGGTGATGCGGCCCATCCAAGTTTCCCGCTTTGGCCAAAGTTAGAAAAAATTGCCGCTTGGTAGGGAGCAATACTAAGGAGCATAAAAGAAAAGATGAAGACTTACTACGAAAGGTGCGGGTGATGTAAATCGTCGCTCAGGTATTGCCATGCTGGGCGAATACGGCGGCGAAGGGGGCTAAGTCTTCGGGATACAAAATCCCTAACAACCATTGCCCCAGTTAAACCGGCGCTCCGCAAGTTGATGATGCGGGCCGCCATTGCCCGGAGCTCCGCCGTCTCTTCGACGGGCGAGTTCTGGCCTTTGACGATCGCCGTCCGTCCGGCACCCCAGACATTCATCATGCTGCCGTTGACGACTGACCATTCGATCTTGGCGCGCCAGCCCTCCAATTTGACCTGGGCTGGAAGGGGAGATAGCGAGCAGCCATCCCGTCCCGAAGACGAAAATGGCAGCTCCCCAAAAGTTCGCCGTCGGAGGAGGCGCGGCAAAGGAAAAAGTAGCGAAAAAGGGGGAGGTTTGGCATCACCCCCAAGAACATTTCGCAGAGGTGTGCGAAGATGGCGAGAAAAAGAATGGAGTTGGGGGTGAGGTGAAGGTGATTGATTTCATAGAAGTGAGAACTGTGAGGAAAAAATCGAGAAAGGCGGTACTAAGCCTCGCCATGATGCCCCACACTATGATGATGATCTCGCCGGCGGGCATCAGGGTGTGGGGTCCCACCGAAGAAGAGAGGGCCTCCGCATGCGATTGTGTGGAGTCTCCCTATTGTGTAAGAATCTACGCTGGAGGGAGGAATGGAAGGCGGACAGAGGAACCATGGAGGCAAAAGTGACAAGAGGCAAGAAAAGCTTAGAGGAAGAAGACGGTTTACAAAGAGTGCTAAAGGCGTGAAGCTGCTCAAAAGGATGGATCTATATGTATCCCCACTCGCACCGACGGCTCACGAAGGACAAGTTGTGCGCCGCTTGGTCCCAAGGAAAATCAATGGATGCGGAAGGAATCGAGGCGGTCGATCTCGATGAGTGGTGGCCCCATCCAAGAATGCACCGCATTTAATGTAAGGATTTTGAAAGACTCGATGTGCGTTCTGGGTGGGCCCGGCTACTCCGGCGATTATACACCGGGTACCTTCTTCGCCGCTACAAAAGCGTCAGTGGCCCACGTGGCGCCTCGACAAAGGTGGGTGTTTACACCTCGCCCACGTAACGTCGATCCACGTGGCGCGCTAGCGGGCGCAGCGGGGCGACCACGCTTTACGCCGCCAAATTCGCCCACCGGTCGCCGGTCCACGTGGCGCGGCGGCGGGTGTGGGCGACCACCCTGCTCTCGGCGCCAAATTTCACGTGGCGGCTCGGCGGCCGAAAGCGAAAGCACGCCACCACCGGTACCGGTTCACGGCGCTGGCGCGCGGCGAAAGGCGGGGCGACCACGCCTGCTCACCGGCGCCACCCACGTGGCGTTCGGCGGCGGCCGAGCGAAAGACGCCCAGCCACCGGTGCCGGTTCACGGGCGCGCGGCGAAAGGTGGGCGACCACGCCGCGCCGGCGCCCGGCCATTTCGTGGCGGCTGGCGGCGGTACGGCGAAGCACGCCACCCACCGGTGCCGGCCCACGTGGCGCGCGCGCGAGCAGTGGGCGACCACGCTCGCTTTCGCGGCGCCAAATTTCACGTGGCGGCTCGGCGGGCGGGCGAAAGCACGCCACCACGGGTGCCGGCTCCACGTGGCGGCGAACAGCAGTGGCGACCACGCTCGCTGCCCGCGCCACCACGTGGCATGCGGCGAGCACACTCGCTTGTCTCGCCGCCATGCAAAAGGGTGGGATGCGGTGGCTTCATCCCAAGTTTCTTCGCCGCATTGCATGTCGAGACAAAGACTCGCTGCATGTGCATGTCGGTCCCAAGGAATTCACTATAAGCTCGTCCTCGACGCTCTCACCTACCACACAGAGAGGTCACATTCCTAAGAACCGAGCGAAGGCATGCGCTGCATTAATTAGCTACCAAGGAACGGACAACAAGATAAAGGTGTAATAAATGCATGTAAGATAAACATGATGACATCCTCCTCTATCGACTCGTAAGCCCGAGTATATAAGGGCACCGGAGAGCATACGATGGAGGGGGAGGAAAGAAGAAGAGAAAAAGAAAGTAGATCAATAGAAGAGCCGGTCACCAACAAGCTCAGAATCAAGCCCAAAAGATCAATCCAAGATCAAGCGGTAGTAAGGTAGTTACCCTTCTTCATGGGGCTCAATCTGTAAAATCGTGTGTTCATCTGATTTTAGACTCTAGAACTCGTTAGTGTGAGAGGTGCTTGGGTTTCCATCTGTTAGGGTTCGCGGCTACCAAAGACACCCCCTATCGAACCAAACCCGGCTCAGAGACTTGGGCTTGTCAGTTGAAATACACCGACAACGGCTGAGATGAAAGGGGATTTAACCCAATAGTTCCACCCCTTCCTCTGGTCTTCTCACGCGCTCATGCAGTCCGAACCACTTCAGTCACGATGTATTTTATCTCAAACCACTTTGACCCCGCACCTCCTCTCTCGATCCGGCGCGCTCAGCTCTCCCTCTCAAATCTCTTCGGATGAGCAAACTTTTCCTACTATTGAAACAAAACTAAACTTAGTGCTCTTTATAAGTAATTTTTTTGTCGTAAATTGAGTTTCTATTGCAACGTACGGGTAGTTGATTAGTTATGCATGAACTATCTCTTTCAACGCGTGCTAAGCCGCTGGTGGTGGCGTGTGTACACATACATTACTATACCTTGCAATCGGAAAAAACAAGAGACATAATTCAACCTAGCAGCCGGAAATTTGACCAAAGTGGCGTTTTAACCACGTTTCTCAATCTCATAATGCGTCGAGCGCAAAGGTAAATATCTATCGTTCGTGGTCATTAGCGTGTGACTGCGTCGTGAAGGAGTGTCGGCTTTGGACTCGAGCGATCGAGCCGTTTGGATATTAGGCTCGGGAACTTTAGACTTCTGACTTACAGATTTCCGGTGCCGGGGCAAAGAACTCTTGTTGCAGACAGCAGCAGATCTAGAAAAATCTCTATAAAATGTATACTTTATATATATAATTTTATAGTCTTGTATAATGATTTAGTATCATTATAAATTCAACATATATATTTGAAATACGCTAGAAACACAATACAAATAGTTCTAAGATCTTAAAAATATTAAATCATTGAAATTGAAACCAATTTAATCAACAAATTTGGTCAATTAAAGAGATGTTGTAGCAAGGTTTCTTATATTTTAGTGGGTCCCGCTAGTACCGCCCATGATCAAGCCAAAAGCAAGCAAGCAAGAAGAAGAAACAAACACCCCCCACCCCCACTTTTTTTTTTTGACAAATTGCAGTCTATATACTCCCCTGTTTTGAATTGATGTTATTTCAAGATCTTGTACTTCTATCAAGAGATATTTATAAAATATTGTATTACCCTCTTCGTTAGATCTTTAGATAGTGTATTTTACTCTAGTCTATTATAATAAATGATATTGGAAATAGCTAAAGGAGATGTGTATATGAGGAAAAAATTGTAAAAAATCACATCAAAATTGTAGATCGACGTGCATTTAGAAATAAAATTTGAAAACTAGAATGAATGACATGTATTCGAGAACCGAAGAAGTAATATTTTGTAGAATGTTTCTCCTACATAGAACTTAAAATGGAGCCCATTTGTGTTGCGGGTACGTATACGGTGAAACCAAAGCAGAGACATTTTTTTAACAGATTGCGCATCTTCAGATCATTTGTATAATAATTAACGGCCAAAGGAAGCACACTCGCTTTCTTAAACGGATTAAACAACAGATGATTTGCTGGACCGAATTGTTTTCTTCTCTATCTCGAGTAGTACGTGTGTACCAAAGCATACCAATTATGCCCACTAATTTTATGCTTCTTTTAATCGTTTGGCATTAGTCATGCACAAGTGGGCTGTATAAAATGACCTGTAACCACGGTCCTAGTAGTTGTTTACAAGGAACTCCCACTAATTATTGATCAACGTTCTTCACACACTCACCTAATCCGTTTAAAGATGTCTCGTTGACATGCAAGATCTGTTCTAATTAATCCTAACCATTTTTAAACAGTCTCTCAAGACAAGTCTACTCTACTCTTCAATACAGCGAGAATAAAATAAAGCTTTACCTAAGCTTTGAGGTCCTTGTCTGGAGCAAATAAATTTTCTGAGAAAAGGATTTCTACGGGATCTCCACGTCCTAGAAAATTACTTGATGCCTTACTATATTATTGATCCATATTAGTCGCACCACTTTACGCGTCTATGTTCGAAATAATAATTATTTGTGACGAGAGAGTAGAATAGAGATTATATTCTAGTCGGTATTCAACCATAAATTAAGCACATCTACACGCCGCTTTCAAGCAAAAAAACACAAATAATAAGGCTCGTAATCACAATAATGTGGCATTGACCTATGGTTGTAGGAGTATTTTGACTAGCCCAGAGTACATAATTGAGCCCAAATACTGGTGGTACAAAATCTATACCTCCTTAGTTGACTCGTTCTTGAAAATTGGCTGCAATCGGTCTTGGCCTCGTTTTTCTTTTCCCTAGTTTGATTCCCAGCCCGTCCAAAATTTGACCGAGCTGCATTTTGCCCTAAACCATATCAAATTCAATCGAATTGTGGATATGCAACCTTGGTTAGACCGGGTCATGTGACGTGTTG